>OZ004587.1:4587574-5187574 GCA_963924555.1 Crambe crambe
CCAGTTAAGAAGAGAGTAGAGTGTCTCTTGGTGGGGTACTTATTCCCATTTTGCTTTGGAGTTTCTGCATATATAGAGCTAACACTAGTTGAGAGATGCAGCATCAGCAGATTCTAGTAGTGCATCTGGAATTTGCTTCTCGACATTATCAGCAAAGTGTAGGTTTCTACTTTGCTTCCCAGGAGGTAAAATTGGAGAGAGCCATTTTTTTGAAGTGGCAGTAATTTTTGGCACAAATTTCTTTGTCAGCTTTTCCTCCTTGCATTCGTCTATGAACTCCCACCCTTTCTTGATGCAGACAAGGCTTTCTGCTGCCACTAGGAGCTTCATTTCCTTTCTCAGCCATTCTTCAAAATGGTAACTAGGGAGTAATAATTTCCGTGCATGCGCATTTGTAAATAAGCCAACTTATGGCAAGTGCCCTCGTGCTTGTGCTTATTAATCAGATACAGCCCTAGTGAGCCTGTTAATAATTATAACATATAGAGCACACATTTTTAGTGATTACACAACACCTTTCCTCTATCATCATAAGAGCATGCATCATGTGATGATCACCTGACTCTGTGTTCAGTGTACGACCATAGAAACTTTTTCTCCATCTTCTTCTCTTTTGTTCATTATGGATGTCAGTGATTGACCAATATTTTGATTATAAAGTGGTAAAGATGCTGGTATAATAAGGTCCTGTGGTGCTCTTTGTGTATGCTAATGTGTATTAGCTAGATATGTTACTATTGAGGATTCCACAGTAGCACTTGCTGAAAATGCTCCAATATTTCATATTGCATGGGATTCCCTCCAGCTTAAGTTTCCCTACCCAACACCTTTTTCAGTATAAAGAAAAGAGATTTGCTTGCACTTTTGTGTGGTGTGAGTCTCTCTCTCTCTCTCTCTCTCTCTCTCTCCTCTCTCTCTCTCTCTCTCTCTCTCTCTCTCTCTCTCTCTCTCTCTCTCTCTCTCTCTCTCTCTCTCTCTCTCTCTCTCTCTCTCTCTCTCTCTCTCTCTCTCTCTCTCTCTCTCTCCTCCCTCCCTTCCTCCAACCAACTGAATAGTAATATCCAATTGTTTAGTTTA
The DNA here is from genome assembly GCA_963924555.1 of Crambe crambe. Classification (NCBI taxonomy): domain Eukaryota; kingdom Metazoa; phylum Porifera; class Demospongiae; order Poecilosclerida; family Crambeidae; genus Crambe; species Crambe crambe. The sequence goes on from OZ004587.1 coordinate 4,588,652, forward strand.
GTTTAGCACTTTATTGAGTCCTTTCTGAGCCATTCCATATCTTTCTGTACATAGCAATCTTTTAACCATGTTGATTCATCATGGTTGTCAAACATTGAGGAACATTCCAGTTATGGAGTGGTAAAGATGCTGGTGGGGAATAAGACTGACTTGGACATATCAAGATGTGTCAAAAAGCCACTGCAGCAGTAAGTGCCTATAAGATGTGGTGCAATACATACTGTGACTACATACGTAACACTTGTATGACATACTAGCATGTAGTACTCCTCCCCCTTTCTTCCTCTCTCTCTTCATTCCCTTTCTTGGACCTTTTCTCTTCTTTTTCAAATTCTCTCACTTTGTCTTCATTTTGTCTCCATTTCCTCCTCCCCTCCCCCCTACCTCTTTCTCCACTCTCCCTTCTCCTCCTTCCCTCCACATCCCTCCACACCCCCTCCCCCTTCTCCTCACAGCGCTTAGCAGAGGACATGGAGATGGAGTACCAGGAGACCAGTGCCAAAACTGGTGTTAATGTGGACGAAATATTTGAGTCCCTTGTCCGCAGCATCATATCAAAAGGCAATCTAAGGGTCATCAAGCTGAATCGTACCTCTCAAAGTCAGCTGAATCGTCCATCTCAAAGTCAGCTGAATCATCCATCTCAAAATCATAGTTCTACGTAAGTGTTGTGCCAATGCATAGTTGTTTTTTTTGTGTGGAACTGATTGTTTTTTAAAAGTAAAATTAATTGCAGCGAGCGAGCGAAGCGAGTGAGCTGACTCTCAGGTCATGACTCATTGAAATTGTAAATATATAATATCTAGGTCTACACTCCAAAATGCCCCAGGCATACGTAATCCCCCCCCCCCCCCCCCCCCCCCCCCGTGCATTTATGTGCATGCTCCATGTAATTGCTTGATTGATTTCTACATCGCTTTGTATACAGCATGGTGGATAGTAGGGCTAGGCTTATCTAAGTGGATTGTAGGCACTAGACATATCTAAGTGCTTTGTGGTAAGTACTTAGCTTTCTATGCATGCAACTGCCTGCCACTTAGCTACATAACACAACAACAAAGCACAAATGAACTATCAGATCAACATTTCTACAGCCTTTTGGGCAGCAGGCACAAGAGGCTTATCTAAGTGGCTTATAGGCACTAGGCTTATCTAAGTGCTTTGAGGTAAGCATGTATGCAGCTGCCTGCCATCACTTACATGACTCTTAGCAATATCAAGCACAAGCACTGATAGCTACTCAACAGCAAATGAAAATCGTTGAAGAATACTTGCTTGCTCGCTCGCTGTCAACTGAATGTTGAAGTTATTAAAAAATTTTATTTGGCTTGTACAGTAGAATTTCCAAACTCAATGGGACCTATGATAGTGAAAAAATACAATTGCACAAAACATGATGAAAAGCTGGTAGCTAAATGTTTCATAAATTGGGTGTATAAATAAACACAACTCCATTATCCATAAGATCACTGAGAGTCCCAGGTAGAAATCGAACATTATCCTGTTTTTAAGTAGAATTGGAAATATGTTCTAATGTAAATTTATGTCCCAAACTTCTGTCATGTGTTCTATAATGATTGAACCATCTCTACAAGACCTACACCACTATGAGTTATGGACAGCTAAAGTATGGAAAAGTGACCAAGAATCAAATGTGTCTAGAACTACTATCTGAGACTGTCACATGTAAATTATTTAGCATATAGCACAATGTCATGTATCATAATTAATTCTGCACTGGTATCATTGCATTGAGCATTGTGCACTTTCAATGTAAGTGTGCTTGGAAATTCTCTTCAAACGTCTTGAGTTGAGGACACAGGGAAAGTTCTCTTGAGTTGGAGTTTCCTCCATTGTCTGTTGTTGTAGTTCATTTCAAAGACAGTCTCAATCAAGATGTTCCTCTTGGCCTTCACGACAGAAGAGCCATCTTTGGAAGGGAAACTCACTTCCTCCACTTCCTGTTTGGAGCTCAGTTTGATAGTCATCACTGACTGAGACAGATTGGGATTTTCTGCAAAGGACATGGTATAGTAGGACATAGTATAGTAGGACATAGTATAGTAGGACATAGTATAGTAGGACATAGTATAGTAGGACATAGTATAGTAGGACATAGTATAGTAGGACATAGTATAGTAGGACATAGTATAGTAGGACATAGTATAGTTGACATGAAAGTGGTTGAACCATAATGGCAAAACTAGAGCCTATATAATATGGTAAGAGATGAACAGTGATCATTGTATGTAGCTAGCTACTTTGTGCAGTCAGTACAATAAAAAAAATACAACAAAATGCAACCATGCACTGTTAATTCAGAGACCAAGGTGTGGATCAACTCTTTGCTATAGCAGCTAAGCAAACAGACTGGACAAGAGTTCATTTTTGTGGTTAATATAATGGGGAGGTCAAAATATGTGGCAGATGGACATGGTGGGAGTGGCCTTAACAGAAAGGTTACATGGTGGCAGGTTTCTGGAATAGGTTCTGTTGGGACATAGTGGAGCAGGGGATACATAGCTATGTATCTGATTAGACAGGTTTCACTTTAACTGGAATTGGTGCTGTTGGGACATACGTAGGATATGTATCTTATTAAACAGGTTTCACTGTAGCTGGGATAGGTGCTGTTGGGACATAGTGGAGCAGGGTTCACTTTAACTGGAATTGGTGCTGTTGGGACATAGTGGAGCAGGAGATATGTATCTTATTAGACAGGTTTCACTGTAGCTGGGATAGGTGCTGTTGGGACATTAGCACTGTAGCTTGAATAGGTGTTGTTGAGGTTGGGAAAGGGATTTATCTGATTAGACAGGTTTCACTGTAGCTACTGTTGGGACATGGTGGAGTGACCTTAATAGAGAGGTGGCCTCATTATAGGGTGGTCTGCATGATTATTGATCAAAAAGGCAGTGAACCAGTGACACACACACATACCTAATTACGTATGCATGAAACTGTAAAAAAGAATTTAAGAGTCAGAGCACATGGTCAAAAAAAGTACTCTGTCATCAGGTACCTAGCTTAAGATTACACTGTACAATATGAGTAGTTAATTGTTAGCTAAACTTACATATTTTGGTAGATACAATATAGCTAAGTAGGTCAAGTCTGACTATCTAAAATCAACCAGTGTGGCAGCTTGCAAACCAGAAATGATCATGACTGGGTTATGGGTCACGTGAGGTAGTGTGAATTACCACATGATAGGAAACAGCTTAGGGCTTCTAATCTTTGATGTTACCGAACTCCATTAGTGGGAGTGGTCCCTCCCTTTCCAGGAGCTAGCCAATGGGTCGGGAGATTAATGGGACCGAAACCCATGGCTTAGTGTTGATCGGATTGGGTTCTCCCCTGATGACTGGTATCAAATGCTGACTAACTCGGATCAATGGGAGTGTTAGGCTTTGCTATATAAATAGGCTGTAACTTGGTCCCAATCAGCAGCGCAGTGGACAAGATCATTTCCAAAGTTATATTTTTTTTTCATTTTTTGTTTCTGCTTAAACAACCCCCTCAACACACACACACACACACACACACACACACACACACACACACACACACACACACACACACACACACACACACACACACACATACACGGCAGCCAGGGTAAAGGTTGGGGTGAGAGGAGGAATGACTGTAACCACTGGTGCCTCTTTCTTCAGTCCTTCAAAATCTGGTGATTTCCCACCATATGCAGTTACTTAGAGGACCACATTTGATACATAGCTGAGGCCAACCAAATCCTATACTAAATCTGCAGACCTGACTTTGGTCCGAGCTGAAGAAGAATTTATTCAGCTGGGAATGTGACTTAGAAGCATATCATACACTTACTGACATTAAGCATGCTAACCTGATGATCTTTTCCAGATAATGGTTGCAGGTATTGATACTGAATGTCCAAGCAAAATTAATTTTATATTACCAATCGTCAAATTGAGTGACTTACCAGTATTTCTAGTTCTGCAATCAAGCATCATTTACCTAAATGGATGAGACAGGAGAGAAACTGAAGTAGATAACTAGCTGTAGGGAAAAAAGTTTCCTTTGCTATCATAAAACAGTAGCCATTGCAACAGGTTGCACACCAATTATATAAGAGCCTGGGGACGAGGCTTTTGACTGGTATGCATTAATTATGTAGAGTAATTAAGACACACTGAGCCAGAAAGAATCCAGTCCAGGAAAATCTGGTAGCTTCATGATTACAATAGTCTGTCAGAAATTAGTCCTGAAGACAATTGTTGTTGTTGTTGTTTATTGTTAGCATAAAAGCCTTGAAATCCCCCAAAATGGGGACCTAGTTCTTTTTTTTTTCCTACACTGGTTAATGCTAGAGAAGCAAGGTGTAACTGGCTGCTATCAAACATACAGGGTAGTTTAGTCGGCCAGCTATACTGAACTATTCTAATGGTGTTCACCATCATGTGAACCACTCTGTTAGGGCATGATAAATGCGCTTGATGTTAACTATTAGCTCTATTTGGATGAAGCACATGTGTACCAGGCCCTTCACTTTTCTACCGCCCCACGAGGTTCACCATTATTGTCTGGCTGGAGCAAAATTTAATAGTTATTGATTTATGAGTCAAAAGCTCGCATGCTAGCCTAGGCTTTAAGTAGCATGTCAAGCTGACGATCTTTTCCAGGTGATGGTTGCACGCGGGCCCCGTCCTATAAAAGAAAAATTGTTTTCTAGTTCTGCATCAAGCATCGTTTACCTAAATGGACAAGACAGGAGAGGAACTGACGTAGTAAGTATGTGTAAGCTGTATGGAAACCAGTTTCCCTTGCTGTCTGTCATATAATTAATATCTATAAACAGTAGCCATTGCAACAGGTTGCACACTAATTATTATGGAACAAGGCTATTAATAATGTAGCTAGACACACTGAGCCAGAATCCAGTCCAGGAAAATCAGGTAGAAAAGTGGCTGTTTATGACTGCTGCTATCAAACTTACAGGGTAGTTTTAGTCAGCCAGCTATTCTGTACTATGCTAATGGTGTACTCCATCATGTGATCTCATGAAACTGCTCTATTAGCTAGGGCATGATAAAACCTGCAGAAACTTCACATGTGCACTTGGTTGTACTGCATAATTAACATCAGTAGATGATGTCATATCTTCGCTTGCAAGGAGCACATGTGCATGCAATTTATATCACTTTTCCGCCCTGTGAGGCTATATAGACCACTTGCCTTTGCCTTTTGGGGCATATCTAAAACAGATATTTCAAAAATGAAAGCTATGGACTCGATTTTTACTGATATTGTATAATAATAGTTAGCTATATAAATAATAATTATTATATAAAAAGCTCTAAATATTTGAAGCTAATTACTTTCTTTGTATCAGGGTTTCATCTAGGATTTTTTGTTTGGGGGGGAAGAACTCCTTGGAATCTTTTTGTAGGTACTGCATGTTATTAACTTATTCTGTACTACTTTGGGATATTAGCTAATGGCAGCTAAGAATAATGTGCACAGACTTGGTGAAGAAACTGAATTCAGAAGATTTACTCAGTATTGGAAGGAGACTTGTAACTAATTATTTTTCATGAATTACTTTGGGGGGGGGGGAAGATTGAGGGTTTGGGGGGGAAGCTTCCCCCTGCACCCCCCAGTAGATGAAACCCTGTGTATGGTAGTTACAAAGCTACTATCTTACACTATGAAGGGCCATCTACGCAGTACAAAGGAAGCTGACTGAAGCCTTCATTTAACTTTACTCGCATGCCTAGAGATTGATATCTGTGAAAATCAAACCCATAGCTTTCATTTTCAGTTTACTCCATTTTGGACACACCCCAAAAGGGTAAGTGGTCTATTATACTGTAAAACAAAGTGTGTTCATATACAGTTTATACCTTACTGTTTAAACACAGAGCATTCAAAGAGACATAGCTACAGTACATGCTTTCAATTTTAGAGTGTGGCCTATAGAAGTGTAAAAGCTACGTAATTGTGTATTCTTGCAGCAATATACAGCCACATGATGTGCAGGTTGTGTTATGTTATGTTATGTTATGACAAAAAGTTGATCAATTGCTATAATAATCTGCTCAATTCTTGCATATTTAAATAATAATAATTATGGTTTATAATTATATCCAGTGACTATGACTATCAATTCAAGATAATTTTGCTTGGTGACCCAGGTGTGGGCAAGGCCTCACTCATCTCCAGATACACCGTGAGTTCCTTACAAAGATTTCATGAAAGAATGAGGAATGTGTATCATGGTTAGAGATTTGGACCGATAACTAAGATGAGGTTGCCAACCTCTTGTAAATCCTGGACAAACAAAAAGAAACTAAGTGTCTTTATGGTCTCTGTGTGATTAAGTACATACAGCCTTGGGATAGAGACCACACCTCATTATGTTTAACCTACACACACACACACACACACACACACACACACACACACACACACACACACACACACTTGTTAATGAAATTCCACCACTGATTGGTACAAAATAACAAAATAGATTTTGATATGAAAGTTATTAATTTTTTCAATGTACATGTCATGTCATAATGTCATGACGATATCGATTTAGACTTAAAGTGGGAGAGTTATTCATGCAATTTTCACGCTGTAGCGTAAGGCACCATAATATTTCGACCAGACTATTAACATTGTACCATAATCTTCTTCACCAATGGTCGTCAAAGCCTCAAACAGCAACCATAGGGAAGATAATTTCCCCCTCTTTAACATCATATAAATCATTTCTATTGGATAGAAATTTTGTAACACTGAATTTACTACATCAACTATTAGCACCATTAATTGACCACCGTCACTTATTTTCGACCACCTGTTGAAAATCAAATATCAATAATCGTCCATCCCATTCTTTTATTAAAGTTTTGCTCCACTATAATGTCAGGGCCCTTAAAAAGAAACTTTTGGACTATTTTATATAATAAAATACATGATTATAATAATTTGAAAAAAAGCTTTTCTGTCATGAACTGCTTAGGTCGAATTTGCTCCTTGAGGACTGTATAGATGGATACGACTAGATTCTGTAAGAATATGAAACAGACTAATGAAGACTCTTTCTGAGAATTGAATCCAACACGACAGAAAGGAGAGCTTCAGCAGTAGTCACCATTCTACCATTAGTTGACAGTTTTCATAGCTTTTGCCAGAGCCATGGGGATGGGTAACACGAGCTAGTAACTTACTTTCATACTACAGCTGATAATAGTTCTCTTGAAGTCCTGTTTTCTCTCCATAGCTTGTAAGTTTTTCCCATACATTTTTCTATACAGCCATTTTCTTAGACTCCGTTTACGTTTGTTTACTACCGTACACTTTCCGTGTCGTTAATACGGTTGATTTTAGATGTGGTTGAAATTTGATGCCTTACGCTATGTAATTTCATGAAGTGATGCAACCTTCTTTCATGGTTATGTATAGGAAGATACATTCTCGGATAGAACTTATTGTGGAGTAGATCGCGTAAGTCTAATGTGAGTACTGATGGTGCATGATTGTATGTGATAATCTCTTAGAATAGTAAGTAGCTAAGTGTAATTTTACAATTAAACCTTGGTTATTATCTGGACACCTTTGTCTGAATTTTTTTTTTCCAGGCTGCAAGTATTGTATATTGGGAAATTTTCAATGTTAATTAATTTTCATAGTCATGTTCAACACAATGAAAATTGATTACATGATTACTTTAACATAAAAATTGTAAACATGAATTATTACGTATCTAACAAAACGTAGTCATATACAGTCGAATCACCAACGTCAAATTTCTATTTAACAACTGGAAGTGATATAATGGGCACAATTTTTATTCCTTAAAGAAGCAGATGTGTTAGTGTGCTGGTTACTCTCCACTTATGGCTATCATGACTTCTGAAAACTGAAATTTATCAACTTCTTCACCCTCCTCTTGATAAATAATACTTCACTAGACCTTATTCTCAGTGCATATGGCTGATAAAAATACTAATTGCGGTCAAAAACTGTTCAGTTTAAGACATGCATGAAAGTGTGTGCATGCATGATCAAACACAATTTCTGACTTCTTTGCTGCCATACTAATATATGCCAGCTGTTCACCAAAATAGTCGAATCTCGTGAAATTAACATTGTATTACAGCAATGGACTTCCGGTACATTGGCGATTCGACTGTATAATTGCTGCATTGTTGATGTGCCTGTGCAAAAGTACTCTTCAGAAAATAATGCTAAATACATTTCACATGCTTGCAGTGCATTTATTCATCACTTTTTATTGGGATAAAGGTATTCCAGGTGACGGATGGATAATGGGAGGTTAACAGGAGGGAGATTCATCTGTATAGCTAATGCCGATAATTTAACCTGTACATATTATCAGTCTATGTAGATTTATGTTGATATTGAGAATTGCACTTAGTAAAGTCATAGTGTTCAAAATTAATAACAACATGGGACAGGAGTCTTTAGTCAATTTCCACACCAGCAGCTACATAACTGCCTGGACCTGTATAGTTACTTTTACTGTGTGCTTATTATTCCTTGCAGAAAACTAAGTTGATAGATGTGGATGGGAAGAAAATCTACCTTGAAATTGTAGGTCAAATCATGTAGGAATAAATTCTAACTAGCCTGTTATAGTGGGTGTGGCTAGATAAGAGTAATTGGGGAAGGAAATAATGGCACCAAAATGGTACCACAAGGTACCATTTCCATCCCCAATAATCCACATCTATTTCCTTCCCTACTGCAGTGCAGCACACTCTAACCTAACTAGACCTTACCAGCACCAGCTGACAACATCATCTCAGTTGCTAACTAATAATTCAGCTAATGTTTCATGTTAGAAAGCTAACTTGTAATAAGCTCATACTAATATTACACATTTCATTGTACATAATTTTACACAGGAACAAGTGTACAACAATATTTTAAGAACTAAATGCAAATTACATAGCTATGGTAGAAAGTATAAAAACATGAGCAGTAATAATTTGGCTAGTTCAAAGTTCAACTTGACATATTTTATGACATTCGCCTTGCAGTGTGACAATATATTCTACGAGCGCCCATTCGTAACCATGCCTAGTACCCTTTATCGTGCGAATGCCATTATTCTGGTCTATGACATCACCGATGAGGTATCATTTTATATAATTGTATGAACGTCTCATAAGGCACTCTGTAGCCCTAATTATCGTACCCTAACCTTAATTTTCCGTACTGTATAATAATTATTGTACATGTGTGTATACACAGTAAAAAGCTGAACCTTAGGCCACTTTAATGTATATGTGATAGTCCTAGGTAGAAATCAAAATTAGAGGCATTGATTGATTCTTGGCCACTTTTTCAATAATTTTTGTTTGTACTCATGACTACTAGTGGCCTGGGTCTTGAAATTTGCTATAGAGACAGTTCAATCGTTATAGAAGAAGTTTTATCAAAGAAATTGCCATTTGACTTTAAAATGGGATAGCTAACATACAATTTTATAATAAGATCCTATGGTGCTCTTTGTGTATGCGTATATTAAGATATTCTGCTCTCTCTCTCTCTCTCTCTCTCTCTCTCTCTCTCTCTCTCTCTCTCTCTCTCTCTCTCTCTCTCTCTCTCTCTCTCTCTCTCTCTCTCTCTCTCTCTCTCTCTCTCTCTCTCTCTCTCTCTCTCTCTCTCTCTCTCTCTCTCTCTCTCTCTCTCTCTCTCTCTCTCTCTCTCTCTCTCTCTCTCTCTCTCTCTCTCTCTCTCTCTCTCTCTCTCTCTCTCTCTCTCTCTCTCTCTCTCTCTCTCTCTCTCTCTCTCTCTCTCTCTCTCTCTCTCTCTCTCTCTCTCTCTCTCTCTCTCTCTCTCTCTCCCAACCAACCAACCAAGTGTAATATCCAACTATTTCATTTACGTAGCACTTTATTGAGTCCTTTCTGAGCCATTCCATATCTTTGTGTACATACGTAGCACTCTTTTGACAATGTTGATTCATCATGGTTGTCAAAGATTGAGGATTATGAAGGTGTAAAGATGCTGGTGGGAAATAAGACTGACTTGGACATATCAAGAAGTGTCGAAAAAGCCACTGCAGCAGTAAGTGGCTATAAGTACAGATGTGGTGCAATACATACTGCGACTACATAACACTTGCATGACATACTAGCATGTAGTATTCCTTCCCCTTCCTCTCTCTTCATTCCCTTTCTTGAACCTTTTCTCTTCTTTTTCGAATTCTCTCACTTTGTCTTCATTTTGTCTCCATTTCCTCCTCCCCCCTTCCCTCCCCTTCCCTCCCATCTCCCCCTTCCTCTTTCTCTGCTTTCCCTTCTCCTCCATCCCTCCACCCCCTCCCCCTTCTCCTCACAGCGCTTAGCAGAGGATATGGAGATGGAGTACCATGAGACCAGTGCCAAAACTGGTGTTAATGTGGACGAAATGTTTGAGTCCCTTGTCCGCAGCATCATATCAAAAGCCAAGGAGAAGGCAGATCCAACAGTCCTCAAGATACATCCTGTATCTCAAAGGCTGAATCCTCCATCTCAAGGTCATAGTTTTAAGTGTTGTGCCAATGCATAGTTAGGCATGTACTTAATTTTTTTTTTTTGTGTGTGGGACTGATTGTTTTTTTAATTTACTTGAGAATTTCCAAACTCAATGGGAAGTTTGGATATGTTAATTTCCAGATATTTTTTATAAATGCTTTACCCTATGATAGTGAGAAAAGGAGTATTATCTCATGCAATTGCATAAAACATGATGAAAAGCTGGTAGCTAAATGTTTCATAAATCGGATGTATATATAAATAAAATTGATTTAAACACCATATTAAAATGATACCAGTAACTCCATTATCCATAAGACCACTGAGAGTCCCAGGTAGAAATCAAACATTATCCTGTTTTGTAAGTAGAATTGGCAATATGTTCTAATGAAAATTTATCTCCCAAACTTCTGTCATGTGTTCCATAATGATTGAACCATCTCTACAGTAAATTTCAAGACCTATGCCACTAGTATTCATGAGTAACTGTATGGAAAAGTGACCAAGACTCAAATGTGTCTAGAACTACTATCTGAGACTGTCACATGTAAATTAGCATGGTACAATGTCATATATCATAATTAATTCTGCACTGGTATCATTGCATTGAGCATTGTGCACTTTCAATGGTTAATAACGAAAATGTGCTTGGCAATTCTCTTCAAACGTCTTGAGTTAAGGGCACAAGGAAAGTTCTCTTGAGATAGTTCATTTCAAAGACAGTCTCAATCAAGATGTTCCTCTTCACCTCTTGGCATTCACGACAGAAGAGCCATCTTTGGAAGGGAAACTCATCTCCTCCACTTCCTGTTGGAGCTCAGTATGATAGTCATCACTGACTGTCTGAGACGGATTGGCAAAAGGACATGGTATAGTAGGACATACGTAGTATAGTATATTAGGACATAGTATAGTCCCTAGGACATAGTGTGGTAGGACATAATATAGTAGGACATAGTCATAGTATAGTAGGACATAGCTAGTATAGTTGACATGAAAGTGATTGGACCATAATGGCAAGACTAGAGCCTATATAATAATTATGGTAAGTGATGAACAGTGATTATTGTATGTAGCTACTTCATATGCAGTCAGTACAAAAAATACAACAAAATCCACGTTAATTCAGAGACCAAGGTGTGGATTGACTCTTTGCTATAGCAGCTAAGCAAACAGACTGGACAAGAGTTCATTTTTGTGGTTAATATAATGGGGAGGTCAAAATATGTGGCAGATGGACATGGTGGGAGTGGCCTTAACGGAAAGGTTACATGGTGGCAGGTTTCTGGAATAGGTTCTGTTGGGACATACATGGGATACGTATGTATCTGATTAGCCAGGTTTCACTGTAGCTGGAATTGGTGCTGTTGGGACATAGTGGAGCAGGGGATATGTATCTTATTAGACAGGTTTCACTGTAGCTGGAATTGGTGCTGTTGGGACATAGTGGAGCAGGGGATATGTATCTTATTAGACAGGTTTCACTGTAGCTGGAATTGGTGCTGTTGGGACATAGTGGAGCAGGGGATATGTATCTTATTAGACAGGTTTCACTGTAGCTGGGATAGGTGCTGTTGGGACATAGTGCAGCAGGGTTATGGACAGGTTTCACTTTAGCTGGAATTGGTGCTGTTGGGACAGAGTGGAGCAGGGGATATGTATCTTATTAGACAGGTTTCACTTTAGCTGGAATTGGTGCTGTTGGGACATAGTGGAGCAGGGGATATGTATCTTATTAGACAGGTTTCACTGTAGCTGGAATTGGTGCTGTTGGGACATAGTGGAGCAGGGTTATGGACAGGTTTCACTGTAGCTGGAATAGGTGCTGTTGGGACATAGTGCAGCAGGGTTATGGACAGGTTTCACTGTAGCTGGAATAGGTGCTGTTGGGACATAGTGCAGCAGGGTTATGGACAGGTTTCACTTTAGCTGGAATTGGTGCTGTTGGGACAGAGTGGAGCAGGGGATATGTATCTTATTAGACAGGTTTCACTGTAGCTGGAATAGGTGCTGTTGGGACATAGTGCAGCAGGGTTATGGACAGGTTTCACTGTAGCTGGAATAGGTGCTGTTGGGACATAGTGCAGCAGGATTATGGACAGGTTTCACTTTAGCTGGAATTGGTGCTGTTGGGACATAGTGGAGCAGGGGATATGTATCTTATTAGACAGGTTTCACTGTAGCTGGGATAGGTGCTGCTGGGACATTAGCACTGTAGCTTGAATAGGTGTTGAGGTTGGGAAAGGGATTTATCTGATTAGACAGGTTTCAGTCACTGTAGCTGCTGTTGGGACATGGTGGAGTGACCTTAATAGAGAGGTGGCCTCAATACAGGGTGAGGGTGGTCTGCATGATTATTGATCAAAAAGGCAGCAGACCAGTCACACACACACACACGCATACCAGGGTTCTCCCAAGGGTGTGAGAGAGGTGCAACACTGCTCTGATGGGCCCATTTTTCTTTCATGTGGTTAAAACAATGTATTTTAATAGCCAAAAGAATATCAAAATCTTTTAATGTCCGCTCTGATCAGTTTCACTAGGGAGAACCCTGCATACACATACCACAAACCTATACATTATGCATGAAAATTAAATGACATGTGCAGTAGAGCACATGGTGACAGAAAAAAAGAAAAGCTGAATCAGACATGAGAATCCTCAGCCATCAGGTAAGTCTATGTAGTATAACACACAATAACAACTACTCAGACTCACATCAAACCTAAGAATCAACCAGCATGGTAGTTTGCACACCAAAAGCCAACAGACTAAGCATGTGTCACTCAAAACAGACAGTCAAGTTCAAGAGACTACAACGACACAGTCCGGACTCCTGTGGGAGTGGTCCCGCCCTTTTTGTAGCTGCCCATAGATCGGGAGACTAATGGGACTGAAACCTATGGTTGGTGATGATCGAACTGGGTTCTCCCCTGATGACCGGATAAGAAGCTCTCAAAGAAAATAGGTTCTCAAAGAAAAATTCAAACAACTTATCTCACAATCACACCATCTCAACATAAGTATAGTAATGGTCCTAAAGGTTAATTATTAAGTTAATCTGATTAAATAGGTGACCTCTACCTGTGATAAAGCAATGGACAAAGGTCTTACCAAACTTATACTTTTATGTTTCTCTCCTTTTATTTTTCTTATGATTCCAACACACACACACACACACACACACACACACACACACACACACACACACACACACACACACGGCAGCCAGGGTGAAGGTTGGGGTGAGAGGAGGAATGACTGTAACCACTGGTGCCTCTTTCTTCAGTCCTTCAAAATCTGGTGATTTCCCACCATATGCTGGTCTTTGTAAAGGGTATATGGATTATGATGTACAAAATCAATTGGGTAAAGGGTATTTCATGTACACTTTTACAATCATTATGTGATATTACTTGAGAATGAGAAAAGGGGTCTTATTGGTAAAGCTGAAGTTTATGAGATGTAAAATTGATTCACTGTTGTAGAATTGTAAATTCAATTAATTAGCTGTACATGAAATGTAAATCTAATCTGTTATAGATGTAGACATGAGATTAGGGACGTACAAATTATGGCATTATTGGTTGAACCTTAATGCCAGCACAATGCTTGCATAGCTAATAGGGGGTTTTACTTCCAGGGGTTTGCAGATGTGGAGGAAGCATTTCTATTATTACAACCGTCTTCTGCTGTTGTTTTCTTTACTGACAAGCTAACTTGCTGCTGGATGACTAAAAGAGGCTGCAATTAACCATCACTTATCAATTTTTAAAAGCATAATAGGCATTTTTGTTGAGCATAATAGGGCAGGGGTTCTGGCATTGGAGCATAGCATAATAGGGAAGAAAAAAAAACCATAATTTGCATGTAGCGGCAAGCCAGTCAGAGATGAGACTCTGCTAACCATGCTAACCATGAGACTCTACTAACCATGAGACTCTGCTAACCATGCTAACCATGAGACTCTACTAACCATGAGACTCTGCTAACCATGCTAACCATGAGACTCTGCTAACCATGAGACTCTACTAACCATGCTAACCATGAGACTCTGCTAACCATGAGACTCTACTAACCATGAGACTCTGCTAACCATGCTAACCATGAGACTCTACTAACCATGAGACTCTGCTAACCATGCTAACCATGAGACTCTGCTAACCATGAGACTCTACTAACCATGCTAACCATGAGACTCTGCTAACCATGCTAACCATGAGACTCTACTAACCATGAGACTCTGCTAACCATGCTAACCATGAGACTCTACTAACCATGAGACTCTGCTAACCATGCTAACCATGAGACTCTGCTAACCATGAGACTCTACTAACCATGCTAACCATGAGACTCTGCTAACCATGAGACTCTACTAACCATGCTAACCATGAGACTCTGCTAACCATGAGACTCTACTAACCATGCTAACCATGAGACTCTACTAACCATGAGACTCTGCTAACCATGCTAACCATGAGACTCTGCTAACCATGAGACTCTACTAACCATGCTAACCATGAGACTCTGCTAACCATGAGACTCTACTAACCATGCTAACCATGAGACTCTGCTAACCATGCTAACCATGAGACTCTACTAACCATGAGACTCTGCTAACCATGCTAACCATGAGACTCTACTAACCATGAGACTCTGCTAACCATGCTAACCATGAGACTCTGCTAACCATGAGACTCTACTAACCATGCTAACCATGAGACTCTGCTAACCATGAGACTCTACTAACCATGCTAACCATGAGACTCTGCTAACCATGAGACTCTACTAACCATGCTAACCATGAGACTCTACTAACCATGAGACTCTGCTAACCATGCTAACCATGAGACTCTACTAACCATGAGACTCTGCTAACCATGCTAACCATGAGACTCTGCTAACCATGAGACTCTACTAACCATGCTAACCATGAGACTCTGCTAACCATGCTAACCATGAGACTCTACTAACCATGAGACTCTGCTAACCATGCTAACCATGAGACTCTACTAACCATGAGACTCTGCTAACCATGCTAACCATGAGACTCTGCTAACCATGAGACTCTACTAACCATGCTAACCATGAGACTCTGCTAACCATGAGACTCTACTAACCATGCTAACCATGAGACTCTGCTAACCATGAGACTCTACTAACCATGCTAACCATGAGACTCTACTAACCATGAGACTCTGCTAACCATGCTAACCATGAGACTCTGCTAACCATGAGACTCTACTAACCATGCTAACCATGAGACTCTGCTAACCATGAGACTCTACTAACCATGCTAACCATGAGACTCTGCTAACCATGCTAACCATGAGACTCTACTAACCATGAGACTCTGCTAACCATGCTAACCATGAGACTCTACTAACCATGAGACTCTGCTAACCATGCTAACCATGAGACTCTGCTAACCATGAGACTCTACTAACCATGCTAACCATGAGACTCTGCTAACCATGAGACTCTACTAACCATGCTAACCATGAGACTCTGCTAACCATGAGACTCTACTAACCATGCTAACCATGAGACTCTACTAACCATGAGACTCTGCTAACCATGCTAACCATGAGACTCTACTAACCATGAGACTCTGCTAACCATGCTAACCATGAGACTCTGCTAACCATGAGACTCTACTAACCATGCTAACCATGAGACTCTGCTAACCATGCTAACCATGAGACTCTACTAACCATGAGACTCTGCTAACCATGCTAACCATGAGACTCTACTAACCATGAGACTCTGCTAACCATGCTAACCATGAGACTCTGCTAACCATGAGACTCTACTAACCATGCTAACCATGAGACTCTGCTAACCATGAGACTCTACTAACCATGCTAACCATGAGACTCTGCTAACCATGAGACTCTACTAACCATGCTAACCATGAGACTCTACTAACCATGAGACTCTGCTAACCATGCTAACCATGAGACTCTGCTAACCATGAGACTCTACTAACCATGCTAACCATGAGACTCTGCTAACCATGAGACTCTACTAACCATGCTAACCATGAGACTCTGCTAACCATGCTAACCATGAGACTCTACTAACCATGAGACTCTGCTAACCATGCTAACCATGAGACTCTACTAACCATGAGACTCTGCTAACCATGCTAACCATGAGACTCTGCTAACCATGAGACTCTACTAACCATGCTAACCATGAGACTCTGCTAACCATGAGACTCTACTAACCATGCTAACCATGAGACTCTGCTAACCATGAGACTCTACTAACCATGCTAACCATGAGACTCTACTAACCATGAGACTCTGCTAACCATGCTAACCATGAGACTCTACTAACCATGAGACTCTACTAACCATGCAGTGTGTATATGAGTAAGTATTGTATGGCCATCACAGTCACTTCAATTGTAAGATTGCAAATAATGTACCTCTCCCTTTCAGTAAAATCTCTGTTCTGGAGGTAGGCCCAAAGGGCACTGGTGCCAGTGATGGTTACACTGTGTCTCGAAGGGTGATGGTTACTCTTTTCTGAAGGGGCACTGGTGCCAGTAGGCAGTTCTGGTGATAGGCCCGAGGGCACTGATGCCAGTGACGTAGGCTGTTCTGGAAGGCACTGGGATCTCTGAGGGTAATAAATTGTTACTGTGATAAACTAGCTTAGCTACTTCTTCTTGCAGGCCATCCATTTGAACCTTATCAAATTTTTGAAGGTCAAATCATTCCATACCACTTGACATTATCATTCCCACTGTACCTCAACCACTGACCCCTCCACTAACACCACAAATTTGGTAAGTCTTCAACACCTTCATTGTTAAATGTTACTCCTGAATGGAGATTACGCCAGTTCATCTGACGCCTAGCCTCGTATCCAGGCTCTAATCTGACGCCCATCCAAAAAATTTGTTTTCAAAGCCCAAAACCTAGCTATAAATTCTTCCCACGACTGCCAAACTACAAATTAAACAAGGGTAACATTCACAGTCCAAATAGTTGTGTATAGATTCCAAGGTTGGATCCACGGCTAGATTCCTGCAGAAATTTCATGTGGAGCCATACAAGTGGACATTCCAACTGTTTTGTATCGCTGTTCAGATTAACTATATTGAATATTGTCAATAGTAAATTCACCAACTTTGTCTGTAGTTGAGTAGGGATGTGGGTCTGGGACCGACCAGTTCAGGTTCTTCCAGGCTAGGGGAACTGGCCGTCGTAAGACACCCAGCGCCCCGCCTCATAATTGTGTTCACCCGGATCACAGAAGCCTGGTATGCAGATACTCTGGGGCCTTTTAAGCCAGGGTAGTTGTCATCAAGAAATACCGCTCAATCCACTGAGGAATGTCAGTGATTGGTAGTTGTGCAGGAGGTGTTGGGTGACCTGGAACTTGTACCAGTTCTGTGTCAACTGTCACATCTGACATCTCTAAGGACTTGAGATCCAGAATCCTCTTTGCTTACCTTTGCAGGTAGTAAAGCTAGTGCCTTGGCTGCTGATGTGGCCCCAGCCGAGGAGGCTGCTGCAGAATGTCATGGCTGCTAACCACTGCTGTGGGATCAGGAGTAAAGACTATTCACGGTAGATGTCTTACGCTATACTGATAGTTTTGTACAAGCAGCTGCCTTATTACTTATAGTTTTTACAAGCAGCTGCCTTACAGTTCTTTTCCTTTGCTGCCCTTTCTTTTAAAATTAACCATCGCAACCATTACCCTTTCTTCAATAAAAATAACTTACAGTGGATTAATATTTAAACATAACCTAATTCCACTAGTGTCTGGAGAGCTATAAGCATAAAGTGGTCAAAATGACAATAATAATTTTCCTTTGCTACCCTTTCTTTTTCCTTTGCTGCTCTTTCTTCTTCCTTTGCTGCCCTCAACTTCTCTATTTCTGATTTAACCTGGCACTTCCAGTTGCAACTCTTGGAAGACACTCCATCCTGAATTTCTACATACAGTTCTTTCTTCATGACAAAGTTCTATTGACCTTATATTATATACTTTAAAGAGAAAAACGCCTTTCTCTCAAATGACTGCCCTCTTGGACTTTGGAGTTGCTTTAGTTTCATTTTTACTTTTTGTAAAAACTTAATTCTTACTCCTACATGATTCCATTTATTCATTCACTCATTTATTATTTCAACCTTTAATAGCTATATTAGAATATTTATTATTGCTATGTTTATTATGACAGTTGGTCTTCCTCCAAATGGTGTTGATTTCTACATCCATCGTTCTGGAAGGACAGGTCGCAAGGGATTACCTGGCAAGACCATTTTATTGCACTCCAGGAACGACCCACAGTTAAGATACTTCCTGAGTTTTCAAGGTGTAAGTGGCGAGATATGACTCTATAGTCCAATCACATACCTGTGCCTTTGGCAATCTGACTTGATATGGCAAAAACTGACTGGCTCTTACAATCAGTCCTGTTGTACATGCAATGTTAACTAGGGACCATGTGTATTCCTTGTTTGTACTGAAGAGATTTATTTGAAGTGTTTAAGAAGGAAAAGGAATAAGCAGGTCCCCTACACATATTATTTCCTACAAATCATAAATGATAATAATTGGGGAAATTAATTTTAACTTTTATGGTCATGTTCAACCAGACATGAAAATTAATTACCTCATACAAAAACTAAGTATAAGCAAGCTGTAATAACTGAACATGAAAATTATTATCATTCTCAGGGTTTATTTCAAGGGGGGCTTCTGCCCCCTCTGAACGATTGCTTGCCCCCTAGGAATTAGCTAGCTTTCATAATGAGATTATCATAGAATTCCACATTACATGTACTGGTTTGTAGTTCCCCTTCCTCAAATTTTTTCACTAGGCATTTTGACCCCTCTCGAGAAAAATCCTGAATTAAACCCTGATTCTAATCCAATTTATATAGCTAAAACAAAAAAACAAAAACAAAAAAAAAACAACAACTGCACACCTACATAAAATTTAATGTGTTAATACTCTTCTCTCCACTTACAGTTGAGGAAAGATGGTGTGAAGCTGACGAAGGTTGATCTTCCCGTCTCTGAGAAGTTGAAGGAGATCGCTCTGATGAGGTTAGAGGCAAAAGCGGACCCTACCACTATGAGCCAGGAGGCTTTGAACACCACCAGACCTTTAGCCGAAGAGGTAAAAATCGCTCTCCCTTTCCCCTCCTTCCGTCTTGCCACATCTGCATGCATTCATGCTTTTGAAACCATACTCCCCCTTTTAACAGCTGAGTAGTAACTAGGCCCATAGAAGCTATGATATAAGAATCAAATGCATGTCACACAACTATTGAGGTTATCAAGTGGGGGTCACTGGGGGGTCGAATGAGGAGGCATGACTCTCTGCTGCTGGATTCTCCATGCACAAAGCTTTCATGACTGACTCTTCATTAGTCTAAGCTCTAAACTGTGTTTTCCTCAGCAATGACTAAGAGCTAGAAGTAATGTTTGGATTCTGTGTGAGTACCGAGGTGGGGGAAATAAAACTCTAGAGTGCCTGTAAGAGCACATTACATTATTTATTTTTCTACTATTTTTTCATTATAATTTTTTTTTCCTGTTAGCTAACGCAGAAGCATGGTACTGACTCTCTCGCAGCTGCCTTGGTCTCTCTGGGCAACCTTGGCTCAAGATCACGCTCAAAGTATGTATCAAGTCAAAATTTCATGGGTCCAATTTTGAAATAAATTCGGGAGGGGGGGGGGGGGGGGTAGTATGATGTTTTGTATCATGTTCAACATGAAAATAATTACATGAAATATGAATATTGATTACCATGTACAAAAGTAATAGTTTAAAAGCTAGTTACAAATAAGCTGTAACTTAAACTATAACATGAAAATTATAATCAGATTTCTTTGCTCTCTCTGATTCCCCATTATTAAACGGTTGCCCCTTTAATCAAAGTTTTTCTTTTCCACCATAAGGTTTGGCTCTGGTCATGATTTCGATGGTATAGAGTCAAATCGACCTCAAGAGGACAGGAGAGGTCGTCCAGAATGGGGATCCATTCCAGGTCTGGCTGGGACCGTCACCCTCGTGGTGGTGGTACCAGTCAGAGATTTACTAATTATGTTGGATCTATTGATGGAGACAACTGGAGTCGGCCGGGCGATTCGTGGGGGAAACATCCCCGTGATGATGACTTTGGGGATGTGGACAGTTTCAGGGGTAGACGTGGCCATAGTGGCAATGTGTTTGGTGATATGGATAGTTCTAGGGGGGAAACCAATCGTAGTGTGTGGGGTGGTCGTGACCATAAGATGGACAATTTCAGTAAGTGCAAGTGTAACCTGTGACGGTCCCATGTAGTTAACATGCGACAGTCGAGGGTAGAACTTTATTCTCAAAGTTTACTTTTGTCATGACTGATGCTTTACAATAAGATTTTCTGCCTTTTGAAAAATAGAAAGCGTGAATAAAGTTTGATTTCTACCCTTGACTGTCACAATAACACTATTATTGTCTGGAGCTATAATAGAAAAACAAAGGCAGACAATGACAGGACATAATGAATGAAGAAATTGACCAGAAAGTGACTGGCTGTTATTTTATTATGAGCCCTGCTATTATTATGGTGGGGCTAGTCTCTATTGTATTTCTTAGTCCCTCTTTCCTCTTTGTTCCTAAAAGCATCAAGATTCATTGTTGAGTCCAGCCCATAGTTAGAAAACTGGAGTGGAGTACTTGGGTACAGCTTGATTGGCCCTTCCTTGATAACTTAAACTTTGCAATTTCATCCAACTTCCTGTACACTGCTACGTTATGATATAATCAAAAGTCACATGATGAAACTGCTCTATTGATTTATGACGACATTATAAGACTACCGAAATTATTGTTCCATTAATAATATTTTGAAATTCAAAATAAATCAATCAATAACTATTTGCTCCAGCCAGACAAGAATGGTGAGTTATAATGAAACCAGAATGTCAGTGATGTCATAATAATGTAAAGTATGATGTAGCTATAATAATATTATTGCCGACTATGGCTCCAAGTCGTCATCCCAGCTGAACTCTTTGTCGCTTTGTCTTGAATTGGACTTTGGAGAAAAGGAAAATGGCTTGTTGGAAGTTTTATGGCTGTCATCATCACCTGAGAGATGACAAACATCAAATACATCAATGGTTATGACTGTCATATATGGCGTTGCCGACCCTTTACCTTCCATTTATGGGTGGGTGGCCTCAGACGGTTGGTACAGTCAATCTCTACAATTATCTAACAGGTAGATTTCTGAAAAGAGACTGAACCCAATCAATCCCCATCCTGTTTTGGGGATTCAGAAAAAGGTTAATTGTTCAAAGCCGACTAAAACTGGTTTGCTTTCTAGCCTGTCAAACATCATGCAATTACATTCCAATCAGGGTTTCATCTAGGAATTTCACCTTGGAGGGGAAGCTCATGGAACGTGTGGCGTAAGATCACGTTGGGGGAGGGGGATTTACCCCGAGCATGAAGCCAAAAATGCTTAAATTCTAGAATAATACTTAAAAGTACTTTTTAAATGCTTGTTCCTAAAAATAAAAGTATATTAATTTTTATCCTAAAACTCTTTCTTTTGGTAGGGGGGGGGGGGGGGGGAAGTTGAACTGTTTGGAGGGGAAGCTTCCCCTGCGCCCCCCTCCTTAGATGAAACCCTGCCAATCATTTTTTTACTTCGCGCGTCTATTCTTGCACGAGGTCGCAGCTAGCGCAGCATGTCATGCTGACGATCTTTTCCAGATGATGGTTGCGAGCTCGGGTCTGGCCCGCGCGTGATAACATACCATATAAATGAAATTGAGTATCTGTAATCAAACATCGTTTACCTAAATGGACAAGACGGGAGAGAAACTTAAGTTGTAAGTATGTGTAGATGATGGGGAAACGAGTTTCCCTTGCTATCATAAATTAATATGCTCTGTAAAACAGTAGCCATTGCAACAACACTAATTATGAGAGCTTGGAGACAAGGCTATTACCAGAAAGAATCCAGTCCAGGAAAATCAGGTAGCTACATGATTTAATAGAATAATTTATCAGAAATTAGTCAGTCCTGATGATTGTTATTGTTATCGTTGTTGTCGTGTTGTTGTTATTGTTGGCATAAAGCCTTGCAATCCCCTAAAGTGGGGGGACCTGGTTCTTTTTCTTCTTCTTCTTCTTCCTATAGCTAGCTACACTAAAAACTTGATTAATCAAGGCTTAACTGGCTGTCTTGACTGCTGCTATCAAACTTGCAGGGTAGTTTTAGTTGGCCAGCTATCCTGTACTATGCTAATGGTGTACACCATCATAATGATCTCATGAAACTGCTCTATTAGGGCATGATAAATGTGTACTTGGTTGTACTGATAATTAACATTAGTAGACAATGTCATATCTTAGCTTGCAAGATTCTGTTGATGGATGGAGGCCGAGCACATGTGCATGCAATTTATACCAGGCCCTTTCACTTTTCCACCCCGTGAGGCTATAGACCACTTGCCTTTGCATGTCCAAAACAGAGTAAAATATATTTCGAAAATGAAAGCTATGGGCTCAATTTTTACTGATATCAATCTCTAAGATAATTATTATAAAAAGCTCTAAGTTGATTACTTTCTGCATGGTAGCTATAGTCACAAAGCTACTCTCTCCATAGACTTTACACCAGCTATGAAAGGCAAAACTGCTGTCTACACAGTACAAAGTCTATGGGAATTATAACCTTTTGAAGCTGACCAAAGCCTTCGCTTTTTATTGATATAAGTATGCCTAGAAATTGATATAAGCCCATAGCTTTTATTTTCAGTTTACTCCGTTTTGGACACACCCTAAAAGGGTAAGTGGTCTATTGCACTGCAAAAACAAAAGTGCATGTGTTCATATACAGTTTATACCTTACTATTTAAATACAGAAAACATTCAAAGACATGTGGTACATGCTTTCAATTTTAGAGTGTGGCTTAGAAGTGTAAAAACTATGTAATTCATAATTGTGTATTTGCAACATTCTTGCAGCAATGAAATGAAAGTCACAATGTGCAGGCTGTGTTATTGGCGAGCAAGTGAAGCGAGCGAGCCACACACTTATGATGCAGATTGAGATTTGCGATATATGTAATTTATTTATATATTTGGTACGTCAATAACTAGCGCGCATGCTCCAATAGTTAATAATACTGCGCAGGCTCCAAACTCATTGCTAGGAAACTACTAGAAATGATAAACATGGAGAGTATTTTCTTTACTCTAGGTGCCAAAGTAGAGATTGAAGATTGATGATTTTTTTGCTCGCTCGCCCAATAATGCATGAGCATTCACTAGTGTTATGTTATGACAAAAAGTAAGCTATTAATTCTTGATCAATCGCTATAATAATCTGCTCAATTCTTGCATATTTAAAACACCAGCTGACAGCAGATCACCACTCTCTCTCTATGAGCTGGTTTCTGAAGAGTTAACTATTTGTCTCAGTCCTCTTTGATATATATTATTATGCTCCTGAAATCTTGGCATACATACCTGATCTTAGAACTCTTTAGGACAGGAACAAGGAGATCATTACAGAGTGCTACTGAATCAGTATATAGTTGTGCAAGTGCAAGAGTAACCTTAGCCAGCCACAGTTTTCAAAAAATTAATATAATTATGGTTTATAATTATATCCAGTGACTATCGATTCAAGATAATTTTGCTTGGTGACTCAGGTGTGGGCAAGACCTCACTCATCTCCAGATACACTGTGAGTTCATTACAAAAAGAATGAGGAATGTGGATAGTATCATGGTTAGAGATTTGGATCGATGAGATGAGGTTGCAAATGCTGGACAAAAAAACAAGAAGCTAAGTGTCTTTATGGTCTCTGTGTGATTAACATGTTCATACAACCTTGGGATAGAGACCACACCTCATTATGTTTAACCTACACACACACACACACACACACACACACACACACACACACACACACACACACACACACACACACACACACACACACACACACACACACACACACTTGTTAATGAAAGTAAGTAACTGTAATTCAACCACTGATGATTGGTACAAAATAGATTTTGATATGAGAGCTATTAATTTTTTACAATGTACGCGTCGTGTCACGATATTTATTTAGACCTGCTGGTTCAGTCATAGAAAAGACCAGAAAGTGGGAGAGTGTAATATTCGGCCACACTGTATATTTTGATTCATGAAGTGATGCAACCTTCTTTCGTGATTATGTATAGGGAAATACATCCTCATTGATATATATAACTCATGGAGAGAATTTAGTAAGTCTAATGTTATGAGTACTATGATTGTATGTGATAATCTCTTAGAAGTGTAATAATTATTACAATTGAACCTCTGTTATTATCTGGACACCTTTGTTTGAATTTTTTCCAGGCTGCGAATAATTATTGTAAATTTTTGATCTTTTCATGGTCATGTTCAACACACATGAAATTTAATTACCTTGTACAAGATAATGTAAAAGCTAATAAGTAAGCTGTAACGTTGAAAATGAAAATCTTAAACATGAATTATTATCTAACAAAACTTTCTGGTAGTCATAATTGCTGCATTGTTGATGTGTAAAAATACTAAATCCATATGGCCAACATGCTTGCAGTGCATGTATTCATCACTATTTCCAAATTGGTATTCCAGGTGCTGGATGGATAACAGGAGGGAGGTTCAACTGTATCATGCCAATAATAACCTGTACATAATGTGTATCAATCTACGTAGATATTGAGAATTGCACTTAAAAATTTCTGCTCAAAATTAATAACAGCATGACACAGGAGTCTTTAGTCAATTTCCACACTAGCAGCTACATAACTGCCTGCACCCTTATTATTCCTTGCAGACAACTAAGTGGATAGACGTGGATGGAAAAAAAGTCCACCTTGAAATTGTAAGTCCAATCATGTAGGAATAAATTGTCTGATATTTAACTAGCCTGTTATAATGGGTGTGGCTAGATAAGAGTAATTGGGGGAAATAATGGTACCACGAAGCATTACTTACCATCCCCAATATTCCACATATATTTCCTTCCCACAGTGCAGCACTCTAACCTAACTAGACTTCACCAGCACCAGCTAACAACATAATCTCAGTAATTCAGCTAATATTATTTCATGTTAGAAATAATTGTAACTAATCTGCTAGCTTGTAATAAACTCGTACTAATTACACATTTTCGTTGTAAATAATTTCATACAAAAGAAAATAATTATTTTAACAACTAGCAAATTTAGCTAGCTATGGTAGAAAGTATAAAAACATGAGCAGAAGGTACTAAATCAAAGTTCAACTTTACACTGAATTGAATTATGTGCCATTATTATGAAAAGAGGCACCCCCTGATTATTATTGCAATCATACTGACTCTCCTTGCAGTGGGACAATGTAATCCACGAGCTCCCATCCATAACCGTACGTGATCCCTTTGGGACCCTTCGTGGTGCTCATGGCATTATCCTGGTCTATGACATCACCGATCGGGTATCATTTTATATAATTGTATGAACGTCTCATCAGGCACTCTGTAGCATACCCTAACAAAAATTTTTTTCGTACTGTATAGTAATTAATTTTTAGTTTGTACTCATGACTACTAGTAGCCTAAGTCTTGAAATTTGCTATACAGACAGTTCAATCATTATAAAAGAAGTTTTATCAAAGCATGTTTGAGAAATTGCCATTCAATTAGATAGCTAATATACAATTTCTACCTGGGACTGTCACATGATTGTGATCAAGTTACGTACTTATAAGGTCCTATGGTGTATGCTAATGTGTATATTAGATATGTATGTTACTATTGAGGATTCCATAGTTGCTGAAAATGCTCCAATATTCATATGGCCTCCCCCCCAACCGAGTAGTAATATCCAATTGTTTAATTTAGCACTCATGCCATAATTATTGAGTCATAGCCATTCCATATCTTTCTGTATAGGACTCTTTTTACAATCTTAATTCATCATGGTTGCTAAAGATTGAGGAACATTCCAATTCTAAAGTGGTAAAGATGCTGGTGGGAAATAAGACTGACTTATCAAGATGTGTCGAAAAAGCCACTGCAGCAGTAAGTGCTTATAAGTACAGATGTGGTGCAATATATACTGTGACTACTTGACATACTACATAGCATGTACGTAGTAGTACTCCTTCCCTTCCTTCCTCTCTCTCTTCATTCCCTTTCCTTTCTCTTCTTTTTCGAATTCTCTCACTTTCTTCATTTTGTCTCCATTTCCTCCTCCCTTCCCTTCCCTTCCATCTCCCCCTTTCTCCTCCTTCCCTCCACACCCCCTCCCCCTTCTCCTCACAGCACTTAGCAGAGGACATGGAGATGGAGTACCAGGAGACCAGTGCCGAAACTGGTGTTAATGTGGACGAAATGTTTGAGTCCCTTGTCCACAGCATCATATCAAAAGGCAAGGAGGCAGATCCAGAGGTCATCAAGATAAATCCTCCATCTCAAGGTCGTAGTTTTAAGTGTTGTGCCAATGCATAATTTTTTTTTGTTTTTTTTTTTTGGACTGATTGTTTTTAAAAATAAAATTAATTATTAAAAATTTTTATTTGGCTTGTATAAAACTCAATGGGAAGTTAATTTCCAGATATATTTTATAAATGCTTTACCCTATGATAGTGAGAAAAAGAGTCTTATCGCACACATGATGAAAAGCTGGTAAATTGGGTGTATAATTTATACACCATTAAAATGAAAGCTGGTAAATCAGGTGTATAAATAAAATTGATTTAAACTGATACCAGTAACTCATGTTCCATAAGACTACTACCTTATTGGAAACATGCATGTGTGAGAGTCCCAGGTAGAAATTGAACATTATCCTGTTTTTAAGTAGAATAGACAATATGCTCTAATGAAAATTAGCTAATTGTCCCAAACTTCTGTCATGTGTTCTATAATGATTGACCATCTTTATACAAATTTCAAGACCTATAGGTCACTAATAGTCATGAGTTATGGACAGCTAAAGTATGGAAAAGTGGCCAAGAATCTATTTGATTTCTACCTGGGACTGTCACATCAAATGTAAATTAGCATTAGTATTCTTCATACCATTGCATTAAGCATGATTGTGCACTTTCAATCATGTTCATGGGTAATAATGAAAGTGTGCTTGGCAATTCTCTTCAAACGTCTTGAGTTGAGGACACAGGGAAAGTTCTCTTGAGTTGGAGTTTCCTCCATTGTCCGTTATTGTAGTTCATTTCAAAGACGGTCTCAATCAAGATGTTCCTTTTGGCCTTCACGACAGAAGAGCCATCTTTGGAAGGGAAACTCACTTCCTCCACTTCCTGTTTGGAGCTCAGTTTGATAGTCATCACTGACTGAGACGGATTGGGATTTTCTGCAAAGGACAGTATAGTAGGACATAGTATAGTAGGACATAGTATAGTAGGACATAGTATAGTATAGTATAGTTGTATACAGGGTTTTATAGAATCTTAGGAAGACCCAAGACCATTCCTTATTTGGAAGTAGTGGCAGAGTAGTGGTAGCTAGAACAATAGGCCTGGACCACAGCAGTATAGCTCTATCACAACAATTTGAGCATATTCTTGTTGCAAAGATTCTGCAAATCCCTGTATGTAGATATTTGATTCACCCACCTCTGGATCCAGCCATGAAGCCTAGTATCATTGCCTTCTGCTCTCTTGTCAGATTTGGACTTTCTTTGAACATCTCCTGAGCTATGGCCAGTTGTTGCCGCTGTACGGGGGAAAGCATGTTCATCAGAGACGCACAATTAAGTCTCAAGATGCTCACTATAACTCATGACTACTAGTGGCCATGGTCTGGAAATTTGGTGTAGAGATAGTCTAACCATTATAGAACACATGACAAAAGTTTGGAACTAATTCATCAAAGCATAATTATTTTGAGAAGCAGCAAATTCAGTAAAGTATAAAACACTAGATTTCTGCATGGGACTGTTCCAGATGTTATTGGTTTTACTTACAGAGAGTTTTAGGCCCTTGCTTGGCTGTTTAGTGATTGTGGGGTTGGCTGGTTGAGGAGCTTGGTCCTCTGATGCTCCTGACGAGGGGACAATCAGGGAGGGAGTAGTGGGTGTGGCAGGAGTTAGAGGGGTCCGGTTGAACATCGGCAGCTCCTGAATGAAGCAGTCAAAATTATGGTGAAATCTATTGCCACCAATGGTTGGCTTTACGTAAATATCATAGCCTTAATGGAGGTCAAAATATGTGGTAGATGGACATGTTGGAGTGGCCGTAACAGAAAGGTTAGGGTGGCAGGTTTCTGGAATAGGTGCTGTTGGGACATAGTGGAGCATTAGCCAGGTTTCACTGTAGCTGGAATAGGTGCTGTTGGGACATAATGGAGCAGGGTTATGGACAGGTTTCACTGTAGACCTGGAATAGGTGCTGTTGGGACATAATGGAGCAGGGTTATGGACAGGTTTCACTGTAGCTGCAATAGGTGCTGTTTGGGACATAATGGAGCAGGGTTATGGACAGGTTTCACTGTAGCTGGAATAGGTGCTGTTTGGGACATAATGGAGCAGGGTTATGGACAGGTTTCACTGTAGCTGGAATAGGTGCTGTTGGAACATTGGGATTGTAGCTTGAATAGGTGTTGTTGAGGTTGGGAAAGGGATTTATCTGATTGGACACAACAGGTTTCACTGTAGCTGGAATATAATAGGTGCTGTTGGGACATGGTGGAGTGGCCTTAATAGAGAGGTGCAACACCACTCTGATGGGGCCCATTTTTCTTTTTCATGTGGTTAAAACAATGTATCTTAATAGCCACAAGAATATCAAAATCCTTTAATGTGTGTTCAAGCACCACTCACTAGGGAGAACCTTGCACTCACACACACACACACACACACACGTACGGCAGGTTTGTCAATGCCAGGGGTGAAGGTTGGGGTGAGAGGAGGAATGACCGTAGCAACTGGTGCCTCTTTCTTCAGATTAATATCCAACGATGAACTCCGTCCATCGAAATCTGGTGATTTCCCACCATATGCTGGACTCTGTAAAGGGAATAGGTACAAAATCAATAGGGTAAAGGGATTTCAGGTACACATTCACAATAATTATGATCTCTGATATAATACTTGAAATGGAGCAGATGTAAAATTAATAAACTGTTATAGAAATGTAAATTTCAATTAATTAGCTGTACATAAAATGTAATTAATAATCTGTAGACATGAAACATTAATATTTTGATGTTAATACCAATTAAACCTCCCACACAATGGGTAAAGGGTAATTTCATGCACAAAAGCGCTCATACAAAGTTACACACAATCTCCCATGAGGTTAAGGATAAAGGGTATTTCACATTGCCATGCAGCAGCTCACATAAGGGTCTCACATGCACCTTAGGATTGTAAAGGGATACATAGAAGTGGTTAAGATTAATTCATGTGGAAGGCTTTCATCGTGGACTTTATGTTCTCTTTCTGTATGTACTAAAAACCTCATACCATTGGTTCATATTCTGAACCCAATCCAGCAGCATAATCGGGAGTGGTCACATGACTGGGTGGAGCCTTGCTGGTGATGGGTGCAGCCACTTCCAGCTCAGTCTTTGAAGGAAGTCTCGCTTTCTTCCCCTCAGGACGACCAGTCGGGGTCACTGTTTCATCTGAGATGAATAAAATGGACAATGAAAGAGAAAAAGGGTAATTGCTGGTCTTATGGGAGATATAACAAGTATAGACTGGACCGGTAAAGGGACCTTATGGAGTAAAAAAATGAAATTTAACCTTAGAGCTATTGAAGAATTAAATTCATAACTTTCACATTTTAAACTCGAGGGGGGTCAAATGCCTAAAGAGGGGCAACTACAAACCAGTACAGCCAGTACATGTATGTGGAATTCTATGATTAATTCCTAGGGGGGAAGCTGTTGTCCAAGGGGACCCCCCTTGAAATAAACCCTAAGCTTGTAAATTTTAACATGCTACACCACATTTTAATGTTTTTGTGTGATAAGGTTTCTTTTCTTATCACATTAAAGCTGTAAAGTTCATAAGGCACATATAAAATGCACAAGAGTGTAATAACCAGGAACAATAAGCAGTGGATGTAAATGTAGGGATTGTTTTCACGAGAGACTGCAGTGAACAAAAGTCAATTATTGAAGTTTTTTTTAATGTTATCGAATGCATTTTGAATTTTTAACAGTCCTCCCTCTTTATGCAGATACATAATTCGTTGTAGATTTTAGAGAACCTATACGTAGAGCAAGTTTTGCAGTCTTTTGACCTTTGAACTGCCAATCCCTACAATCAGATTAAAGGTTTCAAGGAACATCTCACCTGCAATTTTTCTCTTGAAATTTCTCTTTGATGCTATGGGCACTTCATCAATATCCAATAACTGAATCCACATAATACATCATTATTTTGAAATGGGATACACATTATGTTCAATGATGAAAATTAATTAGGCCATACCAATTTGATTATATGTTTTGCGGGTCCTACCTACCCAATTTTTTAAACATTGAAATGAATAATGATAGTTTAGGGTCAAAGGTTAAACCCTTGCCAACTTTCTCACCTGTCACCCAAAACAAGCAACTATAGCTCGGCTCAGTGTGAGAGCTAAGTGAGGCAAACAACCTTCCACTAGGCAGGCGAACAATATAGTTTTTTTTAAAAAACCCAAACTTACTGCCATCAAGGAGTAAATTTTTTTATTTAATAATAATACCATGATAATATCTTTTACCTACCCAATATCAAGAGCCAGTACCCAATATGTATCAAGAGCCAGTTCCGCCCAAGAAACAAAATCAAATAGGTATGGCCTTACATTTAGGTAAAAGGTAGTCCACTGGGGCATTTAATTACAGGAAGGACAAATGACCAGGCAAAACCCCCGAGTTTGGCCAACACACACTATGGGTAGCATTAGCAAATGTTGAGACTGATTGGCTCTGTACTAAGCATATTGACTGACCTTTGTACCCCTCTCTCGGTTCACTTTATTGGTCAGTCCAGGAATGGAGACAGATTTACGAGAACTGGAAGATCTTGATGTCGAAACAAATGGATTGGAACCTGAAATGTGTACAATTTTTATGATCACGGACCTAGTTTACCATACGTATGTACATACCTGTTCCAGTTGAAGCAGACATTTGTCTCTGCAAGAGATGGCGGTCTTTAATTAGAGATCCAGTTTGTGAGAAATCTGTTCCAGCTGTAATAATTGATGGTTTAGCAGTTTTATCTAAGCTAAGAGATAGTTGACACTTACAAAGTAGATACAGTGATCACTTCTACTAGTCTTAAACAAACACTAGAGGTAAGCGATCTTAAGTTATTTGATACCCTTGGGCCTTTTGTAACACCCTAACTTCACATTTCACTATAGGGATTCCAGAATGCCACGGCCTTGGGATGCTATTATGGCATGTCTAAATGTTAACAACTTTGGGCAAAAGTTCAAAAAAGGAGTTATTGGTATCATTAAAGCTCTTGATCATTAATTTTTATATGGTGTTGATGCATGTATGTCGGTATAATTATGTCCATAAAACCAGGGGTGCTGATATTCATTTTTGCCAGGGACCTCTTTGTGGTGTCAAGATAAGTATTGGCACCAAATTAAAGCTTTCAAAATAAGTATATAATGTACTAGTCATGTGTTTGTCATGTGATTAGTAATAATTGCAAACTCAGCACTTGGCTCTGGCACCACAATTTCGAATGTTGGCACCACCTGATTATCCTTCAGCACTACCTTTGGTGCCATAGTGCCAAATTAGCACCCATGTAAAACCTTCCCATGTTTCATTAGCTTACCTCTTTGTAACATATCGTTTCTGAGTTGGATGCTGGCCTGGGGCTGACTTTTCAGGACGAAATGCTGGTGTCCTGAAGGGACAGTGAAACTGTGGCTGGCCCGTAGGACGGAGTGATTGAGGTAAGCATATTCGTGGGGGATGAAAGGATTATGGGCGTGCTGACTCACTGCAGAACAGGTACATAGGTACTAAGAATAATAGTCACATACATACATCAGGAGGTACTGAATATCTCTGTGACGTGGGCACCTAAAGTCCCACCTGGACAACTGATATTGGAGAGACAGCCAGTTTGAATTGCACCAGGTAGCTGGGTGGACTGGTGGCATGATGTTAGATGCTTGTGAAAAGGATGGATAAACACCATATGTCACTGGTGGGACTCAATCTCATGGTCTCCAGCTTACAAGCCCAGAGTGCAAACCACTCACTGCCAGTGACTCCACACATACATACATACATACATACATGGTACATACATACATGCGTCACAGATTTCATCTCTTAGCCCCTCCAGACCTCCCTCCTCAGTGATCTGGTCCACGCTGATCGTTTGGTTGCTGGGAAAGGGACCCAGCACGCTGGCAAACAGTCGCACCCACTCACCTCCATCCCGACGAGCCAAACGAAGAATTTGAAGCATCTCATTGGAGCACTAAAGTTAATACAAAGAACTATCATAAAATAGGGGAAATTCCATTGTAACTGCACATACCTGACGTATAGTCCTAGGAGTCATCCCTATGAATGACAGAAGAACTTTGACCTTTGCAAGTCCATCAAAAGCACTGAATTGGTCTGCCACTATCGAGAGCTTGTCTTCATTCCATGCCAGACTGGACGCTGACCAACCATCTTCACTCTTTAATTTGTTGAGCAAGTACTGTAGAGCCTCATCTCTGTCAGCCATACTGCGACAAGTAAAAAAAAACAAAAAAATGACCCTTTACCGACCCATATGTCTATGCTATAGATATCAAGTACCAAACAGTCTCGCTTGGTATGCAGTGGAATCTTGGACACACTTTGGACCCATCCTTTTCTCCTTATAAAGAGGGTTGTCCTTTTTTTGGTTTGTACAGGATATTAAAATACAAGGGTAAGGCAAAATAGGGCTATTCCAAACAGTGGGTAGTTCCAAATATTTCTGAAACTACTGAGACTTCTGAGCTCAATGTTGGAGGATATAATATATCTTTCAAATATAGAGCTCATAAGCTCTAGCATAAATAGCCCCGCTGTTCAGAATAGCCCCACTTTATCTTACTTCTTTGCTTAGAGATACCTATTAGGTTTGTCTTGTATCATAGTGTCCTCTATCAGGTCTTTACCATGGACCAACACATTAATAACCTTTAATTTGTATACAGGTGGGAAGATTGCCATTGAATTAATATTTCTTGCATAAGTTTATTACTCAGCATAATCCATTATCCTAGAGCATGCACAGTGATGTTCGAAGTGTTATACTAACTAACTATACTACCTTTTCCTTCAAGTCTCCACCAGTACATAGAGGTCTAATCAGATCAGAGAGAGTCCTAGATCCGATCAGCTGCAGCATAGCAGTCTCTCAGACGATCCTTTCCAGATTGTTTCACTGAAATAAAACGCACCTTACTCTTGATGGGTGTGACTATAAATAGTCTGTCAAAGCATCGGTTTACCTAAATCATGGCCGAGACGGGAGAGCATTCCATCCCAAATCAGTAAGTGTGTGTAGATGAATAGCTCTAACAGTTTCCCTTGCTGTCGTATAAAGAAGCAGTAGCCATTGCAACAGGGCTGCAGACTTGACTGTAGGCTAGCTATGCATCAGAGTGGAATCTCTACCTATGTAGACACACTGAGCCAGGAAAAGGATGCATGACCTTTGTCTCTAATGGAATCCAGGAATATCTGATGCATGATTGCAATAGTCTGTCAGAAATTGGTCCTGTGTTTATACTGGGACCTGGTTCTATTTTCAATGTGCAATGAGTGAAGGGAAGGTAGCTATTTTACATCCCTGACTGTCCCTTCCTTGCCTTCCGTAGCATAGTCATATTGTTCCTTGCATGTCTCAGTGTGAACCCTAGATATTATATCACCCGACTTTAAGAAAGAGCCCTGAATCCTGACATAATTTGGGCATGGTTTTTTTGGTCCACAATGGTACAAGAGGCTCCTCTATTGAACTCTGTAAATCCTCTAGGACTAGGGTAGGCTTTACAATGACATGAGGGTCCTGTATTGAACTCTGTGATGAATTAGGACCCGTTTCCTTGGTCCACGAGACTCCTGTACAGGTCATCCCTCTAGGGCATGTTTTGCTGGTCCACGATGCTCCTGTATTGAACTCTATAACGAGGACATCCCTCTAATTAAACATCCTCTAATTAAATGAGGACATCCCTCTAATTAAAAGAGGACATCCCTCCAAGTAAGCATCTTTCTAATTAAGCATCTCTCCAATTAAATGAGGAGATCTCTAATTAAATGAGGACATCCCTCTAATAAGTTTTGTTGGTCCACTAGTATTGAACTCTAAGATGACTCTAATTAAGGATATGTTTTTTGTTGTCCGTGATGATGACATAAGGGGCTCCACTGTATATGGTTTGGTAGTGCTAAAAATAAGAATGTGCAAAGAAGTGCTGCTTTTATGTTCCATATGTGGAATGGCATGCTGACATCACCATCATCGTGTTCTGGTTGGGGGAACTTGTGAGTAGTTGGGAACATGATACTGTTTTCATGGGGTAAAATTAATTTGACGTACTTTATCGTGTTCCAATGGTGACCTCCATACAGAGACCACCTCCTTTTATTGTGGCCCAATGGTAGGAAGATCAGACTGTTCTCCCTAAAATATTGTGAAGTGAATAGGGGTGATTCACACATCAATGGGTATTTAGTATTCCATTGACCACATCAAAGGGAAGACGTACTCAGAGGCATAGTGGCCCTTATGCTTAAGGTATGCTGGGGAGGTTCTGTAGATTTAGTCTTTGTCTAAGAAGTACTCAAGTATGGCTAAGTTTGCTGAGTTGTGAAACACCCTTTGCCATAACAAAGCAGATTATTGGTCATAAAAGTGTGGCGTGGTCAGGGGGAAATAATTTAAGGTGTACCATTATAATTTATCTCTCCCTCCAATCTGGAAGACACTATGAATCCCTGGTATCAATCAAGTCCAGTCCCAATACTACAATAGTGATGCACCTTGACTTCTAAAAGAAAATAGAACTGGGTACTCTCTATGTGTGTATGCTCCTAACCTTTGAACTTACTCCAAACCTTTGAACTTACTCCAAATCTCCGTATGATCCTGACCTTTGAACTTTGTAAATTGCAAGAGTAGAATGGCCACCTTTGATGAACTGTCATGTGGTTAGACTATTTCCAGACCATGGCTAGCCCAAGTTTAATATAATAATATTTCTTATTTGATTTCTGGTTTGGACTGTCACATGTACTATTATGGCATTGATTGCATGCATAAAATTAATTTTTTCCTCTTTTTCAGTGACTATCGATACAAGATAGTG
Source organism: Crambe crambe (assembly GCA_963924555.1). Taxonomy (NCBI): domain Eukaryota; kingdom Metazoa; phylum Porifera; class Demospongiae; order Poecilosclerida; family Crambeidae; genus Crambe; species Crambe crambe. Next base: position 4,624,531 of record OZ004587.1, read on the forward strand.
TTGATTGGTGACCCAGGTGTGGGCAAAACCTCACTCCTCCTCAGATATACGGTGAGTTCCTACTTGTAAGTTCCATGAAGGGTATCATGGTTAGAGATTTGGACCAATAAGATTGCTGCATGTTTTGTGGGTGATTAATAATAATTATCCAATCTCCTGGAGAGATATTGGACCAATAGAATGGCTGAGTAAGAGGCCTGTGGCCATGGTACAAGTCAGGTGTGAGAATTGTCTGTCTATATACACAGCCTTATATAGTCCCATGGGCATCAATGTGTTCATACTTGTTAATGAGAGATGTGTCTTATGACAATCCGAGTATTGCAGAAAGTAATATCCAATCTCCGGAGACCTGATTAAAAAAAATCTTGACAAGCTGGATAAAAGCATGAAATTTTGTATGATGATTCTTTTGGGTGTACTAAGTGAATCCAGAAGGGATGCCCTCTCCTATGCCCTATGGTCATCTATTAATGAGATATGGGTCTTGTGACAATCTGTGTATGTAGACACACCAAAGGCATTCACTAGATCCTTCCAGCAGAGAGCTTATCACCCACTCCATGGGCTAGTTTAGCAGTGATCAAGTAGTGAGGACTACAACAGTCTGTCATAGACCATTTACTGGGTCAAAAGGTCAAATGTCTGATCAAGATTTGCTTTGGTCTGACATCATATTGGCAAAATTCAATCCCATTGCACTTGAAAGTCCATATCATAATATGATCAACTCTTCCCATGGTCTGACATTTTGTCAAATCATTCATCAGAGTATCACTGCAGGGCTCACAATAACAGTCAGTCACAGGACACTTTCCGGTCAATTTCTGTCCAGTAATTTTTCTGCCCTTGACTGACCAAATTTCCATTACTGTCTTGAGCCCTGGACACTTATACCACTGAACATGGCAGTTACATATGCAGGGCTCTCACAGTGACACTCTAGTATTGTCCAGACATGATTATCTAATAGCAATTTTAAGAGTATAGCTATAATAGAAAAATTAGTCGGACAAAGGCAGAAAATGACCGGACAAATGAAGAAATTGACTGGAAAATGTCCTGTGACTGACTGTTATTATGAGCACTGTCATGATATGTACATAGCGAATTCATAAGCTGATCAGAATAATAGACATACTAATTATAATACATGATAATAATTGTTATTATGTAAAGGATGTATTTGTAATAACATTCAGTAATTATTTTTATTTCTCTTTTGTTGTCACGCACACAGGAAGATTTGTTTCCTGAGACGGAGATGGCCAATGTTGGAGTAGATTTTGTACGTAAGTTTAAGTCAGTCAGTCAGTCAGTCTTAATGACCTTCATGACCTTTAAACCTGCCGTCCCTACATAGAAAGTGCCATCGAATTCAACACATGGGAGCAGTATTCTCCCTAAATATTAAGGGGTGGTTTTTCACACATCAAAAGAGTATTTTGTAGTTAATTAGCATTCTATCAAATTTACCACATCAAAGGGAATTAAGATGACCTTGAAGGCCTAAGGCATGCTGGGGGAGATCACTGATCACATCAAAAAGGGGAAGATGTCATAGTGGGCCCCTAATGCTTACAGGGCTTTGCAACAAGCTATTACTGCTGTGGTCCAGGCCTATTGTTCTAGCTACCACTACTCTGCTACCACTTCCAAATAAGGAACGGTCTTGGGTCTTCAGTCTTCAAGCTTGTTGCAAAGATTCTGAAAAAACCGCTGGGGAGATCACTGGGGGAATTGGCTGATGGTGCGTGTATTGTCAGAAGTCTTTGTTATGAGCTTCACACATTGAGAGTTTGGCTTAATTATGGCTTGTTAGTGTCTGAATCGTCAGTGTTATTGTGATGTCAGTTGAACACTTCGTGTTTGTCAGCGTGCAATTATTTTGCATCACCATAACTCTTGCAGCTGAACACTCTTTTAAATTCCACTCTCGCTTTAACAAATTTCTAGTTTTAATGCATCAACAGAAAGCACTCTCTCTTCTGGTGTCTGAAATTTGATTAAGAATCGAGAAGCTATAGCAATTATAGTGAATGATCAGGGGGCAAGGTTGAATGAAAATAGAGTTAGTCAATTTCCCCTTTTCACAAACCGCAACATGCACCGATGATAATATAATTACGTACCTTTCACTGTGTGCTCATTATTCCTTGCAGAAAACAAAGTTGATAGATGTGGATGGAAAAAAAGTCTACCTTGAAATTGTAAGTATATTACCTTTAACAAATTCCAGGGAGAACCTTGGTACAGTACATTATTCAATTCAATTAAATCCAGCCCCTTTTCTTTGAAGTGTCTTTCTCCAACAGGGTGACCTGACCTAAACAGGGTGGCCTAACCTAAACTGGGTGGCCTGACCTAAACAGGGTGGCCTGACCTAAACAGGGTGGCCTGACCTAAACAGGGTGGCCTGACCTAAACAGGTTGGCCTGACCTATAATTAAAATTACTTTTTAGTACACTGGGGGGAAACACTGAATGTTACTTCAGGTACATATCCGTGAATTCAGTGTTCTTAGATGGCTCTTGGTGTAGTCTGAGAGCCAGGGGGGAAGAACTGAAGGCACAGTAGGCATAAGGGGAAGAACTGACTAGTGGCAAGACATAAGGGGAAGAACTGAAGGCAGGGCATAAGGGGGAAGCCTGCTATGCCTTAAGATGGGCCCTGGTACTTAAAGCACCCTGTTTATGGGAAACTCTTAGATTATTACGAAAAAAAAAAGAGGCAGCCCCTGACAATCATTTATTGCACTCACCTTGCAGTGGGATACAGCAGGCCAAGAAAGATTCAGAACCATCAGTGCTTCCTTCTATAAAGGTGCTCATGGCATCATCCTGGTCTATGACATCACCGATGAGGTAATCAAAGAAAATCAGCAAAAATATTGTGTCCTGAATACAGAATTCACTAAGAAAGGTTCCACTAGACATACATACATATAAGACTGTCTCATCAGGTACTGTATCTGTATTGCCCTAACCCCTACCCTAGCACATATGTACAATGTTAATTGAATTCACCCTTTTAAGCTTGAATTAGATGGATACGTACCCACATCAGGGTTCTCCCCAGGTATCTTAAGGCATAGTGGGCCCCTATGCCTTCAGTTCTTCCCCTATGCCTTATATCTTGCCACTATGCCTTCAGTTCTTCCCCCTATGCCTTATGTCTTGCCACTATGCCTTCAGCTATGCCTTATATCTTGCCACTATGCCTTCAGTTCTTCCCCTATGCCTTATATCTTGCCACTATGCCTTCAGTTCTTCCCCCTATGCCTTATGTCTTGCCACTATGCCTTCAGCTATGCCTTATATCTTGCCACTATGCCTTCAGTTCTTCCCCCTTATGTCTTGCCACTATGCCTTCAGCTATTCCTTATATCTTGCCACTGTGCCTTACTGGTGGCTGGCTTTTACACATTCTTCATGATGGTCTTGCCAGTCTTGCCCCTATGCCTTTGATGAATCCTGGGGAGAACCCTGCACATATAATCGTGACAGTCCACCCTCATATAATTGTGAGACTCCACCCACATATAGTTATGAGAGTCCCAGGTAGAAATCCCTTTTTTAAGTAGCTTAATTGAATGGGCCATGTCTCAAACATGCTTTGCTGAAATTGTCCCAAACTTCTGTTATGTATTCTATAATGATTGAACTATCTCTATAGCAAATCACAAGACCTGTAGGCCACTAGTAGTCATGAGTTATGGACAGCTAAAGTATGCAAAGAATCTTATTTCTATCTGGGACTCTTACATAACAAATCTTACCTAGCTATATTTTCAAACACTGAGAATTATAATATCATAGACCCAGCCCACTTTCTTTGAAGTTTCTTTATCTAAACAGGGTGGCCCGCCCTGCATTTAGAGTGGAATATGTGCAATCAGCCCTTAATGGATGTATTTCGCAGCACAGTATAAACATGTCCATATTTGGAAGTGAATGGATTTCTGAATAGTATTATTTCCATTGAGGCAGAACATTTAAATACCCATAATAGCACTGCTCAGACAAAATAATAAGTATATATCAGGACAAATTAATTAATTAACGCTGAATCAGCATCTCTCTCTCTCTCATATATATATATATATATAACTCTTCATTTGATTTGTGGTGAATACAAATGAGGGGTGAGTTATTCCAGGATCATTTTGTCAAATGGCCTGACGACAGCCATGCACAATTACCTGGCGCACACAAAAATAAAATAAGAATTAAAGAGGGGGGGGGGGGCAGTGAAGTATGATGAGCATGGTAATGTCACTGTGTTCTGTTATTTCTGGCTTTCCAGATCAAGAAAGATTCATTAATGGCTCCTTTAGCAGTGTTAATCATTAGTTCCTTTGTAATCTTATTTGTTAGGCCTAGGTGTTCTTTTAATTTTGTAAAACTCGATGTATTTGGTAGGCCACGTGATCCAACTTCAACAGTTAGTAGACAACCTTTATATCCTTTACTACGCAAAATCTCCAGGAGATCAGCATACTTTATGGTCTTACGTTCAGCTGCCTCCTCCATTAAAGTGTCATATGGAACAGTCACTTCAATCATGGTCACAACCTTGGCATCATCATCCCACCAGACTATGTCGGGCCGTAAATCAGTATTTGTAATGTGGCTGGGGAAGTGATATTTATTGTCCAAGTCAACACTTAAGTATATATCAGGACAAATTAATTAATTAACGCTGAATCAGCATCTCTCTCTCTCTCTCTCTCTCTCTCTCTCTCTCTCTCTCTCTCTCTCTCTCTCTCTCTCTCTCTCTCTCTCTCTCTCTCTCTCTCTCTCTCTCTCTCTCTCTCTCTCTCTCTCTCTCTCTCTCTCTCTCTCTCTCTCTCTCTCTCTCTCTCTCTCTCTCTCTCCCTCCCTCCCTCCCTCCCCCCATCAGATGAATAATGCTATCCATTTCTTCTCTTCTTGATTAGCATTCATGGCATTATTGGGTCCTTACTGAACCATTGCATATCTTTCTTGTGTGTAGGAGACTTACGTCAATCTTCGTTCATGGCTGTCAGAGATGGACCGTCATCTCTACGAGAATAGTGAAGTGGTGAAGATGCTAGTGGGAAACAAGATTGACTCCGATAAGTCAAGAAGAGTCAGAAAAGCAACAGCAGCAGTAAGTGCCCATGAGACTGTGGATCAGATCAGATGTGGTGTGTGTGTGTGTGTGTGTGTGTGTGTGTGTGTGTGTGTGTGTGTGTGTGTGTGTGTGTGTGTGTGTGTGTGTGTATTAGCTGTGGTCCAGGTGAGGTTGTGAGCACTGGCTTGGCTTGACAAGGTGTAGCCTCATCCCCAGGCCTTCCTCTCTCACTGGTATAGTCTCTCATGAAGAAAATCGCACGGGAGGAAAAGAAAAAGAAGAAGAAGAAAAATAAGAGAGAGGAAGGCCTGGTAAAACTTATCACGTGAGGGTAGAAAGGAGGTAGAAAGGACTTAATTGGAGTGTGAGCAGTGTCGACGTAAATGCTCAGCACTGCCCACGCTACATGTCCACACGATCGCAGTACCATATGTCCAGTCCGGTCAACTACTACACAGTCGGATCCATCTCATGGCAGAGTTTAGAGATAGCTAAGAGATAGATAGATAGGGCCGAGGCTAAGTCTAGAGAATGCAATTCCTGCTACAGTCCAGTCCTGGTAGAGCTTTACTACAGCCAGTTAGTGCAGATATTGTCTAACCATAGGTTACATACTCACTAGCATTGCTAGCAACTTCCAGAGCAGAATCACTGAGCTAAACGGACCTTCAGGAGTGATTTTCAGCAGCATCTACTTCCCGCACCATGTGCGCCTAGTTCTAATTCGTGGGCGATTTTTGATGTCACCATTTATTGTCATGGTGCGGTTTGCACTACGCCCACTAGCAATTGATTTGCTTGTACCCTCACGTGATAAGTTTTACCAGGCCTTCCTCTCTCTTACTTTTTTTCCTTCTTCTTCCTCTTTTCCTCCTGTGCAATACTTTACCTTTTCTTTGTGAGAGACTATACTATACCAGTGAGAGAGGAAGGCCTGAGGACGAGGCTAGACCAGGTGCATGTGACCACAGTATAATTTGCGTTTTTGTGTGTGCAACTCAAACTTCCTTCATATATCAGTCCAGTCCACTTATAATGTACTAGCACGTGTAATACTCTCTCTATTATTATGGTCTTCCTCCCGCCTCCCCCTTCCCTCCCATCTCCCCCTTCCTCCTCTCCACCTCCCCCTTCCTTCCCATCTCCCCTTCCCTTCCCATCTCCCCTTCCTCCCTTCTCCCCCTTCCTCCCCTCCACCTCCCTCTTCCCCTCCCATCTCCCCCTTTCTCCCCTCCACCCCTCTCCCCCTTCCTCCCCTCCACCTCTCACTCCCCCTCCCATCTCCCTCTTCCTCCCTTCTCCCCTTCCCATCCATCCCCCACCCCCTTCCCTTGTGACATAGGACTTAGCACAGAGCGTGGAGATGGACTACCAGGAGACCAGTGCCAAAGACGCCATATATGTGAACGAAATGTTTGAGTCCCTCGTCCGCAGCATCATATCAACAGGCGAAGCAGGCAAGGAGACAAAACCAGGGGTCATCCAGATCAACTCCACCACAAATCGCAAGCGCTCATCACAAGGTCAAAGTTCTAAGTGTTGTGGCAAAGCATAGTTGTAATTTTGTGGGACTGAGCGTTAACTATTGAATGAAATTTGGTATTTTTTCTTGGTTGGTATCACTATTATTCCTGCACTGATATATGTATATATGTATACTGTATACTTTCTATGATTCTGCTATCTCCACGTTTCTGTTGTTGTTGTTTTTTTGTTTGTTTTTCTTTTATTATTATTGTGTGAAATTTTTTGGACATAAAAAGAATTACATTGGCTCTTGATCCAGCATACGAGCTACACTGTGGGTTAATTGCAGCGAGCGAGCTGACTCTCAGGTCACGACTCATTGAAATTATATATATCTAGGTCTACACTCCAAAATGCCCCAAGTGTGTGTCGTGCAATAGTAGCAGCATAATACGCACGCTCCAATTGTAATCAAGCTAGATTGTTTTCTAGAAGCACTAAGCTTATCAAAGTGAATCAGGTGCTTGGTGCCTGTGGTAAGTATTTACAGCTTTTTATGTATGGAGCTTCCTGGTTGAAAACGAGCCTATCAGCTACTTTACTTGCTCACTGTCAAACTCTGCACATTGCTATAGTAGTAGTTGTAGAGGCTCTAATGCTTTGTTGCATATAAACTCAACAGCAAAATCTTCTAAAGAGTTTTAGCACTAAAGAATACTTGCTCACTCGCTGTCAAATGTTGCTCATTGCCCTAGTGTACGTAGTTATTAATGACAACACTTGAATAGACATGGAAGAGTTTATTGGTTTGTTTTGTATGCCTATTATTACATTGGTGAAAGTCTCACTGAGAATATAGCAGTAGAAAGTTGGGCATTTCATTTATACCCACCAAGTAGCTGTAGAATTTAGAGATGTTCATTGCACTGCATGCATAGAAAGTGTACCAAATTTTTTTGCTGAAAATACTCAGTTTGATTACACATCGCAGCTATTTAGATGTGCACGCATCTAACTAAGTGCAAAAAGTCAAGGAGGGGGAGGGTCTCACATAGCAGAAGAGCCAAAAGTCCGCATGGTTTTATTATTGCTTAGGTACCACACTATGTATTATGTATACTGTATGTAGCTGAGTTTATAATAGTATTCATTACTGTCCGAGGCATTCGAAGTTTACCGCAATACTAACCAGACTGCAATACAGCTGCAAAGTCATGATGATGTCATGTTTATTGAGGGGGGAAACTCTAGGGAGAACCCCAGGGTAATTTACTAGATACATGCAATGCATGCTTGAGACTTTTAACTGTATTATGCCCCACGACTTTACCGATTAAATTCCAACTAAATTCCAACCATGATATGTAGCTAGTTATTATTCACAAATTGTATACATAACTATAGTCAGCAGCAAAGATTGATAATGCATGTTCCACAGAAATAGTAGGTGAGACTAGTAAATGCATGGGGCACCTGCCACTGATACATTTACCCACTGAATCAAAGCAGCTAGGCATGCAGCTATATAGAAGGAATATCAAAGGCCTCCTAAGTATGTGGTAATTTACAAGTATTTTAGGTTATGTCAAAAGAAGGGGGGGGGGGGTAAAATAGTAACTAAGTACGAAAGCGACCTCTCTTTTGAAAGCTAATCAGGTTTGATGAAGTCATGGACGTTTTAATAATTATAATTATATTCATCAACCCTTGATTGGGTACCTCATTGAGCAATAGTGCAATGTCATGATGATATCATGTTTATTAAGGGGAAACACTAGGGAAAACCCCAGGGTATTTCTAGATGTTTGTGCATATAAAATAACCCTACTAACTATAGGAGAGTAATTTTAGCTGGTTCAGTCTAACATTAGAGATGTCTCTGAAGTTTGCTCTACCAACCAATTCCAAAGACAGTGATATTGCCTTCCTTTTTAAGCTTCCAAAGGATGATCTGGCTCTGCGTTCTGCGAGATTTATTGATGGTGTGCCTGAGTTTCTGTTCGATGCTAGTCGAAAAGTCCCTACTCTCCAGGAAGAAGATGTTGCTACTGCATTTAGGCTTGCACAGGAGAAAAAACGACCTGAATTTTTCTACAGGGACTTCCCTCTCACTCACCCTTTATTCCCAAGTCGAAAATTTATGCAGTATTCTCCTGCATGGCTGCGGTGGACTGAAGTGGGAAAACTCCTCGCTGATGCAGACTGGAAAATGAAGTGCATGCATATTGGTGCAAGGTCTGACGAAGATAAGACCTCCTTTGAGTCTTGGTCCCATTCGAGCTATTTGGATGATCTAGCAACACATCTCGACTTCCCAGAAGATAACAGTCCTGGCTCCATTATAATGTCCTGTGAGTATGCTGAAGTGGAAAAGAATGACGATGAAATTTGGTTCCCCGAGGAACCTAAAATGAGAATTATAGACCAATCTAGCTCACTTTATTCCAAATATATCACTGAGTGTTACCCAAGCATTGCTTACCATGATGAGCCGAAGTTCCTCAAAGTGCGGGAGCTGATAAAGCTGGTTCTTGCTGTAGAGTGGCTCTATAACGAGAAAGGAGTGCGCATGAACCAAGAATGGGTTAGAAAGCACACTTCACAACCAACAGATGGCAGCTGTTTTGAGTTTAAGGCATCGAAAGAGCCAGCCCGTGACATGATCCCAGTGCTGGACAAATCAACTTCGCAACCAACCAGTGATGTTATGGTAAAAACGTGGGAAGCTGAGATGTATAGAATGCTAAGTAAAGAGTCAAAACGGTACTATGGGTATTATGATTTTGGCCATGCTGAAATGGTAATGTTCCAAGAAGATGGCACCAAGTGTCCCCCTCGAAGATGTCTGAAAGTTTTTCAGGAAAGCTTCTTCATTATTGGTAACAATTCTATTAAAACAGAAAAAGGGTGGATTTATCTCCCAATGGCTGAATCTGCAGAACAGTTAACTCATATTCGAGACTTTTTTCATTCTCTATTGCCCAAAAATGATCAATCAATGATCACCTATCCCATTCCAGCGTCAATAGAGTCCACTATTGAAGATTGTATTGATGGGAGTATACTGGAATTGAAGTTTACCAACTCATTAAAGCCATGTCCTCCGCTAGTACTACCTCCAATGAAGAAGATTATAGTCATAAAGGCGACTCTCAATAACTATGACAAACTCTTCGCCAGTGAAGATCCCAATCAACCTATAATTCCAGAGATACCAGGCATATGTGAGGCTGCCATTCCTAATGTGAACTCCTGGAGTGAGCTCATTTCAGAACTAACAGTACCATCTCCTCAGGTTTGGCTACTTCCATTCACTGGAATTGGAACGCCAACTGCTGCTGGAGGAGTCACCACTGACAAGTTTGAAGTCAGGTCGAAACCGTGTCCAAAGGTTGTGTGTAAAGAAACTATGTGGAGTGATGATTATGTATACAAGAAGAATGTATCCAAGAATCACGACTTATTAGCAGTGGGACCAAGAAGAGTTGTAGGTATGCTAGAGTGAATGTCATAAGTCCTGTTTGCATGAGGGTTTTAATCCGAAACGAATCCGGATTCAACCCACCTTCTGATGTGGGATTAAGCTGGGATTGGTTGAGGTCTGTTAGGTTCACAGTGTAACAGTTGACAGTAGTGCTATTATACGTAAGAGAGGGGTATGTGGACAGAACTCATATCCAGTTTGAATCCGGATTAAAATCTACGTGTAAACAACAGGGATATAGAGACAGTATCTACTTGACTTTTCTATAGTGCTAGTATCCCTCATAAAATGGGAGTTGCAACTGCACTGTGAATCGTTGCATACTCAAAATACACCAGACAATGATTGGGTTCGAAGAGGGTTATTTTGGGTCATTTAAAATTAATGATGGGAAATGAAGTTGTATAACAATTATTATTAATGTTTAATAAATATACTTAACTTATATAATTTTGTAGGACAAGTTATATTGGATTTAATTGATCCTGTGTCTAAAGTATTTAGTACGGTTTGGACACAATTCTCAAGAACCTGGAATAAGAAAGAACGTTGTCCTAAAGTGCTCTCATTGTTTAGAATCGTGAATACGGAACTTGAGAAAAGGTGGAATAATTGCAAGAAGTTGCTTGGAAACAAGCAACCCATCAAGGAGTATTTTCATGGAACAGCACTCCATTGCGATATTACAGCCACAGAAAACGTTTGTTACAGGGTAGACTGTGCAATCTGTGGAATTTCATCCTATGGTCCTGATTCGAAGTGCATAGGAAGCAACAGCGGCTTAAGATTCGGTGAAGGATTCTATCTTGCTGAGAATTCTTCCAAGAGTGATTGCTATACTAAAGAGAATAAAAATGGCTACAGAGCCTTACTTTTATGCAAAATTGTTCCAGGAAACAGCTGCACTTTCAACTCCGATGCCACTAGTACACTTCCAGACTGCAAGTGCGACACTATGTACGTGCAAAGTGGCACTGAAGATCCTGAAATTGTTGTGAAAAAAACAGAAGCTGTTTTACCTTGTTACATTATTGTGTACAAAAGAAATTGATATACTTTTAAATAGCTAGCTGCACATTAACTATCAACTGTTGAACTTCATAATGCGTAATGCACATGCCCCAATTGTAAATTGTAATAATAATTTCTACAGCCTTTGACTCGTCTTATAGAGTGCGCATAGTTTGTGGAAAACCGCATGTTATGATGGGCCATCTTTCTCTTCCTCCTCTTCTCTGTCATTCCTTCATTTTACCTTCTTGACTCCTTAGCTGTATAACTGTGATTGTGAAAGAAGCAAGCAACTAGTAGAGGGTCGAATGGGGGATGCTACTTTACATCGTTCATACGACATATGTGGAGTCACTGGCAGTGAGTGGTTTGCACTCTGCAGGAGATTTTCACAGCATTAATTTGCTTGTGAATATCCATCTAACACTCCACCTAGCTGAAAAGGATTTTTCAGGGTGCAAATCAATTATCTCTCCAATATCAGTTGTGGTCCAGGTGGGACTTCAAGTGTATGTACATGTATGTTCTTCTGATTCTGTCCTTGCCACAATGCTTTGCATTTCCCTAAAAAGATATAATATACTCTTACTCTGTACTGAACTTTAAACGTAATGTATGTCACCCAGGTATTATGTAAACTCTCACTTTCTAATTGCCGGCTAAAAAGAAGCCCCCTCAGATCAGTAGTGCTGTCATAATAATAATTGAGGGTTCTTTTAATAGAGATTTAAATAATGAACACAATGTATACACATAATCTTGCTATATCATTCTTGAACATAACATTTCAATTTTTTCCAGAAAAATCTCCATCTCAACATCTGGCAGAAGCATTGTAAATCGTACCTCTAATGATTGAAATAGTGAGTATAATTATTACTGAATCTCTATAATGTTTATTGTAACCAGGGTAGAGATCCCCTGGGATATGCAAGGCTATAAGTGTAATAATTAAAGGGACACAACCTCTTATCAAGGTTGTCCTCTTTTGGAGAGAAATTAAATATTGTCCTCTTTTGTTCAATTAGAATATTAAAATTAATTTAAATGCTTCTACATCTGGTACACATGCATACAGCAGTATCTGTTTTCAGGGTTTCATCCACTATAAGTGGGCAAATATTCCCCCTCCCCTCCAACTTTGCTCCCCCCTAACCTTGTACATGTACGTATAATATAAAATGTATTAGCAATAAAAAGACACTGACCATTCACAGTCATTCCGTACTTTGTTCCCTCGTTACCATACAGGTTCACTTTGGCTAAGTAGTCGGCACAACTCTCTTCAGTACTGCAATGTACAAATGCATACGCTCCAGTGGAAGAGGGTGAGTTAAGGAGTGTCAATTCCGAGCATCCATCTAGGATTTTGATCAGTCGTTGGAATCGCTCAGCCATATGTGTTTGACCGTATCTGTGGAATGGTAGCATGTTGTCTGTGATAGGTCCCTGATCTGCCCCAAAAGAACATGCCAAAAAAATTAGAATTATAAGTCAATTTCCTATACAATGAAAGGATACTGAGGTACTTGGTGGTGGTCACTACAGTGAGACCATCTGTATCCAGAGACCACCATTGATTTTAATATCCATACAGAGACCACCTCCTTATTAATTAAGACCAATACACAATTTCCTATGAAATTAATTATAACAGTGAAATCAGGGGCAAAAGCTGGTCTAGGGGGAAATATTATAAGGGCAACGACCAGTATATTGGTAAAATGTATTAGTAAGCATAACACACACCTGTGAAAATTAATTATAGCAGGGCAACGGCTGGAAATACATTATTGGACATAGAGTATAATATTTATCTTGCGTACTCAATGCAGTTTGCATGTTAGTGAGAATCCTCAACTCAATGTCGACTGAGAGAGACCATATCATGGAGGCCGTAACATTCCACATTCTCGTGGCTAGATCCTGATCACGCACCCAAGCCCAGCCAAACCTGGTACCAGCCAGTCCATCATGCTTGGAACTGAAGAAGAAAAAGAAATTATTATGTTGGGAGAGTTGCTGCTGTCATAAATTATGTAGGACATTATAAAGGCTAGTGCATAGAGAATGATTTTCAGTTTGTTGATCTATGCTTGTATGCATTAAATTGCCTCACCTTGAGAATATCATGATGGATTTGTCCAAGGTTTTGGTGATGTTGGTGTACATCGGCCAGTAATAGACCATGTCCATGATCACTCGATCCGGGTCTTTCACAAGAGGCTCCTTCTTCGAGCCATCAGGGTTGTTAGGGTAACTACAACACAATAATTATAAGCTACAATTTGTCATGAATTTATGGAAATTTGAGTAACAATAATAATTGGTGTCTACAATTTTCATTCAAATAATTGGAAAATAATTATAGTACGAATTCTTTTCTTTTTGGCCCTTTTTTACCAGTCAAAAATTTTCATGTACGTGTGTCTGGAGAATTTCCTCGTCTGGTTCATTTTTACTAGTCAAAATCAATTAATAAGACTTTCCTACTACAATGTTACCACATTTTATTGATGTAGCCAGAGTTTGGTTAACCACTGGCTATATGTAACTCTGTTGCAAGTTTTACTAAATAAACTGTAACAGCAATGGGATGAGGTAATTATGACATAGTTATGAGAGTAGAAATCAATATTAGATGCAAAAACTTTGGCTCACCATAACTCATGACTACTAGTGGCCATAGTCTGGAAATATTTAATTTGGTATAGAGATAGTCTAACCATTACAGAACACAGGACAGAAGTTTGAAACTAATTCATCAAAGCACATTATATTTTTTTGAGAAGTAGAAAATTCATTAAGCTAATAAAAAATGGTAAATCTCTACATGGGACTGTCATAATAATATCCAGAGAATTTTCCCATAATTTTTTCAGGTTTTTTCAGGCACATTTCTACAGTATTATAAAGGATTTTGAAACTGACGTCACAATCTCAATGGTCCATGGAGAGTTAGGATCAGCTGAGGCATTCCATCTAGCAGTAGGGATTTGAGTCATCATGAACTTGTACGTAGAGAAGTAAGGCAATTGAGCAAACACATCCACTTGATCGGGACACTCATCTTTGCAGCTTTCCAGCATTCTCTTGGACATGGCAGCCACTGCCACATTAATCACCATGGTAGCACCAATGCCAGCCACCAGATAGTAACCTTCCGTTACAGCATTTTGTGTCTGAAAAAAAAAAATACATCAGTAAAATTTTTTGGTAGCATCACTCCCTCTAATAATTTCTTTCTATTTATACATGTGCATAGCTACAGTAAGGTGTACAGTGGAACCCCTAAATGTGGACTCCCTGAAATCCAAAAACCTCTCTAATCAGGACACTTTTTCTTGTCCCAACACAATATAAATGTGTATAATTTAACCCCTGAAATAGGGATACCTCTCTAATCAGGACACTTTTCGCTGGTCCCAAAGGTGTTCGCATTTAGAGGTTTCACTGTACTGACAGCTTAGAAAGTTTCTGGAACATTTGAAGCTAGATTTTAGGGCCATCCCTACATAACCTTTTTCACGGTCATAATTAGTCCTTTGGTGGTACCAACCCCCTTTATTCCACATGCACGTGTGGAAGCCCTAGTTTTATAGAATCTGTCACTAACCGACGACTTGTTAATGCAGAATTAAAAATTTAGACTACATGGATAATACTTAAAAGAACAAATGCCCCTCCAAAACTTCTTTCTCCCTTGGATTCACTGTATTCAGCAATAGGTACTCACTATGGAATGCACTTTGTGCAGAGCAGAGACCAGAGGTGGCAGCACAGGATGAGAGGACAGCCTACTAGGTTCATATGAAGGTCTGTGATAATTCAATGATGTACCATAAAAAATTGTTACAGCTTTGGTTCATACAGTATGTATATATGTAGCTAATTAATTTCTTTTAATAATGAATATCAATAGTAATATAACACTTTTTTGATTAACAGTATTCATTCAATACTGTTGCCTTATAGGGAAAGGTCAACGATATTCATGACATCAATACCTAATTATTAATACTACAAATAACGTATAATTCTACTCCTTGTTTTAATTTGCATGCATCTCTATGGGTATAATCAATGCGACAGTCCAAGGTGAATTCTTTTACTCAGTGAAATTTGAGATAGCATAACCTTTATAGAGTCAAGGCCCCTCCTCCTGTGGAATACAAGTCAGAATTCTCTCAAAATTAATGTGGACACTATTGGCAGTATTGGGACTTGAAGAATTCGGAGAGCTACACATTATCGAAGGCAATGGGACACACAGAAGTGTCCTGATTATTTGGTTTGGTTTATTTATGGGGGGCTATAATTACGTACATGTGTTATGCTATGAAGAACACTTCTTTCTATGTAAACTCCAAAACCCCTATGCTTAATCAGGATAAAACCTCCCCCTGAGCTACTGAATGCAAATCCTCTATATGAGAGGCTGGCTGGCTTATCAGTAAACAGTTTGGTTCTCTAGATGACCTGTAATGTCCGATGGTCGTTGTGCATGGATCTGTATTGCTGACATCAAGCCAATACTCAGATAGGTACACAGGGTTTCCAGCACGTGAAGTGAAATTGCAGCTCAGTGTGTCCTCCTTGGTCTTACAGAGAGATCCAGAGTAGCACTGATAGCAAGCGTTACCATCATACCCACTGCAACTGATAAAAATCATTAACTTATGTACATGTAGCTTATCAATAGAGCATTAAAATGCATCCAATTTCGGTGCAAAATTAGTATTACTTTAATGGAGATTGTGCAACAATGTCAGCATTCACATGGTAAAGAGATACAGGCCGGGCAAAAGTTTCAGGAAATGTATGGCTTCTGGAATTGATACACTTTATTACAAACATGAAAGATGATAGACCTTGGATACATGCGAACACAACTCATGGTAGTAGTCTGAGAGAGTGGGCACGGCAAGAAAGGGTTAAGGTGATTGTAAAGGAGATTGGAGATCAAGCTAGCTAGGTGTTAGCTGCCTGTAGAGAGGAGGGTCAGGTCTGCACCAATAAACTAGAAGCCGTTCATCTTTAGGAGATTGCAGATCTAGCTATTTAAGCTAGTTAGCTAGCTAGCTAGAGTTTAATATACCTATTAAGAACAGGGTCCCAGACCCCACCAGGTCTGCAAGGGTCTGGAGACGGATAATCCTCACATATTCTCACGCTTTCTCCCCCGTGAAATAGAGCCAACACCACCAACACCACTGGGGAGACGTTTGATAGAATCAGAGTCACAGAAGAAACGACCATACCTAAACTCAACCTAAAACTAGCTAGCCACACCCCCATATGGTACGCATGCGCAGAAGTTGTTCCCACATCCGAGATTGCAGGCGCCCCTCTTTGCCCTCCATGAAAAATCCCCAGCTGACAGGATACGGACTGCCATATTAGTAGTATGCATACTAGCTAGTTAAAACAACCATGGCATCAGTAGCTTATCAATTTAGTATTCTGCTCTTTTATGCCCAGCTTACTTGGGGCACAGTTACCCTGGACTTTATGTTGCCCTCTAACGATTTGAATGTAATACGGCTCCAGTGCATTAATGATCAGGGTTTTCCTGACCCCGATGCAAGATTTAAGTTCCGTGGCAGTACAAACTTCATACCAACAAATGGGAGTCAAGACTATCTAACTTACATAATTTCTCCAGAAACTGAGGGATTTGTTCACTGTACGATAGGGGAAGAATCCTCTGTCCCTGTTGTATTTGCTGGTAATTTAGCTATAACTAAGAAATCTTAGCTAGCTAGAGAGCTATTCCCATGCAAGTAGAATCAATACTGTGTGAAATTTATTTCATACGCTAGTTAGCCTGTTATACGTAGGTTCCTATACTTTAATATAGAGTTTTTACAATTGTAGTGGAAGTGCTTTGTAGTGGAAGTGCTTTGTAGTGGAAGTGCTTGGTAGTGGAAGTGCTTGGTAGCTATACTTGAAATTCAGGGCTTATCATTAGACCATATATATCTATAAAGAGTCTAAAAGTGGCCACAAATGAACCAATTTTGACACTCCACATTCGACCCGTGCTATAGTTTGGACTATACTTCACATGCTCAATTTGATATTTCATTCCATTCCATTACACTGTTCACTCCACCAAAAAAAAAAAGAGTTAAAGACAAATTCTCAGGTCATACGTAGCTATCATGTAGATATATCTATGTAGCTACTACTTACCCTTTTTAGTAGCACTCAGAACATGCGTTAATACCTGAAGTCTCATCTATGTATAACTAATAATGCTATACGTCCAGGTTCACTAACTTTTTTCCACAGCTATCCCTACTGTATCAAATCATACTAACTCCACTGATGTTGTCTTTGATGAACCACTAACCTGCTCCATACCATTACCATCTGTGAGAGCTTTTTTAAGGTATACGATAACATGGGAACGAATCACAGATTCATTATCAGTACAAGTTACAAATGATTCTGAGTCAAGAGGATACAATCTCTCTCCAAATAGCGTAAACCTCTCTTTACCAGCATCAAATTATGTTGATCAGAGAGTATATCGATGTAAGCTAGATCTGATACGATGCAACTTGACTAGTGGTGTTGAACGTTGTGTAGTTCCTACAATTTTTGGACCTGAGATGCGGTTGCTATTAGGTAAGGATATTATCAAGATCAAGCATATAATCAAGCCTAAAGTTACCTACGTATGTATAGTAGCTAATATAATCTTTGTGTGCATTATAATTATATTTTCAATATGTTATTACTTGCTATAAATAATAATATAGGTTTGGGTATCACTTGCATCAGTAACCAGTGCCAGTGCCGACAAGGTTTTCACGGCAATAATATCAACAAATGCATAGGTAAGTACAAGAAAACCCCTCAATGTTGACTGTACCTATAGATTTTATAGCTGCAGCCCAAGGCCATTGGGCGATCCCTCTGTCCTTAAATCAGCAGGGGCGTAACTACTATTGTTCACAGGTTGCATGTGAACCACCCACCAACTCTCGATCAATGCACTGAAGTACGTATGGCTGGCCATATAGCCTAACCCGGTGTATAGAGTAGAGTATTTGGCTGTGTAGTGGTTAGATATTATGTATACCACTCCTTAATTCCAATTAAACAACCACCATCAAGTGGGCATGATTCTCCAAAAAAGGTGTGGTTAGTCAAAACTGGGTTGGCCAGGAAAATTTTTTCCCACACGCAAGCAGCTGTGAACCCCCTTCAATCAGGCCTAGTTATGCCACTGATCAGGTATTCCTTGTCCCAGACTGACAATAAATATCAGTCTTTATCTTGTTTGGGGGGGCTTATATAATTCTTCATTCTGCCACTGCTTGAATTAGCTACCATGTAGAAAAGGTATTATTACATGTAAGCTCTAATAAAATTAATCATTATTACTATTACTCTGAAAATTTATTTGGTATTTACGTTTCACGTAGGTATGTAGGAATGTGAATTTCAAGATGATAATACCCACTATTTCTGTTTCATAATACCAATGCTGTAGCTACCTGATAATTTTGATCGTTCTGCATGGTAATAGATGAAGATGAGTGTGCTGTAGAACTTCATGACTGTGATGATAATGCAACTTGTGCCAACACTATTGGTGGATATAACTGTATTTGCAATCCTGGTTCTCATGGATTCCAAGACGGAAAGGCTTGCATTAAGAATGGTGAGGGCTATGTCTTTCCACAGATTATATAATCTAGGAAAACAGATCAAACACTTTTTGTTATTGATTATAATCACAGAGTGCAATATTAAAATTTTTCCTTGCTCAATAATTATAGTGGTAGCTAGCTACTTTATACATATAAATTTTGAATGCAGCTTGTAAACTTTTGTGCAGAAGTAGCTGTATGCAGTGTTCTTTACGTAGGTATTCTGTTGCATTAATTATTAGGGAAAGTGTAAAATTTACTCAATGCTTCATAAACATTAGAATCTTTGATCAGATGTCAACAACAGTTAACTGATGAGAATTGCATATGTGAGGGAGAAGGTACAACACTAAATTGCTTCTGCAACAAAGGCTTTATTTCAAGAAATGGAATGTGTGAAGGTATATTTACAGTAGCTTGCAGTCATATATCTAACAACTGGGATCTAACACTGGGTCAGAAGCTATGTAGTTTACAGCTACATATGTATGTACATATATGAACCAAGTATACAAGAGTTAACCACATATCCTAAAGTATACAGTATGTAAATTTACAAGTATACAGCTTGTATACTTCCATAGCTATAAACTTGTATAGTCTGTGCACATGAGTATACAACACTTGAAAATTATTGTAAAATAGCTAGCTATAAGCCCTGTGTAATTTTCATGATTAGCTATCTAGTGCTTACTGCCAATATTATTTGCCTTAAGTGCCATTCTTAAGCAACTGTTAGTGGTGGATTGATTAATGCACAAAAATTAATAAGGGAATAGCAATAGCTACGTATAGCTAGGTTCAGAGTGCAAAAATCAAAAAAAGTTATTGTGCTCTGCGTTATAATATTTCAGATATCGACGAATGTGAAATGGGTATTGATAGATGTTCTGACATTTGTTTCAACAATAATGGCTCCTACACTTGCACATGCCAACCTGGTTACTACATGACAGCAGATGGATTCACCTGTAAAGGTGTGTAAGTATTATGTAGATGGTAGCTATACAGTATCCACTTGACCTTGGATGGAAAAATTAATGCCCAGGACTGCGTTGCATATGCTGAGAGCTGGAAATCCCCAAATAACTCCGTAAAGCTTCAGTATGTATTCCCGTGTAGAATTCAGCACGCAATTACACGTATGATCTGCTAAAGCGCGTAAAATACACAATAATACATCAAGCTTTGCATTTGTATGTTCAGAGATACGCGCTAAAGCGTGCTTTATCGTATAATTCCACAGAAAATGGCGTGAAAACGGCAATAATCTCGCGTAAAATAACATCTACATGCATCGTTTATTGTCGCAATTTAGCGCACTTTAGCTTGCAAATGCGCGATAAAATCAATACGGGTTGCTAAACTAAATGCTACACAGCACTTATCAACTATAATTGGTTGCACTGAGCCTCCAATTAGTGTTAGCCAGATATCCTTTGGACCACATATCTTGATAGTCATCAAAACTTCAAACACAACTATAAGGAAGATAATTTCATAACCCTTAATACTGACCACAGTAGTAACTCGATCAGCCATAATGAGTAAAATCCCTGGACAATAAATTAAATCCCCACACATCTATATACTCACGGCCAAATCCCTGGACAATAGTATTATCATGGGAAAACCTGCAGCTATAAATATCTAGACTATAATGTCTTAGAACATTAGGTATAGCTAGGTCTGCTGAATAGAGCAATCTGATTGGTGGCACAGCTATTAAGCTCAGTGACCATTGTCAACATTAAGATTTACAGTGTTGCTTGGAAACAGTAGCTAGTGGGTGGGTCAATTGTCTGACTGCATATGTCAGAAGTCAGAGTGTGATGTTATGATAATACTTCTCGGACACAGTCTTCATTGGTCTGTGTTCCATATTCCTACAGAATCCAGTCATAATCTATCCGTACAGTCCTCACTAAAGAAGCACCAACTTTGACTTTAAATCGATAGCTTTCGTACCTTTTAAGCGATCATCCAGAGCCATGGCGATGGGTAACATGAGCTAGTAACTTACTTTCATGCTGCAGTTGATAAATACGTGCTATTGAAGTCCTGTTTTCTCTCTAGAGCTTGTAAGTTTTCCCCATATATTTTTCAATGCAGCCATTTTCTTAGACTCCGTTTACGTTTGTTTACTACCATAGACTTTCCGTATACTAAGTAGCCGATAATTGGTGCTGTGACGGTCGATAATTGATGTCGGTCGATAATTGAGGACTTATGCTAGTATTGGTTACCTTACTAGCATAGACTAATTTTAGCGATTTTTGCTTTCAGTTAAAATTTAGGGTACTAATTTTGGCGATTTTGAAGAGCTCAAGAAAAATGCAAATCAGGTCTGGTGTTGTTTAGCATCACAATGTACAATCGGATTTGGCCATGATTCTGGTCATGGTGGATACACAGATGGAGATGACCGGGAAAGGAGGGGCACAAGCATATAATTATTGGCATGATAATAATGATGATGTGAATGTTATGAGTTCAGAGGTCAGAGTTAGTTACAGGTAGCCATAATTTCTTCAAAGGGGTTAGCAGGGGGAGTACAGTATAGATCCATCAATAAGCCCAGGAGCCAGTAGATGGAAAGTTTGAAGATATCACTCCAAATATTTTGGAAGAACTCAGCTCCTCCAGCGATGAAGAAATCTCTAGTTAATTAGCTAGCTAGCGTGTGAGATAACGTGTGGGCATGGTCAAAATCATTACGTATTTTTAGCTGGTATTATTATTAGCGAAAATTACAAATTCGCTAAAATGAGTACCCATTAATAAAAGTTACATTAAGGTATTTTGCTATTGCTAAGATGCATGACAGAAGCTGGTAAGTAGCTCTTTGGATACATGATTAGTTTTTCTGTCCTTGTAGCTATGTAGACTACATATAGCTTGTCCCTATAATAGTGAGTGCAACCATGCTCTCTGATGTTTTCTTCTGGCAGATATTGACGAGTGTGCTCTTGAATTGGACACCTGTGATGTGAATGCTAATTGCTCCAACACCAATGGATCCTTTAGCTGCAACTGTCGACATGGTTACCGTGGAAATGGAAACAGTTGTTTCATGACCAGTAAGTGAATAGTTGGCTGTATTTATATTACTAGGGTATATTCGTATAGCATAATATTCATTTGTGAGTGAAGCAGTGAAAGTACCAACTCATTTTGTGCTTCAACTTCTTAGATTAAGATATTGCTGTCAGCATGCTTGTAAGTGGTGGTCCCAACCAGGTACAGGAGGTCAGGATGCTTACCACAAATACTTAGATAAGCCAAGCACTTTGGGCAACTGGAAAACGCTGAAAGTGGGAACTGGAAACGAAAACGGAAACGAGAACGGAAAGGATCGTCAACTTTACGAATAGCATAATTATGGATTATATGAAACCCTTTACCATTAAAATTATCAGGCAGTATATTTAAATGTTAAATTCTCGCTGCAATAATGAAAGATGTTCAGAAGAAAGGAGGCATTCGACACTGCTTTCTACTTTAATGTGGACAGCTGGATGAAAATCAGAGAAGTGTGGCCCAATACAAGTTTTCCAAGGGTGGTAGTACACATTCCGCAATTCCTTGCTTAACTGAAAGATTCCTGTGTTGGGATTTTGGAACATCACCTGTTCACGATGACGCAAAACAATGTCATCAGGAGGAGGAAGTACTTGGTTGTGGTCGCCTCTTAAGATCTTTCCTATGCAGCTAAATTGGTTCACAAGACTTAGCAGCTAAATTTAGTCCCTTTAAGCACGTGGACGTAGTTCTTTGTGAAATCGACGATCCTTTCCATTCTCGTTTCCGTTTTCATTTCCAGTTCCCGCTTTCAGCGTTTTCCAGTTGCCCAAGCACTTTTATGTAGAAAGCAATCAAGCTGAGCTAATAAGTGCATAAATGTTGTGGGCAGGGGTAAAAGGTGTCTCAATTCGCATGAGTAGGGAGGGAGGCTCTCTTTGCTTCCATACTTGGCTAGCAAATATCAGCCGTATGGTTGTAGTATCTATATGATATAAATTTCCTCTTTCCTAGTTTTCGTTACACTTTCCTTTTCCTATTTTCACTTTCCTACTTCCTTCTAGATGAACCCCTGTTGTCATGCTTTCAGCGGAAGCTGCATATCAATTAATTAATCGGCATAATAGCTACTGAAGGAAACTATGATGCTCGAGATAATTTTGATAGCTAGATGCATGTAACAGTAATAGCTGGTGCCCAGAAAATTTATGGTCCTGAATAATCCAAGTATACCATACATAGCCATTATCCAACGCAATAGGTATGTATCTAACTAAATATTTCCACCTGATTGGCTAGCATCCATCATTTTTCTTGGAATGTGTGAGTGGACTAACTTGTTCAGGTTATGAAACTAGTAGCATATTTAATTCTCCATCACATCATACCTCATCTCTGTTCACTATCATCTCCCTCCAGATAGCTGTAATCCAGAGACTGCTCATGCATGCCGATGTCGTCCCATGCTTAGCAATGGCAATCTATCACAGTGCTTCTGTGATCCAGGCTACCTTTTTGAGTTGGACCAGAATGGAGTACACTGTCGTGGTAAGATAAAGCCTTGATTTGGGTGTGTGTGTGTGTGTGTGTGTGTGTGTGGGGGGGGGGGGGGGGGGGGGGGGGGGGGGGGGGGAAGGAAAGAGTTTCTCCATTGAATTTAGCAATCCAGCCACCCTCATTGGCATTCCTCTATACTTTTTAAATAAATAGATCTGAATGAGTGTGCAACTAATCTTCACAATTGTCACCCCGATGGATCATGCAGTAACACCAATGGGAGCTTCATATGTTCCTGCAAACAAGGCTTTTTTGGAAATGGAATTCAATGCATAGGTACATACGTATTATATTACCATATGTGGCAGGAAGAATTCTTTAGATATAATACTAAGGAAATATTTATGATTTCAGGAATGTAATCAATTTTTGCAAGCCATGCAATTTAAATTATAAAAATTCCTGTATACCTGATCCAATTCCCCCCCCCCTGGGGGGGGGGGGGGGGGGGGGGGGGGGGGGAAGATCCAGCAGCTGAGTTTTGCTACTACTAAAATTCTGATTAATATTTTGTGTTTACTATCTCATGCTTATAGCTCATGCACTTGTGATTAGCTTTTACATTAGTAAATTTTCATGTAAGATGGTATAAGAAAAATACAATTATTAATATGTACGTTAGTTTACTGGGTATAATACTCATTTTTACTTTTCAGATATCAATGAATGTGCAGATAATCTTCACAACTGTTCAGCTAATAGCGTTTGTAACAATACAGATGGTAGTTTTGATTGCAGCTGCTCTGTTGGATTCTTTCCTTCTCCTAGTAACCGTGATGAATGCATAGGTACTTTACAGTAGCTATAGTTGCTTATCCTGCATTCTTTATCCTACAAGAACTTAATTCCTTGTATAGGTGGCATTCTTCCAGAAATAAGAGTAAATCAAGGTGATTTTGTAATAATTTTGATATAGCCACTTACGTATATTCTAATAACTTTCAAACCATAATTGAAACCTTTGAACAACAAGCTCCCAAAGAGCAGCCATGCATGAGAGTCTCTCTGTAATAGGTAGAACAGATTGACCTCCCATGGAACCCCAGATGAGCGGCCACTTCTAAACTCTCTTATCAGTTAGAAGTGTTGTTTGAATGCAAATATCCCCAAATAACATTTTCCATTTCACATGCAGTTGTCCGTCCAATAACTGGATTAATTTATGATATTGGGAACAATTTTTGTCTGGAAGGCAATGACTTCACAAACGAAACTGCAGTTCTGAAATGTGAGACACGAAATGCCAACGTCATTCCTGTTCCAACAACGACTTGGTTTGTCACAGGAAATAGGATCACAGACACGCACACTTTAGGGAATGATTCCCTTTCAGCAGTTTTGATCAATGATACTCACTTGGTTGTTAATCTCACTACTCTGGGATCTGTGAAGAGACTTGGTGTTACCTGCAAGAAGGAAAATCGTGTAGGCTCTTTTAATGAAACGACTATCATTTCAAAATGCAGTGAGTAGGTATACTCTGTGTCCTGGAATACTTTTATATACTCGTGTAGGGAATGATACACGAATTAACATTGATACATAGCTAATCACGTATCTATAAAATTTCCATCCATGGTTATGGCCTTTGCACACTAGTATTTAGCTATAGCACTATGCATTTATTGCTAGAGTGGTAATCAATAGCAAGGTTAAAGTGGTCTATGTTTTAAAAAATCTGCTCCTCTATAATTATTTTTTGCTACTAAAAAATTAATAAATGAATGTTTTCCTCTCTATCCTCTTCCCACCCTTGCAGATGACACGCAATGTCAGGACGGAATCACCAATAACTGTACTTTTGATTGTACACGTAATGCTACACATCACACGTGCACCTGTAGAGATGGATACTCCATTGATGTGGATGGGATAACATGTACAGGTATTTTAAGTGCAATAAACAGGAATTGATTTAACTTCGCTGTGGCTATTAGACAAAGGCACAATTTCAAACAATATTATTGGCGAGCGAGCCACACACTAGTGATGTAAATTGAGATTCGCGATATATATATATATGTACATATATATATATTTGGTACATCAATAGCTAGCGGGCATAGTTGATAATACGCATGCGCACGTTCGTTTGACCTTTGACCCCACAAATGAAACATGCCCATAGCACTAGCACTTAGAGCTTATTGCTTTCTACAGCATTTTGTCATAGAGGCACTAAGTGGATTGTAGGCGCTTGGCTTTCTAAGTGCTTGTGGTAAGCATTATACTGTCTCCTATGTATGCAGCTGCAATATCTTAGTAAGTCAAAGTACAAATGACTTTCACCAACTGCTTCGCTCGCCGATTGAATATGTGACACGAACATACCCTAGTTAGTAGTCATTACATAGCTAACTATAGCCTGTTAAAGTTTACAAGCTACCGTATAATAAATATAAGTACATGAAGATTTTACATTCTGAAAAATAATAATACTTTCATTATTCAGGGCCAGGGCTACAGGGCTAACTATGTGGGAAAATGATCCAAGAAAGTGTTTCATAATGCTCCACTGCTTCATAATACCCTTACGTATTTTTATCCTACCTTTTATGATGCCAGAATAATAGCTCTTAAAAGCTCAGAGAAGTGTCTGTAAGCTCTTTTTCCCTGAGTAACAATTATTTCCAGATACACCGACACACTAAAATTAATATTAAGTGGCAAAGAGATGGAGGCTGAGGGTGGAGTTTCGAAATCACATAGAAGAAAGCAATGCCAGGCTCTAATCGAAGCTTAAGGAAGAGAAAAATATGTATAGCACAGATGACTGAGTATAAGTTCATACAATTCTAGCTATTTAATTGTGTTATGCCAGAATGTGCAATGCTTGATATGGCTAGCTACGTAGCTAGCATTAGTGAAATAATTCTCAGTGTTGTTGTATTTTTGAGGCCTTTGCCTCAATGTTGCTATATGTGGATTACATTCTTACACTACTGTCTGCACTCTGCATGAGCTTCCAGAGTCCCAGCTTGGCTGTATTATTGTGTCAATACAGACTTGGCTCACTTATAATTTCTCACATCCTTTGGAGCTAAATCCCTAATTCCCACTTCACTTTACTTATTTATATCACTCCATTGTGAAGATTAAATGCACCAATATCACTGAACTACTTGTGCATGCTAAGGAAGCGTGGAGTGTGCCTGTTCATTCCAAAAGTGATGGGGCATTTTTTTAAATTATCCATGCAGACATTAACGAGTGTGAGAATAATAGAACCTGCAGTCATTTATGTAAAAATATCAACGGCTCTTATATATGCTCATGTGAGTCTGGATACACCCTGTCACGTGATAACAGAACATGTGAAGGTAATAATCCTTGTAGCTACGTATTAAAGAACATAATGATTGTGAAGAAGCTATTTTATAGTGGAATTTGCATGAATTAGCAGGTCACCTAATTCAAAGTGAAAAGTCTCAAAGAAAAACCATGATTAGAAATCACTGCTACTTCTGTATAGCAGCCATTTTGTTTCATCCTAATATTGAGAGTTATACAGTTATAAAATGTTCCAGTGTCCAGAGTAGCTAGAGTAGTTAATGATTTTCTGACATGACCATTTTTTATTTTTTATTTTAGATGAAGATGAATGTGTTCGTCAACTCCATAACTGTTCTCGTTATGCCAATAGAGTGTGTAATAACACCCATGGTGGCTTCACGTGCACTTGCAGGGCAGGATATGTGATGCGTGGCAATGAATGCAGAGGTAAAGTATGCGTGCAATTCAACACTGTTGCACACATAATATTTAACATACTCTGGTGTATAGCCAGCCCTTGATCACAGCACTGGTAGAGGAGTATACCATCACCACACAATGTCAGGGAAGTCAAATTCAGTCTTGTTTTGCATAGTCAGCTTGCAATTGAATGGGCTTTAAAAAAACAACTACGTACTTGCTCCCTAGATCTGAGTGCCATAGCTAAGCAAAAATTAGTGTTGAAGAACAAGAATAACAGTAACCGTTTGTTCCTGTGGAAAATTGATCAGAATCAAAATCATATTACCATGGTGGGAAACTTTTTATGGGGTAAGATTTCAAGGTTTAGATCATGTAATTCATGCTTCAATTTACCTCTGTCCTCACGATAACATTACCTGCTACCATGATCAGTAATTTTTTTATAAGCTAATGTTTTTTTTGGCTTTAGCTGACTAACCAGCTGGCTATAACATGTAACTACAATGGGTATGGTCAGCATCTTTAAAGAACATTCACAAATGATCATTAAGTTAAAAACACTATATACTTTCAGTTTCAGATTTTGTCTTATTTATTCTTGCTGTACCACTGGTGATTGTTATTGCTATTGTTTCAACTTGCTTGTGGATTGTCTGTAAGAGGATCAAAAATGTTGTTATCAAAACCCATCATGATGATAATATAGAACTCAGAGGAGTGATGTAAGTTGACAGCCTCTCAATCAATGTTGACTGTTCTTGGATAAATAGGTGTCCGTACTTTTATAGCATTGAATATGCAGAATACAGTGTCCTATAATTAGATACATAGGACCTGGTATCCTTATTTTTATAGCAGTACGTATATAGTGTTATGGGACATAGAATAAAGTGTCACGATTAATTTAGACAGGTGTCATTATTTTTGTAACACCTAAATGGTAAACAGAAAAGTGTCCTTATTAGAATTTTTTTTGCAGTGCATGGACACAGAATAATTGAAGGGAATCAAAAAGATCTTACATCTCTATTATTTTATTTATTTATTTTATTCTAGGTCAAGAGATGGAAATGCAAATACAGAACCTTCTACAAGCACAAGTATGTAAAGAATGATTTAAGATAAGGTCTTGGAATCAACCATTCTTGCAGATGCAGTGGACTCTATAACACTTCGAGATGAGAGGGGAAAAAATTCAATGTTCAGAATTTTTTATGAGTCCAACTTGATCATACCTGGTCGTCATATTCAGCTCATTAAATTGATAGGAGAAGGTAGTTGATTATTTTGTATCTAGTGGTGAGAGCTAGCTAGCATGATCCAGCTATTGCTATGTCCACACTAACACACACAATTTATAGTGCCCACAAACTTATGTAATAGTTCAACTATGCCTACGAGGGCTGTAGCTACTGGATATTATTATTATTGCCTAATGCCTGAGGGTGGAGCCCAAGGGCGAAGGCAATATATCCTGTACAGCATGAGGGCATGGTTAATGGGCTTCCTTTATGATATTGCCCTAACTGCATCCTTATTGCATGGCTCTGCTGTACAGCATATAGAGCAGTAGTGCAGTAACTACAAGTAGGCTGCAAGTAGGTTTAGCTTGATATCTCCACGTATACATTTTCTTTTATGGCAAGTGGTGGTCTTAGTCTATTTCATTCTGCTTTCGTAGGCACTTTAAAGTTTTGAGTGCTTGCTACCATCATAAAAGAAAAAAAATCCCCTATTTCTGAGCCATATTGCATAGAAAATACAGATAGTTCTGTGAGGTTGTACCATTTTATTCATTACATATGGTAGCTACCATTCAATCTTTATCTATCACATCAAAATCATATGTGTGTGCATAAATATATAGTTCCATAACTGTGCATTCTGTTAGCTATTTTAAATGCATATCTATACAGTGAAACCTGTCTACGTATATAGTGACCTCTGGGCCACCAAAAGGTGATCTCTTAACATTGGAGGTGGTCTCTTTACAGAGATCAAAATGAATGGTACAAACACTATTGGGACATAACCAAGTGGCCTTTAAAGAGAGGTGGTCTTTGAATAGGGTGGTTTCATATTACATGTTTCACTGTAATTATTTTAAGTGCACACAATTTTTTTCTATCTTCTGAGCATGTTCTCATCCTTTCTCTGTTGTGGAGCACAAATTCATTTTTCTACTTAGTATGTATGCATGTCAAAGGATTTTTGGTTAAATTTAGAGTTGTGCTCATAACTCTTGTCAAGAAAGGGGGTTGGCGTCATGATTTGTAATTACCTGCTAGTTATATGAAAATTTTTACAGTGTACTTGAAATGAAAAAGTAGGGTGAATACCCTATATATGTGCCTTCACCAATACTAGTTGTCTGTGGCTAGCCAGCACTCTCAATGCAATTTGGATAAAGTTAGCTGGTATAGCCACATTATCATACAATAAAATTATGCATAATTTTGTAGGAGAATTTGGACTGGTGTATCAAAGCTACCTCACAGGATGGCAAGGAAGGGTTACTGGTGAAGTAGTAGCTGTCAAGACATTGAAAAGTGAGTAGTAACTATATATACTGACACACTACAGTATTATGTAGAACTTTCTATTCTGGACTTTTGTGCGTAAACTATTTTGTGAATAATTAGGAATTTTAAAGCCATTTTTGTGATTTTAGGTTTTACACATTAATTTCATGTTTTTTGAACAAGTCTATTCTCTCTTCATTTTAATTATTATGCATTCAGATTCCTTCACAAATAAAGATATAGAAGGCCTAATGATAGAGAGTGAGAAGATGAGATGGTTTGACCATGTAAATGTGATGAAGCTGATAGGAGTGTGCATTGATGTAGGAGAAACCCCATATATAGTCATGCCATTCATGGTTAATGGTAATCTCTTAACTTACTTGAAGAAAGAGAGGTCTCGTTTTACTATTGCTGGAGATGCTGGAGAAACAATGGTATGAAATCGCAGAAATTAATTATTGCTAGCTAATCGATCAGCACTTTGTGTTTCTATTGTAAGACAGTATAGGACACAGTACCCTTATAAGCCCATGCCATAAAAGTCTCTCTAATGCTTTCTTTATTGTGGCTGTTGCCATCAGTTAGATAGTTATATTAAACAGTGGGATATTATTAAACACATTAACCTTTATTGAATTTCACTTTCCCACCTAAGTAATATGGATTTCGAGAAAGTGTTCCATAACACTGTTCCATGAGACACTCATTTCCCTACTAAGCATGCATGCATCATGCATGCTAGCTAGCTGTTGAAAGGCACACTCTCTAAATTACAGAATGCATGAAGCAACATTGCAAGATTCTTGAGGTACGTAGCCAAGCTGTCATAATCTGTCTATCGATTAGCTTATAACATATTACTTCATGCAATTTACATACAAGTCTAAATATTTTGACTTAGATTAAGGCTACCCAGAGAAGATTGTTATCAATCTGCTTCCAAATTGCCAAAGGAATGAGCTACTTATCAGCACAGAAATTTGTGCATAGAGACCTGGCTGCTCGCAACTGCATGTAGGCCTCTATAGCTAGCTAATATCTGTAACGGTAGCTAAGTAAAAACATTTTGTCCACTTTTACAATAGGATAGATGACCAGTTCATTATCAAAGTTGGTGATTTCGGTCTTACAGAAGACATGTACTCTAAAAATTACTTCAGACAGGGACGAGGTGAAGAAAGACCTGACTCTGTGAGACTTCCTATTAAATGGATGGCCTTGGAGAGTCTTCTTGATCGGATTTTCTCTGAGAAGACAGATGTAGTAAGATGATTTAATATCTAGCTAACGGTACTTGGTATCAGCTCAATTCTCTGTGTCAAGTTCCAAATGTCCTCTGGGTTTAATTATACTACAAAGTACACAGTCCATACTTAAATTACTGCTCTAATATAATGATAGAATGTAATTACTTCAGTGGTCCTATGGAGTGACATGCTGGGAAGTCTTTAGTCTTGGTCTCACCCCCTATCCTGGCATTCACCACTGGGCCCTACCTGACTATCTCAAGAGTGGACAGAGATTGCAGAAACCCAGCAATTCAAGTTGCACTGCTGAAGTGTAAGGGCTAGCTATAATAGATTTTAAAAGGACATTGAGGAGTGCACATTCATGCTCACTAGCTACCATGCATGGAAATTCCTCATGCAGCCTTGTGGTTCCAAGTTACATATGTGAGTGGTTCAAGTAAAATCCAAACGTTATTGCTCAAGAGTCAAAAATGAGATTGATGTTTTACTATGTAGTTTAATACATTGCTGACTTCAGGGGAAAAAATGAGATGAATGTTTACAAAGCTGACTAAAATGTTATTATTATTATTATATGTAGGTTTAACTGTTATCATAAGTACATTACTGTTTTGATAATCAAGAAGTGCCACAAAGTTTGGATTTCACTTACATATATACTTATTTTAGGCCCTATAGCCCTAGCCCTAGCCCTAGCCCTATAGCCAGGGCTATAGTGTATGATTGAGTCTTTGAAGTCTCAAGTACGTAAGGAGGTATAAAACATACTAATCATCTTTGGAAGCAGCTATTTCAATTGATCATGAGTCTGCAGGTTTCATCAAATTTCAATGGCTATACACACTTATCTTTTACTTAAGGTATAATCTGATTACTCAATGCTGGAGCGAATCGCCTGAAAGGAGACCCTCTTTTGAAGATATAGTGCAGAAAGTCGACTCATTACTAGAAAAAGTGGCTGGATATGTCGAATTTTCTGAATTTTCTGGTGATATTCAGACTGAGACTGAGGATAGCTAGCTAACTACAATATTATGTTTAGTATCACTCTCTTCTCCATATTTTATTATAGCATGTTAAAATTTAGCTACGATATTGTGAAATTTATAACTATGGAACTACATGAGTTAGCTACGTATGAGTTTCTTTTTCACTTAGCTAAAATCTCGATCTTGATGAGAAGATTAGCTAATTTGATATCAATAACTCAAATTTCAATTTTTGTGAAAAATTAGTGCAAAATCAATCACATTTGAATAACTTGGCTCTTCCACTTCACAAGCTAACAAATATTGCTATGATCACCACGCACCTTATGGCCTATAATAGCTAGTTGTATGTTATTATGGTGAATATAATTATTAGCTTATCTTAGTCTCTAGCATAGCTACGTACTACTGTGACTTCACCATGGATCTGCTGGTAGCCAGTTAGCTATTATATAGGTATAGCTTCTTGAGAATTGCGCCACTGACTCTGAAAATTTGTTGGCAATAATTCTTTGTTTCAGCTTAATTATAATAAAGGAAAAATACGTAGCTAGCTACCGGTATTTATTCTAAATAAAACAACCAAGCAGGGATGGCTGTGTGTGAAGTTCAAAACAAGAGAGCCTACCCCTCATGATTTCAATAACCACATCCATATCACTCAACTATCCCTACTTCACTCCCTGTTATATATGCTTTCTAATTATCTGGCCTCTCATTTGCGAGTCTCTTGTTCATGAACTTTTTGAACTTTATACACAGACATTCCTACGTACTTGGCTATTTGTACAAGGTAACTGTTGAACATGATCATGAAAATAAAAATTTATGGTACTAGCTATAAGGTGCTTGGGTCTGGAGGCGTGAGGAGTTCGACATCCTGTTGAGGCAGGCTTTTCCCACAATCTTCTGAGACCTCCTGTAGTTTTGAGTCATTCTCTGCATCAGAGTTGGGTGTAGTTCATCACTTCTTGCTCTGAAGCTTCCATTCTATCAACCCAAGAGGGCTTTGGTACCTTCTTTGATGAAGGAAGTCTGCTCCGAGACCTAGTACTGGGCCTTTGTCTCCTGGTACCAGCTCTACTCTGAGAGTAGTGACCTCTAGACCTTTTTTTGTTGTGATTCACTATTAGGTTTGCTCTGCTCTGAGAGTGTCCAATGTCCTTCTTTTCTGTTGGAAAGAGGTTGGCACCAAGCTGGAGTCCATGCATGGCTCTGCTGCTCTGAGCAGATGGAGTTCCAGCACCTTGTCTCTCACTCTTGATGGCATATACATCTTCATCAAGTCACTATTTCACCTTTATTGTGAATTAGCTAGCTATTGTGCAATTTAATTACACATGCATGAACAAAATTAATAATAATTATTGAGAGTAGTTATAATAGCCACACGTAACTACGATATTATCATGATAGTATAGCTAGCTAGCCACTTCAAGGTAGCTGTGTAGCTAATTCTACAGCAACAGGATATTCTATAAATAATAAAATAATAATTATTATAGCTACGTACAACTAAGAAGTTATATAATTCAAGAAATCATGGTTTATGGCCACTGGTATACGTAATTCTAATATTAAATTTAATTAACTGTTTCATAAGTAGTAACCACTTCCTCCTGTTGATCTTCTGTTCCTCCTGCATTATGAAAGTGCATATACTCATGATATTTTTCAATAAAATGAAACTCAAGGGGGTTAAAGTTGTAATCTAAAGTAAGAGGCATGCCTAATTAGAAATAAATTGTGGCTAAACTAGCTACAGCTGCCTATCTCTGAATGTGTAGGTGTCAATTGTCTCTAGCTATCTGTATCTCGTTAAAAAAATCGTTAAAATATTCTTGTTCCTTTTACGAAAAATTTAATCATTTAGCTACAACCAAAAATGTGTGATTACTAGCTGTTATTGTAAGAAATTAATTAAACATGAACATTTATTGCACGAATTATTTTAATATGAAATATTAACAAATTACATATTTAAGTGACAGTCCCCATTTTTCTTATTTCTGGTGAAAAATAATTATTAGCTATTAGGTAATGCATTTAAGGCATAAAAAACTTACCAGAAAATTTTAACTATAGCGTTTCACTTTTTGATTCAAAAAGCCCAACTCTTGGAAGACTTTGTGCCTATTTTTTTCTGCTTGAGTTAAAGTAGCTATCTGACCTTGCCACAATAATAGCTGATTTTTTTTCTGCTTGAGTTAAAGTAGCTATCTGACCTTGCCACAATAATAGCTGATTTTTTTTCTGCTTGAGTTAAAGTAGCTATCTGACCTTGCCACAATAATAGCTGGCATTTTCATTTATACATACAGCATCCTAGTATTCTCATGACATGTAGCTAGCTAATAATTAAGCTAATACCTTGAGGTTCCAAAAACATCTTCAGTTCCATGTATCCAGCGATTGATTGCAGCCTTGCATCCAATAGAGATGATAGCTCCTTAAAAGTTGGACGATCTTCAGGCAAAGACTTCCAACATTTACGCATGATGGCATAACTACGTACATACAATACGTAGATACGAAAAATAAGTTTACCATACACTATAATTATTATAGCTTATACATTTCAGTTGCACTGGTTGCATTATTGGGGTATTCAAGCCTCACTCCCTCTCTTAGCAACCTGGGTAGGTCTATAGGGTTCACAGCTGGGTATGGAGTCTTACCAATACTGAACACTTCCCAACAAGTGACTCCAAATGACCACTGCATGGAAAAATATCTCGTAGTACATAGTATGGAAAGTTCAAAATTATTCTAGCTGCCTTAATACCACATCTGATTTCTGTGAGAATAAGCCTTCCATTAGGCTCTCTGGGGCCATCCATTTGAAAGGGAGTCTCACTGCCTCTTTTTTGTCTTGTCTGAAGTAACCAGTGTTATAGACATCTTCAGAAAGACCAAAGTCAGCTACCTTGACGATGCCTTGAGAGTTAAGCCTGCATGTGTGAGGCATTCAAAGTTGTTGTTTTTTTCAGGAAGCTGACCATAATGGCCAACTATCCCAGTTGACCTGGCCATAGGGCAAAGTTGGTTGGCCATGGAGCAAAATAGCTACATACCAAGTAGAAAAATTATGTTTCTGCTCTTACATGGACTCTAGAGCTCAGTATTTAGCTACTACTATCTAACTAGAGCCAAAAATAATAATATATGCCATCTTCTATTTTTCATCCATTGCTGAAAAAACAGATAATTCGGTGAGGCCAGCAGAATGCCATTTTCTGCAGTATACAGACTAGATATTGCACAATTTGCCTATCTTCAAAACTCTGACTAAGTTTTAATAGAGCTTAGACCAAAGAATAAAGGTTTCAAACATAGTGCTAAAGCTAGCTAGTCAGCCATGAAAGCTTATGCATGTCATGTTGAAATCACCAAATCAGTCAGGAGCCATGTTGAAATTATCAAAGTGTATAGTTTATAATTATACGCTTGTAACTGAGCCAATTATGCTACCTTAAAAGAAAAAAAAAACCTTGCTAAGTTCTGCTAGTTACGTATGCACAAAATATCATAGGTCAAGTATATTTTCTATGATCCATCAGTAAATCAGTGACCTATAGATTAGCCAAAGGACCGGCCATTTGGCAATTTTGCATGGAAAGCCAGCAGTATAATTTTTTTTCCTCCAGGCATTAGAGTGCAAGTATTAGAGTGCAAGTATTAATTCATAATTGATATTATATTTACATGCAATTCCTTGCAGCGAGGTCTCTATGTATGATCTTCTGTAAGGTGAGATAAGCCATTCCCAGTGAAATTTGATGACACATCCGTAGAAGTAACTTCCTTACGGAAACAATCTATTATGATAATATAATGATTAATTGGCATTATATATAACACTAGTACATATCATGTCATGACCCACTGAGTCCGTCTCTGCATCAAAGTTTAAATCCAAGTTTGTTCTCTCCTTTTTCAGGTAGTCGAGCACACTCCCATTAGCCATATAAGGCATTATGATGGATGGTCCCGAGGCTGAATCAGCACACACCCCCACAAGAGTCATGACATTTGGATGGGACAAGTCTTGCATCTTGCAAACTTCAGACAATATACTCTGAACATCAGACTGCTGGAACATTCCTATTATGAATTAATTAAGAATTTCTGAATACATTAATCCATTACTGTAACAGATCAGCTGGTGACTAACACTATACTAACACTATACTAAATGTACAGGACACAATTCTGTACGTACCTTTGAGAATTTTAACAGCAACGGTTTCTGTACGGTGATTAATTAGTCCACAATGCTTCACCAAATGTGCTTTATAAACAAGTCCAAATTGACCTGTAAGAATTACGTATCACCATGCACATTAATTAAAACAGCTGAATTTTTTAAAAGCCTTACCTTGACCAAGCGAAATATCTAGCATGCGAATGTCACTACTTGGGATGATGAGTTCAGCTGGTAATTGGCTCATTATGTTACCTGTAAAACATAATAGCTAATTATACTGAATTACTAGAATTATGTACCATACCTCTAAGTATTTCATCTTGAGTTTTATTTTTAAACATAGCTACAGCCATCTTGGAATCTGTTTTCTTTTTAACACATTTATTGGAGATGCACACAATGATGATGATCCACATCACACAGCAGAGGAAGATGACAATGATTGGGACCATCACTGCTGGGATGATCACCTCAAGAGGAATACCATCAGATTCAGATGAGGTATAGATAAGTTGACGATTAAGTGTGCTGTTCAAATTGTGACCTATTATGACCTGTAATAAGAGATCGATTACATATTTAGCATGCTTCAGTCTATTTTTGCATGGGTAAGTGAAGCGGAGATCTCCCCTCCAATTGGTCAAGTGAGGGGGGAGGTAAAGGAATCTTAGCTAGATATATTATCATAGTCAAAATGGATTTAAAAATCTTCTTTCAATGTTCACACTAATAATATAATTAATTCTTTTGCAAGCACATGCACTTGTACATTAATCGTTCTTTATTTGTGGAATATGTTGGTAATGAAGTTACCAAGCACACTTATATCACTAGAAATTATACTGGAAGACTTCGCCCCCTCCCCCCTTTAATATCTTCGCATGCCCCTACATTATAAGCACATCACCATCTACATGCACAATATCATATTAATTTTGCATGTTCTGTAGCACTAGCTCAAAGAGTAGTAGGGGTATAAGAAGAAAAGGTCAAAGACAAGCTTCATCTTCCCATTTGATGATAGAACCAGGTCTAGTTGTATACTTACAGTCACCATAGCAATGTTAATTCCTGACCCAGGGTCTGCTGGAGCCACACACAAAATCTATCAATAGAAAACATTTCCAGCACATTATTTTTATTATTTATTTTATTTATTTTATTTACTCACTCAATCCTCACTCACTCACTCACTCTCAGTAGCTACAACTTATTAGCTACACTTGTGGACCCCACTTGTGAGATATGGCAAGCAATATTTCACTCACCTTCAACTCATAAAAATAATACCTTATATCATACCTGATTCTCTGTAATGGAATTAATATTGCAGGTTAGGCCAGCTATAAGGACTCTTATCTCCTTTTCATCCACTGATCTTAAATTTCGTCCCTAGAAAGTGCAAAAGCTTTTAGCTATAATAGAATTCTAACAACACCATGATGTAATAGGTCTACACCGCATGTATGGTAGTATGTGTCGTCCAATAATAGCGACCTGCACATGCATTATGCATGTGCATTACATATGCACATGTTCAAATTGTTGCTTGATTGCTGTAGCTACATACACTCTGACTCACATTATTTTTTTTAATTACATAAGGAAAAAAATATTTCGTGAAATGAAAAAAGATGTAGGGATGACCACTACTCAAAAAAGTAAGGAAGCAAGAAGGATGGAAATGGGATCAATCTTTGTCCTGTATATCCAGCCAACCATCCCTATATATACGTCGGGTAGCTTCAGATTATAGTGCAGCAATGTACGTATTATGTATAGGGATTGTTGGCTGGATATACAGAACAAACCATTTCCATCCTTCTTGTTTCCTTACTTTTTTGAGTAATGGTCATCCCTACATCTTTTTTCATTTCATGAAATATTTTTTCCCTTACTTGTTCCTGGTCTTTTTTTCTCTCTTTTATGGTTTTAGCTATGTATAGAGTTCATTCTTCTATGTGTATGCAGGGATAGATGAAAGAAGAATAGTTCTCCAATAGCATAGCAGCCCAATCATTTTATCAATGAGTCAAGGTGTTGTGTTATTGTTGAGCTATACTTGGAGGTCGAAGATGCTGAAATAGAGTCTACCGGTAGATGGATTGGTGAATCTAAAATCCCCGAGTTGATACAGTAGTCTATGATCAATATCTAGAGCTAGAGATAGCTGAGTAATATTATAATTTCGAATAATTGGATATCAAATAGCTACATGTGCATGCGTACATATTATAGAAAAGATGGTTTCCAATAATAAAAAAATAAAATAAAAAAACCAAACAAAAAAACAAAACAAAAAAAAAACACAAACTGTTGGCTGGGTCATGACTTGACTAGGGTAGAAGTTACAAAAGTTAATCTCCTGCTAGCTATCCTGTGATGGTCAGTAGCCAGCATGCAAAAAAAATCAGACTATTTATGACATTATTACAATTACTATTACTTTGACTTGTGTCTATAACCACCCTTACCAACTCAATTGCAACATCACATACCAAAAAATGTAGGGATGACGAACACAAAAGACAAGAACAAAATGTGTAATTATACATAGCTATGCCAATTGGGAGGGTGGGGGTATCCAGGTGTGTGATCAATGTGCATTATTTTGGTCACGTCAATGCACATCTTTGAAATCTCTGCTGGATGGGAGCTAATAATCAAATGAATCTATAATAGTAATAGTTAGCTATTAAATATAATAAGTACATCAATTTCCTTGATGAAGGGAACACTATGGGTGTTTCTAACATTCTCTTCTAGCCAGTTATGAAGTTAGCCTTGTAGCTACCCAAAATTAAAGACATCTTTTATGGTGGTTACTTGAAAAGCTTTGCCTGTACGTGTTAGCTTTTGAGTATGGTGGATTTCTTTGAATGCAAAAATTGTTTTGGTCTATACCTTTTTTGCAGTTGGGGTCTGCATAGCTTATAATCCCTAGAGGTATTAATTTTTTAATTAAAATTTCAGAGTAATCTCTGGAGGCTTAGGCTGGCTACATGTGTTGTTGTTTTTTGCAGTTGGATCTTGCATGTCTATGCTGCATTGCAGAGTAATCTCTAGAGGCTTATGCTTTAACAGTTTAGGCCATACCAAGTCAATTATTAGTTTCTGGTCCCCCGCCCGCCTGCTAATCGCGCTCGCGGGAATTTGAGGACTATAATGATATGTAGCAAAAGAAGTAGAAGAACAGACGTGTTGTGTGAAATAATTATTGTGAAATGTTGTACTAGTTAGCTCCACCAGCCATGCCTTTGATCAACGTAACTGTTATATCTGAATTAACATTCTACCCTTCTACCGTGGAAGATTGCAAACGTTGCAGCAGCCATAAATAGTCACAATTACCGCCCGCCCGCATGTTAATTTAAAAGGGGAAAGACCAGAAACTAATAATTGACTTGGTGTGGCCTTATGTACGTAGCGACATATTCTATTATGTATATATAGCAGGTATTCACATTTGGTGAAATGTGATTTAGTCATGAGTAGCTAGCTTTCTACAGGATCCAACCCACTCACATTAATTTGCACAAGTGTTGAATTTGAGCCTCTGGGCACAGATTTTGTGACCAGCATGAATCCAGTGGGGTCAGGTCTAACTGATAATTGAAGAGTAGGAACAGAGAAATCAGGAGGAGGAGCGCTGTCCAGATTTAATGTATACACAACCATGCTTTGTACAGGCAATGGAGGAGTAATGCAGGACAGATGAGTGTGATTCATGATAGAGCAAGGGATCTATACCGGTATTTCAAATGCAATTTTTATATAGTAATCAATGCCATGGGAAAGTAATAAGGAAATGCTCACCATTGATCCATTAATGATCATCTTGGGATTCTGGGATGCATCAAGATCAAATCCAATGAAAAAAATAGTTATTTTGCCACTGCAATTAGCATGCTTGGTGGTAGACAACAGTAGGCAGTGCATGCCTGGTGGTAGACAACAGTAGGCAGTGGCCAATTAGCATGCCTGTTGGTAGACAACAGTAGGCAGTGGCCAATTAGCATGCCTGGTGGTAGACAACAGTAGGCAGTGGCCAATTAGCATGCCTGGTGGTAGACAACAGTAGGCAGTGGCCAATTAGTGGTAGACAGGAAACAATGAATTTAATTACATTGGCCTATTACTAGCTATGTCAAAATACGACTCACATATCCCTGCACTCAAGTCCAGCTGCATCATCTAGTATGATTCTTGCAGTGTTTCCAATGTCAAGTCCCGTGCCCCTGATGATCAGCCGACTGCCACCTGCTATGGGGCCAAATTCTGGCTCCACACTGCTTACTGTAGGTAACACCACCATGAAACCACCAAGAGTTGCCAGTGCTATTCCTGAATTCCTCACAAGATTAACCATCAGGTCTTGTTCTCCTTCTCTCATCCCTGATCCAGTCTGACACAGAACTCTCTTTCCAGAGAGATAGCTCTTATGGAGTGGGGTACAGATTACTCCTCCAACAGTGATATTACTAGATACTACTAAGAAATCATCAAAGGTCACTCCCAGGTTTGTTCCTATGATGGTGATGACAGTTCTTCCACCAGGAGGGCCAGAAGATGGGGTAAACCCTGTAATCATTTGACCTGGACACTCTTTTCCAATGGTGATGAAAGGGCTAGAGGGCATAGACTGCCTACACTCTTCTGATATGGAGCATGACTTGGACTCATCACACCATCCACACTCAAACTCTGAAATGTACCGACTCCCAAGACATGAGGAGCAGCTACTGGCCAAGATGTGACAATCATAAAGTATCACTAGAGCCATGAAACATCATAATAGAATATGTACGTAGCCATGGTGTCATACTCAATACATTTGCTTATTTTGATTACCGTGTGCTGAATCAATTATGTGATTAATTCCTGGACCATTCCAAACAAGGCTGATATCTGTAAGTTCAATACCATCATCAGAAGTTAAGGATAACTGTAAAGATAATGAGAACATACAAATTAAAAATATATTACTGTGATTCTCTATACCTCTTCAGTATCAATTTGACAAGTGAGAGATGTTTCATTATTCCTCACAGCACCGAACATACTGTTTCTGATGCTACACATGAAGTTGTAACTAGGCACCTATGTTGATGAAGCACATTATAATATGCTGTTAAGTAATCATTTCCCTCACTGTATCTGGTAAATTTCTTGTAGTGAGATGCAGCTCAGGTTGGAATCAAACATGCTGAGTATAGTTAGTGGTACCATTCTTGAGATTAAGCAATGGACACATTTCTTGGTGTGATATTGCATTACCCAGCTACGTAAGAGATACAATGACTATGGATATCAGCAAAATTAATGTCACATGCAACACATTGTTGCATGGTTACCTGTAGGAAGTTAGTGTCATTGGTGCAGTCTTGAGATGTTCCTCTGCACAGTTTATTGACTACACACCATCCACAGGCATTCCTAGTCTCAACACATTCACTACAGCTATCCCGAAATTAATGTAAACAGTCACATTCCATTAATAGCTACCGGTTTTATAATATACATACCGATTTGTAGCATTGCATCTGTAGATAGTGACAGCATTGTATATCCAGTTAAATGGCACTTTAACAAGTGAGCTCATGAAGCTGAAGTGCATCACTGTATGAAGGAAGATAGCTAATAGGTGTTTTTTTTTTTTTAAATTGCTTGCTGGAACAAAAGATGGACTTTATCACCCTGATGATCCCCTGTGGACCATGTTACCACACCCCCTGTGTTACACTAGCCTTAATTCCGGCCCATGCAAGGCCTTTCGTGATTTAATTTGACTGTGGTATCATTTATGTGCTTGGAAATTCCAATCACAATACAGTTTGCATAGCTAGTTATCATACTGGATGTCTGTAGCTAATTAGCTACAAGTGGAAAAAATAGCTACAAGCAAAAATTGCAGCTACAAAAATAGCTGCAATTAGCTACAGGTGGCAAAAATAATCCAAGTATACAAAATATGGTGCATAATGCATATGGTTTTGAATATGCATGGCTATAGCTAGCTACAGAATATTATTATGTACCTGCTTGGACTCCATTATAGAGAGGGACCCGGTTGGTGATATCACAGTGATGTTGAACCTTCCTCGACTGTCTTCATAGTGACAAAGATAGCTCTCACCAACAAGGTTAGTTGGCAACCCAGGACCACTAACAGTAACATTTAACTGCAAACAGAAAGATTGACAATAATAATTTGCAACTAGTTGGAACTCACTATTCGTTGGTCATCGAGAACAAACTGATCGTGTGAGATAGCAATTACACTACATTTGGCAGCAACCGTTGCCCGATTTGGGATGATATCATCCGAAAAGTGGATGATGGAGGTAACATTTCTTGAAGAGGTGCTGGGGATCCACCTGGTGCTGTTGATGGAGTTCCCATCCCTGCAACGTGACAGTCGGGAACACTTGTTCTCCAACACACACCACCCACACAGAGGGTTGTCATCGGTAACACAGCTAGAACAGTTCAAATTGGAGGAACATTCCTCCACTGGAGTTCTAAATACCTTTAGTACAAAACATACAATGTAGTCCTAATCATTAATTATGATCAGGGGTGTATCCACAGAATTTTGAGTGATCTGGTGTGCTTGTGTGTGGAAATTTCGGATGGCCATGACCACTTTTTTGATCAGTAAAGTTATGCTAATGTGAATTCTGAAAAAATTGATGACTATAATAAGGTGTGTGGTATTTTGTATAAATTAAAGTGGTCCGGTGAATATGTGATGTTTCATACGTAAAAGTGGTCTGGTGAAAAAGCGGACCAACCAGAGTGGTGGATACACCCCTGATAAACTCTCTGAATGTGTACCTCTGAGTCAGTAGCTGCCAGGATATAATCCTGTCCTCCATGCCACTGCATTACATTCACTTGGGAGGGCATTCTTTGCACATCAAAGACATTAGTGAGATTGAGTGTATCATTGGTACCGGAAATGATGTACTAAGTGAAGAACCAAAATAAATAAATAATTATTGTGTTTTACTAGATTGCAGGTAAAGTATCCATAGCTACAACATGACTGTTGATAATTATGTTTATAAATTATTATATAAAATAAAGGCAGTGAATTTAACTGCTTAGCTTATATATAAGGGGGATCCTTAAAACTTATAGATAGTGTGTGTGGGTGATATCAAAGATAACACCTACTTATTAGCTATATTTTTAAACCTTGATTAGCTACATACAGTGTGTGGGTGACATCAAAGATACCCGTTTTAACCTTCATGTAGAATGATTAGTTATACTGACATCAAATGTAAGATAGCACCTTTTTAACCTTCATGTAGAATGATTAGCTACGTGGCGTGGGGTGACATCAAGCATCTTTTGACCTTCATGTAGAACGATTAGAATACAGTGCGTGGGTGACATCAAAAGATATCATTCACCTATGATTATTTTAACCACTGTAGCTATAGCTATTGTAGAGAGATTTAGAAGCCATCATGTAACTACCGGATCTGGTAGTTAGACAACAGCTGAGCTTTCATGCTACAAAGACAGATCCGTATTGTAGCCAGAAAAACAGCAGGAAATGTTTCTATAGGGTATTCACAAGACTGTTATTTGAGTAGACACACCTTCTGCAGTCTAACTATGTACATCCTTTTATCTATTGCACTTTGGTGCTGAGGCAAAAATCCTTTTCACATCAGATGTTTTGGCCTGGTGCTCAGGCCTTCCTCAGGGGATACAATTACAAAGCTGCTAGCTGAGAATAGTAGCTAACAACAAGGAGAAAGGAATCTCACTCAGTAAACCCTCAGGTTATTGCCTGTATATGCTATTTACTTATTCACAAACAGTATTGATACCACAGGCTCTATTTTCAATGGAGCATAGCTGGTAGAGCCTGGGGACAAAGCTATAGACTCTCCCTTAATATTTTACATTTTGGCTATATCTATTATCATAGCTACTTTACTAATTAGGCCAATGTGACTAAATACCTTGTTTCCTGTCCTTCACTTGCTCAAATTGGATGAGGGAGCTAGGCTAAGGCGATGTGAAGCAAGTGAGCCTTTAGACTCCAACTTGTTTCACAACCCCTTAAAATTTTGCTGTTGGAGTTACATACTTAGGAAGGTGTAATGGATAAACCACCATACAACTGACAAATTAGAAATCAATCAAGCTTGCTTAGCAAATATGTATGTGGTGGCCAAATTGACATGCGGGTGGTAGACAGGAAACTTAATCACGTTAGCTTTATACTAGCTACTATACTGTACTT
This sequence comes from Crambe crambe, assembly GCA_963924555.1. NCBI lineage: Eukaryota > Metazoa > Porifera > Demospongiae > Poecilosclerida > Crambeidae > Crambe > Crambe crambe. The sequence goes on from OZ004587.1 coordinate 4,668,766, forward strand.
ACTTTAACAAGGTAATACTCCACATTATTCCCAAACGGATTTAGGATAAGAGTAGCCACTAATATTGTAAAGCCATCTACTTTTAATGACACTGCTGCTGATATTATTAAAGAAGCAAAATTTTGCTTTGTAATGAGAATTGATACTTCAACTGGTGGTATATCCGGATAGCGATTGTATGCATTACCCAGCTGTGCTGGATAAAGAGAACAGAATCCTTCCAGCGGCTGCATGTGGAATTCAAGAAAGATTTGTAATAATTCTTTATGATCAATAATATTGCAAAACTGAGTTAGCCAATAAAAATCTTTGATTTTACATCTCCTGTAGCTACATTTTGTACTATAATAATTATTACTGCTCCATTGCTGACCAAAATTTTCTCATAACAGATGCCAGGCTAGCTGTATTATTTTCTTAGGAAAGACGCTGCCAATTGAACAGCATAAAATAAATTTACTACGTATGTTGGCATGACAGCATGCTAGCTATAGCTACTGCAGAACAGACGTAGAGCATAATTAATACTAGCCATAAACTCAGAGAACCGGATCATTCATACATTAAAGTGTATATATTAGCTATGTCTCAGCAATCTGGTTGGTCTGCACAGTGTAAGATTATAGGGCCTCCTGTGTATAGACTGAGTAAGCTATATTATGTACATATAGGTACTGTATTAATCATTGTGACCTGATGGGCATTCCGTGGGCTACATGCAACCTCGTTACTGTTCCATGCTGGCTGAATGCTTCCATTACCAGCTAAGCACTCGTTCAATCTCCTTTCCATAGTTCTGTCTATATCAGCCAATTTAATGGCACACATCACATCATTTGCAGCAACTGATGAACAACACCTCGTGAACACAACATTTATCCCCGAAGAGCCAGCAAAATTTTCCATCACTGATATACCACAGATCCAATCACCACTAAAGACTTCACCGCCACAGGAAAAGTCTTCTTCATGGAGTGTACCAAAAGAGCAGCCTCCCGTGCAGTTGGTCACATGACACACTCTCATGATTCTGAAGGACGTGGGAGCTGAACGATCCACAACAACGAAGTACGAATACTCTCCACTTGAAAACCCACCAAAGAATGTGCGACGAAAGGACATTTGATTTGTATAAAATGTTTTATAACGCAAGTTATATCCGCTTCGAAAATCATACTGTCTCAATATGATATACCCTCTTGAGACATTAGTGCTGTAAAGAATCACATTACCCACATAATAAGTGTCTCCTGCAGTGAACACAGCCACATGCCACTGATCTCTGATGCCAGGTTCAATCTCGGTCATAGATATGACATTATTCAAGTCACTGGTAGCTATTGTAGACTGTACATGAATTACAAATGCACACCACCAACCATTCCCCACTAGAACTGAGGGAGATACCAACAGCAGAACTGGATAGGTTGATTGTTTGTTGAACAACTAGGTCTCTATTCAGCTTGAACAGTTGATTGCTTGCAGCAACATAAGCTCTTCCTTGACTGTCCACTTGCAAGTCTGGAGTAGTGGATAGAGGTCTTCCAGGCAAGGAAAACTGTACTGTAATGCAGCAAGATGGTACTACAAATAATAGTAATAAGACAGTATTCATCATAATCAATGGACACTGGTTATCGCAAAAGAGATAAGCTAGTCTAGAATTCGAGTCATAATTAAAAATTTGATTGCTTTTCAAGCAGCGCGCGCGTACGGTGCGCATGCGCATCACGTGAAGCCATAATTAATTACCTTTGAGGAAAACTCTGAAGACCTAATGAATCTGCTATCTGATAGCCAGAAGAGGTCAATGAGTCTAGCAAAGGAGAAGGGATCATGAACATGGCTGACAATACTTCCACTAACAGAACACGGCTTCACTCTGGCACAAGGGCACATTCCATGATGCCTTGCACTACGCTATGGCTGGACACCTAAGAGATTACCATCAAAACGTGCATGTGGAGCTGATTTTTCAGTTGAGCATGCCTTCTCGTGCCCCAATGGTGGCCTTCTATCCATTAGAGACAATAAAATACGCGACTTGACAGCAAGTATGCATTGAGCCAGACCTCCAGCCTGTGTCCAGAGAAGAACTGAGTGGAGTGACAGCTAACTTGCAGCAAGGAGCAAGACTCGACATTGCAGCTAAAATGGTGTTTGGGGAGGTAATTATGAGAAAACATACTTCGATGTGAGGGTGTTTAACCCCCATGCCCCTTCAAACAGGCACCCAGACATGCAAGCAGTGAACAGGAAGTATGAACAGATCAAGAAACGGGCATACAAAGAAAGAATCAGAGAAGTGGAACATGTAACCTTCACATGAGTGGTGCTCTCAGCAACAGGTGATTTGGTAAACTTGGAAGCACATCTCAAAATCAAAAAAGAAACATCTTTAAAAGTTAATCATACAGTATTACTATTATATTTATTTTTTATCCAAAATTACAAAAAACATTTAAGATACAAAACAATTATTAACAAGGCGCGTGCGTCATGAATGAGTCAGTATACTTATTACTGTTTCAAGAACATAAGAGTTTAACTTTTTCCAGCAAGGTGATAAACTCAACTCTAGGCAGGAGCATAGTGAATCGAAAATCTACAAGAAAGTAGCAAAAAGCATAATAGCTAGCTATAGTGTTCCATGTTAAATAGCTAGACTGTTATTGATAAAAATATTAACTATTAGCTATAGCTAGCTACAGGCAATCTGTAAAAGTTATCAACCATAAAATAGCTACTGAAGTTATATACTTATACATTTTATATAGCTAGCATTATGAAATAGCTGAAAATACTGCATTTTATACTGAAATCAAAGTTCACTGGTCCGAGGCACTGTTACTATCATTTTAGACACATGGTTCATGTATATGCATGGCCATAAAAGTAATTATACCTAGATAAATGGCTACACTCTTTCTAGAGCTATCAACCTTTATCACTGGTTCCAAACTCTGTTCCATTGAGTCCAGAGAGGTTGACCTGAGCAAAGTAATCAGCACAGGGTCCCCCTGTGTCACAGTGGATCCATGCATATGCCCCTGGGGAGTCAAGGGAGTTCTGGAGCTTGAGAGCAGGACAACCAGTCAGAGCTGCATTCAGCTGATCGAAGCGACTGTACATGACATTGCGACCATATTCATGCAGTCCTAGCAAACCACTTGGACCTAAGCCTTGACCTGCACATAAATATCAGTTTTGGTGATTCCCAAAACTATAAATGTTGCAATGAATAGTTAAATTTTGTCTGACATGAGAAACAAAAATCAATGGGTAGCTATATTTTATGACAAGATAAGGGCTTAGGTAGCTATGGTCAAGTGTAGCTATGGTAACTCTTTGGACTTACTGAGAGTAGCCTCAAGACTGGAGAGTACTCTCAACTCAATGTCTGCTGATTGTGCTATGACGATGGATGAAGCCACTTCCGACATGCTATCTGCAAGGCTTGGATCACGTACCAAACCCCATCCAAATCTGGTACCAGCAAGTCCGTCACTTTTAGAACTAAGGAAAAATAAGTAACAAAGATCAAATTGTACATCAGCAGGTGATTATCATATCTATAGCTATCTAAATATCTCAACATAAGAGAGAAATATTTCTCAAAAAACAATTTTACTGGACCCAATATAGTGTCCTTTATTCAGAGGTTAACTAGCTACATGCACTGCTATATCTCTTAGCTAGCTACCTTGAGAATATCATGACGGATTTGTTCATCATTTGGTCTATGTTGGTGAACATGGGCCAGTAATACACCATATCTGTTATGACATGGTCTGGATCCTTCACTAGTGGTTTCCTCTTTGAGCCATCCGGGTTGTTGGGGTAACTGCAACCATGAAATAGAAAGTCTAATATTATTATTAGGGATTCACCCATCAGCTATTCTTAAGAAGGAAAGATCTTAGCTGCATGTTTCCATCAGCTATTCTTAAGAAGGAAAGATCGTAGCTGCATGTTTTCCTATAATTAATGCTATAGCTAGCTATAGAGCTACCTATTATTAGCTATACAGAACTAACGTTACAATCTCAATGGTCCAAGGTGAGTTAGGATCAGCACTGAGATTCCACCTTGCAGTGGAGATGCGAGCAATGATGTCAGGATAAGAAGAGTAGTAAGGAACTTGTGAAAATACATCTACTCTGTCAGGACAATTCACACTGCAGCTCTTCAGGATTTTCTCAGTCAGTGCTACCACAGTAACATAGATTACCATGGTAGCACCCATGCCCGTTACTATGTGGTAGCCTTCTGTCACAGCATTCTCAGTCTTTAACATTGAATTAAGAAAAGCAATCATGGCCGAGTTCAATATTTTTTATTAGTCTGGCCTATAAAAAGCATGCAGTCAGTCAAATTGCAATAATAGCTGGTCTGAAACTGTATAGATTATAATGGCTATAATACATAATCATTGCTACAACTTTATTTCCTTTAGAGTATAGCCATAGTAGTAAGCTTACAATTGAGTGTACTCTTTGAAGGGAAGAGATCAAAGGAGGTAAAGCTGCATTGGAGATGGCAGAACGAGATGGAAACTGGTAGGCTGATCTGTGAATAAAAATAATATTAAAAAAGGAATCATACTCCCTACTAAAGTGCAACACTCAAACTTTTGTCTGAGAGAGGCATATAGTTTGAGTTTTTTTTTGGTGATAGCTGACTAATGTACGACACTCTCAAGCTATTGACAACAGCATTTATACACTCCTTCACTCTCTTATTTATTCCTCCCGAGTACCCCTCGGTCCTCTCCTCCCATGCATCTTTTGAGTGTCAGACCTGTAATGGCCAAGGATTGAAGTACAAGGGTCTGCACCATTGCTTGAATTCAGCCAGTACTCAGCAAGAACAATAGGATTGCCACTATATGCTGAGAAATTACAGCTCAGTGTGTCCTCCTTGGTCTGACAAAAAGGTCCCGAGTAACACTGGTAGCAGGGACGACCTTCGTACCCTGTGCAGCTGGGAAGAAAACAGTTTTGTCAGTGGCCAGCTAGTTTTAAATTATAACAGCTACATAGAAGCTTCCAGCAGTGCTGTGGACTCAGGTGCCCCCTCTGATGCAGTTTCCACATCTTATTAAGGTTTATAACCACTTCTAGACTAGCTGAAAGGCTACGTAGCTATCAACCTGTTGAGTACTGGGTCCCATACGCCTCCAGGTTGACAGGGATCAGGAGACGGGTACTTTTCACAAATTTGCACGCATGTTCCATCGTGGACCACCTCCAAGGCAAGCAACAACGTTAGTACTCTTAAAAACTGAAACATCATTGGTTCTAGCTCTAGCCCCTCCCACATGTTTAAACGCTCGTGCGTCTTGGATCTCGTGACTCGTCCCCCCCCCCCCCCAAAACAATAACAACAACAATAACAATAAACAAACAACAAATGAGAGTGCATCATGTGATCCACTTCACTTTTCAAAGTCAGGGTTATCAAAGTTCACCTGTGAAAATTGGTATGAATCTCTCTCTCTCTCTCTCTCTCTCTCTCTCTCTCTCTCTCTCTCTCTCTCTCTCTCTCTCTCTCTCTCTCTCTCTCTCTCTCTCTCTCTCTCTCTCTCTCTCTATGATTCTTTGCCTGAGTCTGTCTGTAACAGGGATTTTCCACCGGGTAGGGATAAAGATTTCCAAAGTGTCAGGTGAAAATAATTTTTCACCCATCACTTAAGGGAAGATGGTATGAAAGCTTGTAGAGTTCGATCTCCATATATAGATTGCCTCTCATGATTGCTATCGATGATTCACAAATCTTCCACTTATACAAATCGAAAGTTGCAAAGTAATGCAAATGATGTGTTTAATTAAATGCACAAAGTGTTCAATTATACAAAAAGCAAATAAAAAAATATTAAGAAGGTGTACGTATAGTGGTAAGCAAACTAGTAGTTACTTTCTTTTTGTGTTTATTCTTTTGTTGTTTTTTTTGTTTCATTTTCTTATTTCTTTTTTTTTTTTTTTTTTTTTTGACGATGGTTGAAACTCATCAGGTAAACTTTAGATCTGTGAAAAATCAAAGTCACCATGTAAATGTTGACTGTACAGTTAATTGAATGGAGAAAACTGCAATTGTGGCATGCCCCCCCCCCCCCCCCCCCCCACACACACACACACACACACACACACACACACACACACTGTAAATTTGAACACATTAGTATAACAGAGGAAATCTCACTCATCCACAAGTATATATTATTCCGAGTTACGGGCAAAATGAGAGTTACAGGCATCCTAAGCATGTGGTCAATCCAGTGGAACTTCTAAATAATTTGGGACCCAGCCTTGACTTACCTTGACTTCAGAAATAGCTATAGCTAATAGCATTATAGTGTGTTTGGTAAACTGTGTTCTAGGTACCATGTACAGCAATGATTATTAAATACTTCAATAGCAAGAGACATAACAGTAGAGTTAGAGATGGCTGTCCATAAGAACCAGTGGGTCACAAGGACCATATTGAATTTCCACTTGTATAGGGAAATATAGTATAAAGTATACATGTAGTTGTGTAAGTCATGATATGCTATCTTGACAGTATCAGATTAGAAGCAATGCTTTAATGACCCCATAATTATGACTTGACATGATACAACACCAACATCATTACATGCAGTGATATGGAAGGACAAAGGAAAGTATGATGAGCTGATTATTGCACACCATGTTAGTCATTATCACCACAAATCTATAGTGGACATTAAACACAAGGTTGCTTGGTCTGTACTTCAGTACTCCTACAGAAAGATGAGAACTATGCAACCATACAACATAAACATCACAAGTTTCTACCAGCAATAGTCAACACTCAACATCTAAAACTAATCAATTTGATGATCACATAAAAGTCCTAAAACCAAGCAGTATGATCACATCACTGTCTCTACATGTCTCATCAAGTATCAATTGTAGAAATCAAAAGTTTCCCTCATGCACTCATGGACCACCATACATGCACACATGCATACACATAATCACACAGTCCTCACCTTATTGCAACCACATTACTCTAGGAACTGCTGGTCGCTCGTGTTTGCTTGATAACAAAAGTGTTGTTAAACTTGTGTTCTTCTGTAGACTTGATAGGATTACATCAACTCCTTCTTCATATGAAGAATCGCTGCATAGATTTAGTTCCTTTAGTGAAATATTTTTCTCTAGCATCTCACTCATTGCCTTAGCTCCTTCCACTCCAATAGCATTACCTTCCATGTCTAATCTTAACAAGGTGGAGTTTTCAGATAGTGCTGCAGCGATGTGAATGCATCCTTGTGATGTTATTTCACAGTTAGCTATATCAAGGTGTGCTAACAATGCATTAGTTTTAATTGCATCACCAATGGAAACTGCTCCAATATCTCCTATTGGGTTCGAATATAGTAATAATTTGGTAATTGACTTATTAACAGCAAGACCTGCTGACAACTGCACAGCTCCCTCACTGGTAATTTCACAGTTACGAATATTAAGGTCTTCTAACACTGCTTTATTTTTAATCACATCACCAATGGAAGCTGCTCCAATATCTCCTATTGGGTCCCCCCGTAGTTCTAATTTTGTGAGTGACTTATTGATGGCAAGACCTGCTGACAACTGCACAGCTCCCTCACTGGTAATACCACTATAATTCAATAATAAAGTCCTTAAGCTTGTCAGTGCACGTGTGAGGAGTTCAGATAGAAGAGTTGAGGAAATGACATCAAGTTTATTGTCTCTGAAATCCAATTTGATAAACTTCTGGAGTATAGGATGAGGGATGTTTACAAAATGTTCAATGCTATGAATGTCACAGTAACTGAAGTCAGCACTTGTTATTTCTCCGTTCCAAGTTACTGCTCTCATCTTCATCAACCCTTTCGAAAACATTTCTATTCCCTCATTTCCCATATATGAATTAGAAAAGTATAATTTCCACTTGCTTTGAGAATGCGCTATCGAATAGCCCACCACGAAGTAATCAAGAGGACTCCATTCATGAGATGATCTCACTTCTATTGACTCATGAGATGCCAGCAGATTAGAAACTGCCTCAGTATCACCACCTTCATACATCCAATGATAGACAGCTGCACTTTCCTCATCTGAAATATGCTCTCGAATCATTTCTGAAGTGAAGGTATTAAACTTAGAGAGACCGAAATAGAATTTCATCACCATGCTCAGGTGACCTACTTCGACATGTTCTCTGATTAGCTGCTGTTGTGTGTGGAGAGGCAACTGTGTGATGTGGTAGGCAGCTAGAAACTCTTGAAGTGTCAGATGGATGAAGTGGTAGGAGAGCTCGGCATCCTCTCCACAATAGAGCTCTTTCACTGATTCCATCAATCCTAGAGTCACTCCACCGATATCATCACTGCTGAATGTCAGCTGTTGCTTCATGATTCCTTCCCAAGCAAGTTTGCTTAGGGCCAGCAGCTGTTGATGTACATCTGGAGGGAGATCCTCAAGAGATCCAATCTTCCAGGACTGTTTGCCGTGTGCCTTATGACCTGAAAAGTGCTGCATCAGCAGTTTGCATGTATATGCTGTGTAGAGTCGGGTAACGGTGGTTGGGGGGTTTGACTCCATGTCTCGGCTCCACTGGAATACATCTGTCACTATGTTGGCAGTCACAGGAGTGTGCATGGCTGCCTTCATCACTGGAAAATAGTTCACATAGTCCAAAAATTTGCTACGGATGTCGGAATGAACTCTCTCTTCCCTCAATACTCGCTTTAACTCTAAAGAAGGAGTTGTGACAATTTCGATATGCTGGTCTTTCCAAGAAATGCTCTCGATAATTGGCTTTGTGGCCCATGGTCGGCTGGTTATGATTATGGTAGCTTTGGGTAGCTTGCGACCATGTACTAAATCAAGAAATATCGAAGATTCTTCCCTCATTCTTTGTTCCAGTTCGTCCCAGGCTTCCAGCCACAGGACCACACCCTCTCCTTGGCTGCTCTCCACTTCCTGTACTATGGCCCCCTGGAGCTGAGGGTGGTGGAAGAGGTCAGAGATACTTTTGGCTGACCTCACTCTGTTGTCTCGTAGGGGAAGGAGGACCAGTAGGTTCTGGTTATTTAGACGTTGGCCCTGAGACCACTTGAAACAGAATTGTTCACTGAATGTGGTCTTGCCCACACCTGGAGCTCCTTCGATCAGAACTAGTTGTGGTTTCTTCCATTTAGTTTGTCGTGTGACCTGAGCAATTATATCTTCTGTCATAGGGTATTTCTTGTAGATGACATCATCTTTGTCTCCCCTGATCGTACTCTTAGTGAAGCTGTCCATTTTTCTCCGATCAATCTCCTCCTTCTCTATACCTGCCAGTTTGAAAGCAGAGAGGTTCTTGCCCTCCATGGTGGAATAGGTGTCCTTCAGGAAGGCTGCATACTTTGGAATACTTGAATATTTGTATTCTTTACCATCGATGGTCATGCATTCGATTTTGTGTTCCTTGAAGAATCCTTTATTGTCAGTGTTCTCCAGGTCCTGCACTAAAGTTGAGGCGATCTGAGCAGGCAGCAACCATGTAACTATCAAACTGCCATGTGATACTTTCTTCAAGATCAGGGCAAAGGAGGGGAGGAGGAACTTGCGGATGATGTGACCTTTCAACTCTTCTAGTTGTTCCAAAGTGCATGTCTCCCAGTCCAATTTTAGGTGGAGTACGAATTCCTTCAGATCCGCTTCGCTAGGTCTGCTTTCAACTGCTGGACAATGCTCGGCAAAGTCACACAGTCGAGTATTATGTCGAAAAGTTTCCAGTGAACTAAGATAACTTTTCATACTCTGTTTGAGAGAACGGTCTCCAATGTTACGAATAAGATTTTCTAAGAGTGTGTAATTCATAAAGTTCCAGTATTTACTCAACTTCATCCAAATACTATTGATGGTCGACTCTTTCTCTAGTTCATTCTCAATTTGTTTGAAGAAATCCTCGTGTTCTTCTTTGTATTTAATCGGTAATGTCATGAGGCGAACTTTGAATCGATCGACATCAATATCTTTTTCTTTAATTTTGTCATACGTCTGAATGGAGATGTCGTTAAATTCATCTTCAAGGTCTTGTGTTTGCTGTGGAATGGTTTTATGTTCTGCAATATACAAAATAACAGGTACATGTATTAGAAAACTCCGAGATATGTAGTTATGATATTGTTCTGATAAGGAAACTCTCCATCACATTAACAAGTTGGTCTTAGAAAAGACTTGATTCCTTGGACATGACTTGATTATGATGTATCATCATTTGGTGTTACCTTGTCACTGATTTATTTTTTTGCAGGAATATAATTATAAGAAGACTGAAGAATTGCATGCATGTCATTATTGTTCTATAATTATTACATTAATGACTTTAGCTAAGTTAGTATTTAGCTTTGGTGGTTAGTTTTATAAGCTCTCTGCTTTTTCAGTTATCCTACTTGTGACTGTAGCTTCTGCAAGGATTGTACCTTCTTTACTGGTAAAGAAAGTTGCTGTGGAAGATTGTCCATCAGGCAGAAGGCACAAATCGTACGCTAAGTATGATCTATGTACTGGTTTCTATCATGAATGAGCTAGTCATAGTCATAACTTCTATTCTAGCACAGGTACCTGCCACTCTAGCAGCTCATTTAAACTTAGTGCATGGCTGGATACAGCTAACTGCACACACCGACCATCAACGAAAATTTAACCACAAAAATGAAAATTTATCCCCAGCTATACAGTAATCTATAGCCTTCCATATATCTTCTATACAATCAAGAAAGTTTGAGCACACCTTTTGAAACTTCTCCTTCCACGGTAGATGGAGGGGTGGAGTCCATTAGATGTGATGGAGGAGTCACAGGACAACCTGCAACAACAGAATAACTGAATTTTAATACGTATTAATTTTTTACTCTCCTCTTCAATAATTACCTTTGAGAGAGATGTTGTGAGTGTTGCTAGTGGCAGTGATGGTGTCCTTGAGGAAAGGGGAGGTGAGGTTGATTTGGCAAATATATTGACCAGCATGGGACAAAGAGAGAACAGGGAAAGAGAAAGTGTTGTCTAAAGACTCGATCAGCACTACTCCATTGTGACTCCAGCAATATGTGATGGTAGGACTGAAATCTTCAGCACCTGATACAGTGCAGGAAAGGCAGTATTTCTCCTCCACTGAGGGGTTGCCCCCAGTAATCACCACTTCGATTGGAGGGGCTATAATGAAGGAGAAAGAGTCTGGTCAATACTTTATAGTCTTAAGCATTCTACAAGAAATCACTGCAGCTAGTTAAGCAACTTGGTCATATAGACATTTAGGGTCAGAGAGAAAAACCATTATGTTCAGATATCAGTACTGTAGATCATACTAACTTACCATCAAGGAAGACTTTTTGCTCCTTTACTATTTTCTCAGCTAAGCTCTTAAATCCCACGGCAGGCTTGATCAAAGCAGACACAACAGCTTTCCACGAGATTTCACCCCCACATCCATTCAACCACTCCACCAACATATCAGTGAAGCACATATCTGGGTCATTATATTTGGATCGTAAAACTTGCAGGATGCCAACTGGGAGATGTAGCTGGAGTCCAAAGGTGAACCACTTGGTCCTCACTTCCCACAGACAATTTTGAATGTCAGCAAAATTGGACGAAATCAATTCAACTACGAATCATGATCAAAATAAAATTGTATGCAAAGCATAGCCATAACTACTTGACTGACTTCCTGGACCAGGGTTGGTCTCGACGTCCCCAGCACAGTGTAGTAGACAGCATACAATGGTGATAAAGAAGGCCACAAACAAGTACATACCAAGTCCTTTCAATATCCTCTGTTTACTGCAACCTCCAGGGGATTGGGTCATACAGGAAGTGTCTGTAAAGGCAAAAGGAAGACTGAAGTGTCAATTTGGTAAAGGGTATTCGTGTGAAATGGAAATTTCATAATCTAATTCCAAATTCGATCTGAATGGTTTATTTCTGAAACTATATAGCTAGCTACTGAGACCTTTGACTACATAATGAGTAGAGCTCATAAACCTGAGAAGTTGAAAATGTTTGGAATTACTCCACTTTTTGTGCTAACACACACTCTGTTATTGTTTTGCCTACACCCTTGGCTAGTGCCACAATATCATGTTGGGGGAAAAAATGGCTAGGCAAAGTGAGCATGATCAAGTACAATGAGTCTCTAGTCTCATACTACAGTTTTACTAATTTATTAAGTAAATTTATTTAGCTATTGTATTATTACAAGGGCAACCGCATACCAAGCATGATAATTGAAAAAGCGAACTAGAATACGAGAAGAGAGAAGCTAGTTTCTTGCTCCCTGGCGCTACAAAGCACCAACTAAAGCCTAGAGAAGAGCAACAAGGTACCGAAGGTAGCATAGTTAATTTATATTTCCAAGTTTCCAAGCATCATAAGCTGGAAAGCCTCCCTTGATTTCCACATAATTCTCTGCTACCAGATTCTCAAATGCATGAAGCTTTCTTGGCCAATTAGCTAGGCTTTATTATTTTGAAGCCTTTCTTCTTTGAGCTTTAAACTCTGTCAGAGTTAGGCCTTTAAATTGCGCAATGTCATTCTATACGTATGTACATACCTATGCTACGTACATAGAGAAAAGAAAATGGCATCCTGCTGGCCTCACTGAACTACAGCTGTGTTTTCGCTAAGAGCTAGAAATTGGCATATAATTTTTGGCTCTAGTACGATAGTAGTAGCCTCGTCCCCAGGCCCTCCTTTTTAATTAAAAATTGATGATTCATAACTAAAAAGAGGGCCTGGGGGGACAAGGCTATGATAGTAGTAAGTACCAAGATAGGGAAAATAAAGCTCTAGAGTGCCTATAAGACTAGAAACATTTTTAATTTTTCTACTTGGCATGATAGTACTTGAGAAAAGGGATCTTATGGAGCAAAAATTCAAAACAGACTATCTTTTTTTTTAACCTCTGAGAAAAGGACGACGTCTCTACAAAGGATAAAGTAGCTGATCCTTTACTTAGCTAGCTAGCTATATGCACCATGCAACCAGACAGAAAAAGCACTTGTGATCAATTTCACGCATGCACAAACTGTCATCACCGATCCTGCTATGATATTTTTGACTGACTAGAGAATAATTGCTCGCCGGCTTGGTTACTAGCTATCCTGAATTTTCAGCTGTACGGGTGCATCTTTTCAACTGTTCAGCTGTCAGTGTGGTAAAAGAGAGATATGCTTCTAGATGGCCACGCCTCTTCTGGCTGCTATATATAGAATGCACACTTTTTTCAAAGACGGCACAGACTTGAAGGATTTCGCTTTTTTAAAATCAAGAACACATTAGCTGCTGTGTGCTCGTAGCTGTTTGAACTGTGGTAAGTGCGCTGGCTCCTAGATCAAGGCATGACAGACAGACAGACAGACAGACAGACAGACAGACAGACAGACAAAAAATAATTACTATAACCCTTGCGCACGTGCTGAGGGTTAATGAGGCAAACATTGCACTGTAGAATGATTTATTACTACAGCAATGTCGGACTGGAATGTATCTAAGGCTATTGTCAAAGTGGTGTAAATAGAAAACAAACCCATCATTGCATGTATGCTGTAACCATGCATGTGTCACTTTAGCATTTTTCAAGAAGTAGCTAGCTGTGAATGCACTTGTGACCATATTTAAGGAACTGTTAAACTAACTGCGAATTTTCCTGTGACCATAGTGTACCACTGTTATGTGTCACTTTAAAGAACTGCTATTTAAAATTTGAAAATCTAGTATCAGGTTCCAAACATTACAGCTAATAACTCGCAAAAAAAAAGAACTATGTACTTTTTAAACCATTATTTAGCATATAAAAATAACACACATTACTTGTACTACTGCATGAGCCCCAGTAAATGGCAGTTGTAAGGGGTGTGAACTGAACTGACCGATTTGTGAGAGTAGGAACTCTTCCAAGATTTCTTCCAGGATTTTATTTGGAGAAATGAAGAGGGATTTCATTGAAGCACAAGAATGGGCAGCATTGTTCAGGCCCACACTGGCCCTCCACTGCTCCATACTGACTGGCATGGTTACACACTGACTGTACCTGTGTAAGAAAACAAGGCCATGGGTGAATTCATCATTCATTTCAATGTACCACTGATAGCTACATGTATGATTGGTTCTGATGCATTGGCTATTTTATTCCCCTTATTTCTTCTTACACAACACAAAATCTCACAGGGAAAGCTGAAGCTATTATGCACTCACTCTCTCTCACTTCTCTTCTTAGTCTATAGCTAGCTAGGTAGGACCACTTACACTATTTTTTGGGAAAGAAATATGCTACAACCAGTTAGCTACTCAATATAGCTCTGCTCCTCACTCTGACTCTCTTTATACAACTGAAAGGAGCTAGTTACTTACAATGGTAATAGACTAATGTGCATGCTCAAGTGTGCAGCATCAGTTTATATTGTTGTATTTTTTTAACCATTGCAGCATTGACATTAGAGGGAAAATCAATTTCATTTGATGATTACAATAACTTGGGTCCTAGGATAACAAGGTTCCAAACTAGATCAGTGCTTGGCAAGGGCATGACGATTAAAAATGGTAGTTATGTATAGCTAGGTGTATATGGAGAAGTGTGAAGGAAATTTAATGACATTCATAAGCTTATGATTATTATCATTAAAATTCCTCAAAGGGTCGATCTATAATGTTAGCTAGCTAGTAGCTGGTCGATCAATGTTTTTCCTTTTTCTTCTTTTACGATGTCAAGACTCATCAATCTCTAATAGTGTAAAGGAAGTCACCATGCAGCTAAAGGACAGTAGCTCCACATGGACTATAATAATTATGGAGGGAGTGGAGTAATTGTAGACTTCACCAATAGTGGCCACACACGCACATGCACTGATAAGATAGACACACACACTGTTTAACTTCGTTTTTCCTTTCTGGCATTTTTAGGTATGGTAAATTACACTGAGAAAAAATTACCATTCTCATTGCCCTAATATTTCCTGATCATGTAAAACATTTCCCATGTAGCTAGGTATCAGTGAGTGCCACATGGTTCTGATCTTTGACTGAATGTGAGGCTTTATCAAAATCACAGTTTATTCAACAGCTATGGACACTTTCAGTGATTCGGATATGGATGCAGCTGCAGCTGAAGAATTGGCATTGACTACAAGTATGACACATATTGCTTTGAAATTATTATTTTGCTTGGGTGACACTTTTATGTAACTCATTTTTATTTCCAGTAGCAAACTCTCTCCTCTTCACAACTCTAAGAAGTATATCTCTGATAATAAGTGTCACATTAAGTGTGGGCAGGAACCAACACACATCACTACTAAGACAATGGGGACTTGCCTACATACGTAGCTATTATTGAACTTTGTTCCAACTTATTTGTGTGGGAAAGCCAGCCATTCGTAAAATATACCAACCAGAGAGTTTAAAATACTGACCTATATAATATTTGAGTGAGTAGGAACTCTTCTAGGATGTGGTTGAGAGGGACACTGCAGCTCTTCATTGAAGTATGAGCTCCAGAACGGGCAGAGTTGTTCAGACCCACACTGATATTCACAGCTAGCTTAACAGTCCATTTTGAAAATTTTTATATCTTTAAAGTAACACATGCATTGTCACAGGTGCATTCACAGCTAGTTAAACAGTCCATTTTGACATCTTTAAAGTGACACATGCACGATCATTAAGGATATGTTACATAAAGTGTGATCTTGAAAGTACAAGCCAAAGTACAGACAGTGCAAGACAGATATGTTGCTTATAACCTACATACATATCAAAATAACTGATGAACTACTTGGTGAAATAGAGACTATGCCAACCAGTCCTTTTTGCCAGTAGGACTACTGCTACTACCCTCAAAACAAGCACACCAATTAAAGCACTTCACTTGGCAGGTTTAGATAAGAGAAGGTCCATGTATGAAACTTGCAAATACAATGTCACTATAAGCTAGGATCTTAAGGGTGGAAGCACACTCCACCCACGCATGTGCCACCACCCTTAAAACTTACATACCAAATTGTTATTGACATGGTAACACCACCTCTTGCTAATGACTCAATATAATGCCACTTATTGAAACATAGTAAAAACAACAGAAATAGCTATGCACATGTTGGTGTGAAAATCACATGCACTTTTAATGAGCTGGCTGAAAAAATGTGATTTTGAATTGCAGAACTTTATAATGCAACTAGAACTTTAAAGCATATCATTACTTTGATCATATGTACTCAACACTTGCATGGAAGCAGGGTTTAAATTCAGAATTTGACTTGAGGTGGTCAAATGCCTAGGACAAAATTTGTGGAGGGGCAACTATTCTATTTAGGAAAGCTAGCCAATTCCTGGATGGGGGTGGGGGTGGCCCCTGAAATAAACTCTGATGGAAGTGGTCCATGCAGCACAAGCACCCAACATGCAATATAGATGCATGGGTCATGTGTAGAATGCAAAATTACTGATGTGATTACTTACTAGTACATGGGTTCATAAAGAACATCTCCAGGCTTCAGTACACATCATTAACGAACTTGACAAACTTTTCAAAGTCAAAGTTCACCTGTGAACAGTGGTATAAATTTAACAATAGGTCGATATCTCTCTCTTCTCTCTCTCTCTTGAACATAATCAGCACTCCATTAGCTATTTCTTTATTATAATGAAACTACATACTCCCACACAGTCAATCATAAAGACAAGTAACATCTCATTTGGTCATGTCTCACTTGATAATGAATTCCAATGAATGAATGGGATGTGTATTTGTGATAGTCCCAGATAGAAATCAAATATTAGACGCATTGATTCTTTGCCACTTTTTTCCATACTTTAGCTGTCCATAACTCATGACTACTAGTGGCCTACAGATCTTGTGATTTGCTATAGAGATAGTTCAATTGTTATAGAACACATGACAGAAGTTTGGGACAATTTCATCAAAACATGTTTGAGAAATTGCCCATTTCAATTACAATTCAATTTCTACCTGGGACTGTCATATTTGTGTGTGGGTGTTGTTGTTATCAATCCACCCCATCACTTGAGTGTATCAGCGAAAATGGCCATGGGTGAATTTATCACTCCACTTGATTCATTTCAGTGTACCACCAATAGCAATCTGATGTATGATTGGTTCTGTATGCTTCCTCCTTTATTTCTTCTTACACCACACAAAATCTCACAGGGAAAGCTGAAACTATACTCTCTCTCACTTCTCTCAGTCTATAGCTAGGACCACTTACACTTTATTTTTTGGGAAAGAAATATGCTACAACCAGTTATCTACTTGATATAGCTTTGCTCCGTACAGGACTCACTCTGACTCTTCATAAAACTCTATACAACTGAGAGGACTTAGTTATATAGGTTACAACTGAGGTGTGGCGATACACTAATGCGCATGCTCAAGTGTGCAGCATTTGTTTATATTGTTTTTTTGAGCCATTGCATTGACATTAGAGGGAAAATCAACTTCATTTGTGATAATGATAATTTGGCCCTATGTAAGACAAGGTTCCAGACTAGAATCAGGGCATGAGAATTATAATAATTTAAACTGAGCTAACTGGAGGGGTTTGTTTGAGTTCCAAAAGGTCACACTTATTACTAGCTACAAACACTAAGAATTCAGCTACGTATGTTGCAGCAGGTACTAATTTTAGCGATTTCAAAACCAAAGAATAATAAACAAACAAAAATAAATTAAAAATAAGTCCAAATGAATGCATTTGTTCCATGACTAGCTATATAAAAAGTAGGTTAAAATATTAATAAGGTGTATATGGAGGAATTTTAATGACATTCATAGGCTTATGAATAATAATATCCTCTTTGTGGAAAGGGTCTATAATGTTAGCTAGCTAGTACGTAGCTAGTCAATCAATGTTTTTTCCTTTTTCTTCTTTTACGATGTCAAGACTCATCAACCTGTAATAGTGTAAAGGAAGTCACCATGCAGCTAAAGGACAGTAGCTCCACATGGACTGTAATAATTATGGAGGGAGTGGAGTAATTGTAGACTTCACCAATATAGTGGCCACACACGCACATGCACTGATAAGATAGACACACACACACTGTTTAGTTTGTTTACTTGGTTTTTCCTTTCTGGCATTTTTAGGTATGGTAAATTACACTGAGAAAAAAATTACCATTCTCATTGCCCTATTATGTAGCACACTAAAACATTTCCCATGTAGCTATCAGTGGGTACTTCATGGTTCTGACCTTTGACTGAAGCTTTATCAAAATCACAGTTTATTCAACAGCTATGGACACTTTCAGTGATTCGGATATGGATGCAGCTGCAGCCGAAGAATTGGCATCGACTACAAGTATGACACAGATTGCTTTATCATAAAATACCAACCTGCTGGGAACATCCTTCTTTCAGCATTGCCTGCAAAGTTTCTACATCATAGGGTACGTATGTCCCACAATTAGCTACCATCAGAGGAATTAACTACCGTAATTTGCTTTTTACTTCGTTGTCAAACCATTTTTGTACACTTATTGTTCCTGTAAGGAAATTATAGCTAGCTCTATTGTATGAAATTAATTTAACATGAACATTTATTACATGAATTGTATACAGACCATCATTAAGATAATATTCTGCACATTAATGTGCACCCATTGTGAGTGTGGCAGAATGAAAGAAAATTACTGGTCCATTGTTTCAACACCTGATGGTGATTGTGAATAATATGGAAACATATCCATAATAATAATTATAATAAACATTCACTGTAGGGAACATCCATCATGTATAAATTAAAGGGGAAAAAATGGTTTAAGCCATGAAAGAGGCTAATAGATAGCTATATAATAGCTAAAAGAACATGCCATAATCTTACATTTTGGTATCTTAATAAACACTGAAGATCAGTGCAATAATCTGCCGTAATGATAAAGAAAACATCTCCAGTCTATCAAATATTGAGGCATGAAGCTTTCACAGCTTAGCTAGTCATTAACTTTGCACCTAAATCAACAGCTTTCACTTTCCATTTCAAAGTATAACCAAGGAGTAATCAATTCTCTAAACCACCAATATTCATGAAGTTTACAACTCAATTTCCTGTACAAACAATAGAGACCAGGCACACCACAAACTGGAGGTTGGCAACTATAATATGCAACAGTGACCAACACAATGCTAACTCTAATGGATAGACTTTGTCTGACAATGTTCTATAACAGTGAAAACTGTGGAAGGAAACAATCAGAGACCAAGAAAGGAAAGAAAAACTTTGTATCCCAAGTACAAATCTGGAGGGTTCATTGTCAGAAAAATAATGTTAAGTTTTTTTTCTATTCAATAGGATATGTGTGGAAAATCATGCAAGAAAGTAGGAGTGTGAAAATAAAAACAATTACTGTTCCACCTCCACCTTGAAGAAACTTGGATAGCTAAACCAAACAAAGCAGAAGCAATAAGAATAGAGTTATAATAATAGTCACTTAATGGTGGAAGAATAAATCCTGCATAGTTATCAGATGGGAATCTTTGTCAAATTTCTTTTCACAGCACATGCTGGTAGTATTGCCCTCACTCTTCAACTCTGCCAAGAATCATGGGCTCCTCACGCTGGGATGGGATCAGATGGACAAATTATACCACCCCAACCACCCCAACCATTGTCCGGTGGTGGGCAACACAATACCCAACACTGTGGAGGGTCATCGTCACAACTCCAGTCATAAAAGTGATAGACTTCCAAAGGGAGGTGGGGGAAAATATATAAACCCAAGGGGGGGGGGGGGGGACAAAATATATAAACCAAAGGGGGGCCCTTGAATGTAATCCTGCACAACTATTTGAGAGAGTTTAATTAAAATACAATACTGACCTATATTATTTGAGTGAGTTGGAACTCTTTTAGAATGTGCATGGTTGGGACACTGCAGCTCTTCACTGAAATATGAGCTCTAGAACAGGCAGAGTTGTTCAGACCCACACACTGACATTCACAGCTAGCTTAACAGTCCATTTTGAAAATTTTTATATCTTTAAAGTAACATATGCATTGTCACAGGTGCATTCACAGCTAGCTTAACAGTCCATTTTGACATCTTTAAAGTGACACATGCACGATCATTAAGGATATGTTACATAAAGTGTGATCTTGAAAGTACAAGCCAAAGTACAGACAGTGAAGACAGATATGTTGCTTATAACCTACATACATAATAGTTCCACAAAACAACTGATAAACTACTTGGTGAAATAGAGACTATGCCAACACGCCCTTTTTGCCAGTAGGACTACTGCAGCTGTTACCCTCAAAACAAGCACACCAATTAAAGGGTGACCTGTACTTCACTTGGCAGGTTTAGATAAGTGAAGGTCCATGAATGAAACTTACAAATACCCACGCATGTGCCACCACCCTTAAAACTTACATACCAAATTGTTATTGATACGTCAATACACCACCTATATAATTTGTCCATCTGATCCCATGAAATTTAAAATACTGACCTATATTATTTGAGTGAGTAGGAACTCTTTTAGAATGTGGTTGAGAGGGACGCTGCAGCTCTTCATTGAAGTATGAGCTCCAGAACGGACAGAGTTGTTCAGACCCACACTGACATTAACAGCTAGCTTAACAGTCCATTTTGAAAATTATTATATCTTTAAAGTAACACATGCATTGTCACAGGTGCATTCACAGCTAGTTGAACAGTCCATTTTGACATCTTTATATAAAGTGACACATGCACAATCATTAAGGATATGTTACTAAAGTGTGATCTTGAAAGTACAAGCCAAAGTACAGACAGTGAAGACAGATATGTTGCTTATAACCTGCATACATATAGTTCCACAAAACAACTGATAAACTACTTGGTGAAATAGAGACTATGCCAACCAGTCCTTTCTGCCAGTAGGACTACTGCAGCTGTTACCCTCAAAACAAGCACACCAATTAAAGGGTGACCTGTACTTCACTTGGCAGGTTTAGATAAGTGAAGGTCCATGAATGAAACTTACAAATACCCACACATGTGCCACCACCCTTAAAACTTACATACCAAATTGTTATTGATACGTCAACACACCACCTCTTGCTAATGACTCAATATAATGCCACTTATTGAAACATAGTAAAAACAACACAAGTATGCATGCACTTTTAATGAGCTGGCTGAAAAAATGTGATTTTGAATTGCAGAACTTTATAATGCAACTAGAACTTTAAAGCATATCATTACTTTGATCATATGTACTCAACACTTGCATGGAAGCAGGGTTTAAATTCAGGATTTGACTTGAGGGGGGTCAAATGCCTAGGACAAAATTTGTGGAGGGGCAACTATTCTAGCTAGCCAATTCCTGGATGGGGGTGGGGGTGGCCCCCCTGATGGAAGTGGTCCATGCTGCACAAGCACCCAACATGCAATATAGATGCATGGGTCATGTGTAGGGTGCAAAATTACTTACTAGTACATGGATTCATAAAGAACATCTCCAGGCTTCAGTACACATCATTAACGAACTTGACAAACTTTTCAAAGTCAAAGTTCACCTGTGAACAGTGGTATAAATTTAACAATAGGTCTCTCTCTCTCTCTCTCTCTCTCTCTCTCTCTCTCTCTCTCTCTCTCTCTCTCTCTGAAAAAAAAGCATACACCTATCATAACAAACTGAACATAATCGGCACTCAATATTTCTTTATTATAATGAAACTACATACACCCACACAGTCAATCATAAAGACAAGTAACATCTCATTTGGTCATGTCTCACTTGATAATGAATTCCAATGAATGTGTATTTGTGATAGAAATCAAATATTAGACGCATTGATTCTTTGCCACTTTTTTCCATACTTTAGCTGTCCATTACTCATGACTACTAGTGGCCTACAGGTCTTGTGATTTGCTATAGAGATAGTTCAATTGTTATAGAACACATGACAGAAGTTTGGGACAATTTCATCAAAACATGTTTGAGAAATTGCCCATTCAATTACAATTCAATTTCTACCTGGGACTGTCATATTTGTGTGTGGGTGTTGTTGTTATCAATCCACCCCATCACTTGAGTGGATCAACGAAAATGAGGGAATAACATAATGAGAAGGCAACTTGTAGAGCACACTAAAGGTACAGTAGTACAACATGAAATTTTCGTGAGGTCAAATTTTCATGGATTTCAAGATTTTGAAAATCAATACACAATTTTGAATTAATACGGACCATACTGCAAAAACCAACAGGACCTACAGACTTCCTTTCAGAAGCTCTGGATTAGGACTATCCTCAAGTACTACTCAGTAATATACGTAACAGTAGCTATCTGCACACTTTACTTCAAGCACTGCAGTCATGTAGGACACTGCTTACTTTTTTTTATCATCAAAGTAGAGGAAGTATCTGGTCTTGGAGATAAATACTGTGTACTTGCTGCTGCCAATGTTGTCCTCCAGGTAGTTAGCTATAAGTGACCGTTGATCATAATGAGGGGGGAACCAGATCTGTCCCTTTCAGGATCACTGGTCGTTAGGATAGTATATACCCACCAATGAAAAGAAGAGTAGTAGTAGCTGTGTGAGGGAATGGGAGGGGGAAAATTAATCACAAAAATAATATCTGATACCATAGCTAAAAACTAGAGTATCTCATACGGACTAGCCAATGCAGCTTTTTGAACTAGCAGAAATTGATGGCATACTTAATTTCATTTGGTGATCAGACTTACCTACATATGCATAGTTATTCCAGTTGTCCTGGAAATGCTCAAAGCTCTAAGCCAGACCCACGATTAAAAAATTTTTGTACTTAGTAATTAAAAAAAAATGGCCTGCTGCATGTGTAGTAGTCCAACTCAAATTATACAGCACATGTACAGTACAAGTATTAGCTACTGCCCAAGTTGCATGATCCCTGAAACTGCTACATACGTACAGACCCCCTTCCTCCCTCGGGTTGGCAACGGGTAGAATGTACACATACAGTGGAGGTCAGAGTCTGATGATCTTTACCTCATGCAGATGTGGGGTCATTCCACTGGGATGGGATCAGTTATAGTCACACACACCATCCACTGATAAATATACAACAATTATTATTTACATGCCACAAATAAAAATCCTATCATGCAAAGTGCATTGAGAGAAATGTAGTTTGCAATGTTGTGGTCGTCAGGGTTTAGACTTAGCTATAGCTTTCTAGAATAAATACATACTTGGTTAATGAGTTTGATGCAGCATAATACTGCACCTGAAGATCACTTGGTTGAAGGATGGTAGATTGTAGTTGTAGTAACTAATCAAGTCAGGGAACTTAGCTATAACTACCTGTAGCTAGTGTAAGTACAATAGTGATCTATATCTACTTGGTATACTCAACTATTTTGAGAGAGTCTATAAGCAGTGAGAATACTGACCTATTTGAACTGTGGTTGAGAGGGGGACACTGCTACACTTCATTGAAGCTGCACGAGAACTGTTCAGGTTCCATGCATACTGATTTAAATATAGACTGCTACATGCAATGCAGTACTTCCTGTTTGACAACGCGTGGGAGAGATATAGCCACACCTCCTAAGATTAACATCCAGCTGGGTTGATATATAAAATTTAATGTGTAAAAGATACAAAGTGAGTGGTTTTTAAATGCACAAAGAAAGTGAACAAAGTGTTCTATTATATAAAAAGCAGATAAAAAAATTATTTATAAGGTGTACGTATAGTGGTAAGCAAACTAGTAGATACTTTCTTTCTCTGTTTTGTTTTTTTCTTGTTTTTTGTTCTTTTTTTCCTTCTTTTTTTCTTCTTTGACAAAATTAATGGTTGAAGCTCAGAAGGTAAAATTTAGGCTTCCAGATCTGAGAAAATTAAAGTCACAATGTAAATGTTGACTGTTGACTGTAAATTTAAATTTAGTATAATAGAGGAAATCTCACTCATCCATTCTGAGTTACAGGCAAAAATTAATGAGAGTTACGGGCATCCCTAGCATGTGGTCAATCCAGTGGAACTTCTGAATAATTTGAGACCCAGTCTTTTGTCGTTTATAGAGAAGTTGTCCTCTATTAAACATTATTTAGATATACAAAGATTGTTGCCCTCTTTCAGAGTGTCCTTATCAGAGGTTCCATTGCTTGGTCTTACAATTACAGCTTTCAATATAGTTACTGGTTGGTGATTAACAGTCTATGTCTGTGACTTCAGAAATAGCTATAGCTAATACATAAAAGAATGAACCCTGTACCCACCGACCCACAATAAATTGAGCAATGCTCACATAGAGGGAGGCATTATAGTCCATGCAAACATGATATTGTGTTTGGTAAACTGTGTTCTAGGTACCATGTAAAGCAATGATTATTAATTACTTCAATGGCAAGAGACATAACATTAGAGTTAGAGATGGCTGTCCATAAGAACCAGTGGGTCACAAGGACCATATTAAATTCCACTTGTATAGGGAAATATAGTATGATATGCTATCTTGACAGTATCAGATTAGAAGCAATGCTTTAATGACCCCATAATCATGGCTTGACATGATACAACACCAACATCATTACATGCAGTGATATGGAAGGACAAAGGAAAGTATGATGAGCTAATTATTCCACACCATGTTAGTCATTATCATCACAAATCTATAGTGGACATTAAACACAAGGTTGCTTGGTCTGTACTTCAGTACTAGATGAGGACTATGCAACCATACGACATAGCTAAACATCACAAGTTTCTACCAGCAATAGTCAACACTCAACATCTAAAACTAATCAATTTGATGATCACATAAAAGTTCTAAAACCAAGCAGTATGATCACATCACTGTCTCTACATGTCTCATCAAGTATCAATTGTAGCATGGACCACCACTACATGCACACACATAATCACACAGTCCTCACCTAATGAATAAAAACGCCAATTCACTCTACGGTCTGCTGGTTGCTGGTATCTGTCTGATAGCCTGAGTTCTGTTAAACTTGTGTTCTGCTGTAGACTTGATAGGATTACATCAACTCCTTCTTCCAATGAATCATCATCATATAGATATAGTCCCATAAGTGAAATGTTTTTCTCTAGCATCTCACTCATCGCCTTAGCTCCTTCCACTCCAATAGCATTGCCATCCATATCTAATCTTAACAATGTGGAGGAGTTTTCAGACAGTGCTGCAGCGATGTGAATGCATCCTTGTGATGTTATTTTACAGTAAGCTATTTTAAGGTGTTTTAACACTGCATTAGTTTTAATCGTATCACCAATGGAAGCTGCTCCAATATCTCCTATTGGGTTCTCACATAGTTCTAATTTGGTGAGTGACTTATTGACGGCAAGACCTGCTGACAACTGCACAGCTCCCTCACTGGTAATTTCACAGCAACCTATTTTAAGGTGTTCTAACACTGCATTACTTTTAATTGCATCACCAATGGAAGCTGCTCCAATATCTCCTATTGGGTTCCCCCATAGTTCTAATTTGGTGAGTGACTTATTGACGGCAAGACCTGCTGACAACTGCACAGCTCCCTCACTGGTAATTTCACAGCAACCTATTTTAAGGTGTTCTAACACTGCATTACTTTTAATTGCATCACCAATGGAAGCTGCTCCAATATCTCCTATTGGGTTCGCATTTAGTTGTAATCTGGTCAGTGATTTATGGACGGCAAGACTTGCTGACAACTGCACAGCTCCCTCACTGGTAATTTCACAGTGACCTATTTCAAGGTGTTCTAACACTGCATTATTTTTAATTGCATCACCAATGGAAGCTGCTCCAATATCTCCTATTGGGTTCCCCCATAGTTCTAATCCGGTGAGTGATTTATTGATGGCAAGACCTGCTGACAACTGCACTGCTCCCTCACTGGTGATCTCACAGCCACTTATACCAAGGTGTTCTAATACTGCATTAGTTTTAAGCGCATCACCAATGGAAGCTACTCCAATATCTCCTATTGGGTTAAAATTTAGTTCTAATCTGGTCAGTGATTTATTGACGGCAAGACCTGCTGATAACTGCACAGCTCCTTCACTGGTGATACCACACCCATCCAATATTAAAGTCCTTAAGCTCGTCAGTGCATGAGATAAAAGAGTTAAGGAAATTACATCACATTTGTTGTTGTCTAAATCCATTTCAATAAACTTTTTGAGTATAGGATGAGGGATGTTTACAAAATGTTCAATGTTATGAATGTCACAGAAACTGAAGTAAGCACTTGTTATTTCTCCGTTCCAAGTTACTGCTCTCATCTTCATCAACCCTTTGGAAAACATTTCTATTCCCTCATTTCCCATATATGAATTAGAAAAGTATAATTTCCACTTGCTTTGAGAATGCGCTATCGAATAGCCCACCACGAAGTAATCAAGAGGACTCCATTCATGAGATGAGAACACTTCTATTGACTCACGAGATGCCAGCAGATTAGAAACTGCCTCGGTATCACCACCTTCATACATCCAATGATAGACAGCTGCACTTTTGATATCTGAGATATGCTCTCGAATCATCTCTGTTGTGAAGGTATTAAACTTGGAGAGACCAAAATAGAATTTCATCACCACGCTCAGGTGACCTACTTTGACATGTTCTCTTATTAGCTGCTGTTGTGTGTGGAGAGGCAACTGTGTGATGTGGTAGGCAGCTAGAAACTCTTGAAGTGTCAGATGGATGAAGTGGTAGGAGAGCTCGGCATCCTGTCCACGATAGAGCTCTTTCACCGATTCCATCAATCCTAGAGTCACACCACCGATATCAGCACTGCTGAATGTCAGCTGTTGCTTCACGATTCCTTCCCAAGCCAGTTTGCTTAGGGCCAGCAGCTGTTGCTGCACATCTGGAGGGAGGTCCTCAAGAGATCCTATCTTCCAGGACTGTTTGCCGTGTGCCTTATGTCCTGAAAAGTGCTGCATCAGCAGTTTACATATATACACTGTGTAGAGTCGGGTAACGGTGGTTGGGGGGGTTGACTCCATATCTCGGCTCCACTTGAATACATCTGTCACTATGTTGGCAGTCACAGGAGTGTGCATGGCTGCCTTCATAGCTGGATAATAGCTCACATAGTCCAAAAATTTGCTACGGATGTCGGGATGAACCCTCTCATCCCTCAATACTCGACTTAACTCTAAAGTAGGAGTCGTGACAAGTTCGATATGTTGGTCCACTTGGATTGATGTGCTCTCGATGATCGACTTTGTGGCCCATGGTCGGCTGGTTATGATTATGGTAGCTTTGGGTAGCTTGCGACCATGTACTAAATCAAGAAATATTGAAGATTCTTCCCTCATTCTTTGTTCCAGTTCGTCCCAGGCTTCCAGCCACAGGACCACACCCTCTCCTTGGCTGCTCTCCACTTCCTGTGCTATGGCCCCCTGGAGCTGAGGGTGGTGGAAGAGGTCAGAGATACTTTTGGCTGACCTCACTCTGTTGTCTCGTAGGGGAAGGAGGACCAGTAGGTTCTGGTTATTTAGACGTTGGCCCTGAGACCACTTGAAACAGAATTGTTCACTGAATGTGGTCTTGCCCACACCTGGTGCTCCTTCGATCAGAACTAGTTGTGGTTTCTTCCATTTAGTTTGTCGTGTGACCTGAGCAATTATATCTTCTGTCATAGGGTATTTCTTGTAGATGACATCATCTTTGTCTCCCCTGATCGTACTCTTAGTGAAGCTGTCCATTTTTCTCCGATCAATCTCCTCCTTCTCTATACCTGCCAGTTTGAAAGCAGAGAGGTTCTTGCCCTCCATGGTAGAATAGGTGTCCTTCAGGAAGGCTGCATACTTTGGAATACTCGAATATTTGTATTCTTTACCATCGATGGTCATGCATTCGATTTTGTGTTCCTTGAAGAATCCTTTATTGTCAGTGTTCTCCAGGTCCTGCACTAAAGTGGAGGCGATCTGAGCAGGCAGCAACCATGTGACTATCAAACTGCCATGTGATACTTTCTTCAAGATGAGGGCAAAGGAGGGGAGGAGGAACTTGCGGATGATGTGACCTTTCAACTCTTCTAGTTGCTCCAAAGTGCATGTCTCCCAGTCTAATTTTAGGTGGAGTACAAATTCCTTCAGATCCGCTTCGCTAGGTCTGCTTTCAACTGCTGGACAATGCTCGGCAAAGTCACACAGTCGAGTATTACGTCGAAAAGTTTCCAGTGAACTAAGATAACTCTTCATATTCTGTTTGAGAGAACGGTCTCCAATGTTACGAATAAGGTTTTCTAAGAGTGTGTAATTCATAAAGTTCCAGTATTTACTCAGCTTCATCCAAATGCTATTGATGGTCGACTCTTTTTCTAGTTCATTCTCAATTTGTTTGAAGAAATCCTCGTGTTCTTCTTTGTACTTGATCGGTAATGTCATGAGGCGAGCTTTGAATCGATTGACATCGATATCCTTCTCTATAATTTTATCATACGTTTGAATCGATACATCCATAAATTCATCTTCAAGGTCTTGTGTTTGCTGTGGAATGGTGTTTTGAAGGAGACATGCAATATACAAAATAACAGGTATTAAAAGTCTATCATTATTATTGTTATATTGTTCTGATAAGAAACTCTCCACATTAAAAATGAAAAGGATCATGTGTATGAAAAAACGCAAAAAGACTTGTCTTCATGATCCCCAAGGCCCCCTTCAAGGATTGTACCTTCTTCGCTGGTGAAGAACGTTGCTGTGGAAAATTATCCATCAGGCATAAGGCATAAATAATACACTAAGTAACTGGCTTTTATCGGGAATGAGCTAGTCATAGTTCTACTTCTAGCATACGTAGGCACCTGCCACTCTTGCAGCTCATATATGCTTAGTGCATGCATGGCCAGCTACAACTAGCTCTACGCACAGACCATCCACGACCACGAATAGTTCCATTTGCCACAAAACACGAAATTTTTACCCCTCGAAAATAACCCGCTATACGGTAATCTATAGCCTTCCATGTATATTCCATACAAGCAAGAAAGATTGAACACACCTTTTG
Organism: Crambe crambe; assembly: GCA_963924555.1. Lineage (NCBI taxonomy): Eukaryota > Metazoa > Porifera > Demospongiae > Poecilosclerida > Crambeidae > Crambe > Crambe crambe. Next base: position 4,697,757 of record OZ004587.1, read on the forward strand.
GAACTTCTCCTTCCATAGGACCTTCCATGGTAGATGGAGGTGAGGTGGAGTCCATTGGATGTGATGGAGGAGTCACAGGACAACCTGCAATCGAATAACTGATTAGAAATTTGAATTTTTCTACTCTCCTCTTCAATAATTACCTTTGAGAGAGATGTTGTGAGTGTTGCTAGTGGCAGTGATGGTGTCCTTGAGGAAAGGGGAGGTGAGGTTGATTTGGCAAGTGTATTGACCAGCATGGGACAGAGAGAGAGAAGGGAAAGAGAGAGTGTTGTCTAAAGACTCAACCAGCACTACTCCATTGTGACTCCAGCAGTATGTGATGGTAGGACTGAAATCTTCAGCACCTGATACAGTGCAGGAAAGGCAGTACTTCTCCTCCACTGAGGGGTTGCCCCCAGAAATCACCACTTTGATTGGAGGGGCTATAAATGAAGGAGAGAGAGTCTGGTCATAGCCTTAATCGACATTGTTTTGTGTTAATGGGACTACATGACATTAATGTGGCCAGAACTACAGGACAAAGTTATGGTAGCATTCTACAAATCACTGCAGCAGGTCACAGACATTTTAGGGTACCATTATGTTAGCTACATCAGATATCAGTACTGTAGATTATACTAACTTACCATCAAGGAAGACTTTTTCATCCATTACTATTTTCTCAGCTAAGCTCTTAAATCCAACAGTAGGCTTGATCAGAGCGGACACAACAGCTTTCCACGAGATCTCACCTCCACATCCATTCATCCACTCCACCAACATATCGGTGAAGCACATATCTGGGTCATTATATTTGGATCGTAAAACTTGCAGGATGCCAACTGGGAGATGTAGCTGGAGTCCAAAGGTGAACCACTTGGTCCTCGCTTCCCACAGACAATTTTGAATGTCGGCAAAATTGGACGAAATCAATTCAACTATGAATCATAATTATAATACTGAAATTGTATTGTTTCTACTGATATTGCATGCAAAGCATAGCCATAACTACTTGACTGACTTCCTGGACCAGGGTTGGTCTCGACGTCCCCAGCACAGTGTAGTAGACAGCATATAATGGTGATAGAGAAGGCCACAAACAAGTACACACCAAGTCCTTTCAATATCCTCTGTTTACTGCAACCTCCAGGGGCTTGAGTCATACAGGAAGTGTCTGTTAAGGGAAAAGGAAGACTCATTGTTTTAGGTAAAGGGTTTTCAACATGGTAAAGGGTAATCATAGTACAACCATAATAGTATGGTGAACTCCCTGTAATCAGGACCCCTGAAATGAGGCCACCCTTCTTATTAGGACACTTCTGCTGGCTCAAAGGTGGCCGGATTAGAGGGATTCAATTGTATCACATTCAGGACTCTTTCAATGCAACGACATGTTGGTGCTTCTTGGTCATTCAACTCATCTAAATAACACTTTTTAAAGTAATATTTTCTATAATATAGTATAATTATTGTGAAGGATGAAGTTTATACCTTGGAGGCAATAATATACGAGGTATACATCACATATTTGGAACCAAGGCTCTATGAAAAATGGGATCTAAGCAATCCATGTACCATTAAAATGCCAATATTCTGACTTCCAATACACTCATAAGAAGAGGGGAAGAGGGTAAATGATTTCAATCAATGTGAGGTCATGATCGAACTTTCTACTAGCAGCTTTGAATGGAGATCTGCTCACTTATTACTCACATGAGACTACTTTTCACACTAAGGAGTAAAGTACAACTGTCAGGTGTTTGCCTTGGCAATGAAGCATGTAGAACATGTTGATACAGGCCATGGTTAGCCAAGCTAATACAGTAGACCCTCGATTATCTGAACAGCTCCGGACAGAAGAGTAGTAAAAGCATGTCGGATAAGTAAATGTTCACCACACCCACCTTGACATGACCATACCCCCGTTACGAAGTGGCGTGATGAAGTGAACCACTGGCTACCAACTATGACAAGTACTCTAGCTAGCTAAAACCTATGATAAGCACTATAGCTAGGTAGAAAACTGATTATAGTAGACCCAGAACGAACTCTAACCTTGAAATTGATCTATAGAACAGCTACAAAAAAAATTTGATTGAAGTACTGTGTATGTGCAATGTGTATTCCGAACTTTGACCTTTAATATTCTCAATCTGGATAATCGAGGTTTCGGATATTCGAGGTTCGGATATTCTGTAAGTGCACCTTGAGATGACGGTCTAACAGGAGGACTACATGCCCCAGAAAGAACATGTCCCAGAAAGAACAGGAACAGCAAAGACAACAGTCTATGATTGCTTGAGTATACAGCAATTAATTATGAGAGCCATGATGAGCGTGAATAAAGACATGATTTAGCTAGGCAACAACAAAGCCAAGAGCACTAAGATCAACAACTACATACCAGAAAATCAGCCAGACATCAGGAAGGCTGAGTACAAGCCTTTTATGGAAGAAATTCCAATCAGAGAGCACTTACCAGAGAATATAAATTTACAAGTCATTTCAGAATTGACTACCCTTCAAACTTTAAATATAGCTAGAATTGAGTGTGCACTATTAAGATATTACCTACCTAAGTCCATATAGGCCTAGCTAGCTAACAGTGCCGAGGCATTAGTCTTTTTAAAGATAACTTGCTATGCACATTTTTAGCTTATGAAATATGTAAGGGGTGGTTCATGAGGGAGATAGCGTCAGAACGGGGGTGGGAGCTGAACTGACCTATTAGCGAGAGTAGCAACTCTTCCAGGATTTTGTTGGGAGAAATAGAGTGGCATTTCATTGAAGCACGAGAACGGGCAGCATTGTTCAGGCCTACACTGGCCCTCCACTGCTCCATACTGACTGGCATGGTTACAGAGTACTACCTGTGTAAGAACAAGGCAAGGGGTGAATTCATTATTCCACTTGATTCACTTCAGTAGATCACCAATAGCTGGTGTAGGACTGGTTCGACAAGCATCTCTTATTCCCACATCAAAAGCCACAAAATCTCATGGGAAAGTGTTTACCTATTCTTATCGAGGCTAAAATATCCCATAGGACACTTACGCTGTCTCACTCCGGGAGGGATTCTGCTACTATAACCACTCGATAGGTTAAATAATCAGATTTGGTTTAAACTAAAAGCAGGACTCTCCACGATAGTGTTGTTTCGTCTACATGTGTGGGAGGAGCTCGTAATTATGGGTGTGGTTATAAGCGTGATCACTACGCGCGCGCGTCATGCTTATGATAATGATGATAGCAAGAACCAATTCAGTGTACTACTGTAATCAGTACTGTTTCAAGAACATAAAAGTTTAACTTTTTCCAGCAGGAGCATAGTGAATCGAATATCTACAAGAAAGTAGCAAAAAGCATTTTAGTACTGAAAAGGATTCTGAAATTGCCATATTAATGGTGTAACTACCATGTAAAATAGCTAGTTGGTATTGATGGTCATAGCTATTACTGGCAATTCATAAAAAATACTACCCTTATAATTTCAGACACATGAAGCTAGCTAGCTATACTTATCTCTAGCTCTATGCATATGCCCCTGGCAGAGGTGTTGGAAGCAAGATTCGATTGGTCAGGCCCGAATCTACAGATTACTGAAGCTCTATATTTGAGCATCTTTCTTTTGTTTTTGATTGATAGCTACTTAATAACCTTGTTTTCCCCCAAATATTGGTCAGGCCTGAGCCTGACTGGCCTGACCTGTTCCACCGCCTATGCCTGGGGAGTCAAGGGAGTTCTGGAGCTTGAGAGCAGGACAACCACTCAGAGCTGAATTCAGCTGATCGAATAGACTGTACATGACATTACGACCATATTCATACAGTCCTAGCAAGCCACTTGGACCTAAACCTTGACCTACCATTCACCAATAAAACATCAACAATGTCTACATGTCTGCTGATTGTGCTATGACAATGGATGAAGCCACATCTGACATGCTATCAGCAAAGATTGGATCACGAACCAAACCCCATCCAAATCTGGTACCAGCCAGTCCATCATTTTTTGAACTGATAATAGCTACAATACATCAGTATGTGATTGATACACTCTATAGTAAACCTCTGAATATAATATACAGTAGCTACATCAATTAACATGTAAAAGATGATCAAATGCTATAGATACATGAAAGAGGAACTTCCCATGGACCCACAGTATCCTTTGTTCAGAGGTTAGCTACACTGCATAGCTAACAAGCTATCTCTCACCTTGAGAATATCATGATGGATTTGTTCATCACTTGGTCTGTGTTGGTGAACATGGGCCAGTAATACACCATGTCTGTTATGACATGGTCTGGATCCTTCACTAGTGGTTTCTTCTTCGAGCCATCCAGGTTGTTGGGGTAACTGCAACCATGCATTGAATTCATGGAATGGATAATATTATCGGGGGTTTACCCTTCAGCTATTTTTAAGAAGGTAGCTTGCTATAATATACTTTGTCAATTTTCACCTCAATTGTTATGCATAAAAACCTATATGATAGCTATAGAGCTACCAATATAATTAGTAAGTATACAGAACGAACGTTTACAATCTCAATGGTCCAAGGAGAGTTAGCATCAGCACTGAGATTCCACCTTGCAGTGGAGATGCGAGCAATGATGTTAGGGTAAGAAGCATAGTAATGGACTTGTGCTAACACATCTACTCTGTCAGGACAATTCACACTGCAACTCTTCAAGATTTTCTCAGTCAATGCTACCACAGTAATATAGATTACCAGTGTGCTGGCTTTAAAATTGCCAGTATAATGGAAAGTATATGAAGCTGCAGTTTCAGACTAGGCTTATATGCAGCTATTATTTCTTTATTACTAAGTCTTTTTATCTGTTGTTTTTACTTCTTTAAAGACTGAGAATGCTGTGACAGAAGGCTACCACATAGTAACAGGCATGGGTGCTACCATAGCTAGTACATGTAAGCTTACTATAGAGTGTAGTCTTTGAATGGAAGAAACTAGAGGAGGTAAAGCTGCATTAGAATTTAGAGATGGCAGAATGAGATGGAAACTGGTAGGCTTGTCTGTAAAATAAGATATAAATAATAAACTATTGACTAGCTGACTAGCTACGATAATTATAAGATAGATTTTTTGGTGGATAACTAAAATAAGACAGTGGGAGATGTCACAGCATTCACTCTCTCATCTACTCCTCCCTCCCCTTGAGTGTCAGACCTGTAATGGCCAAGGATTGAAGTACAGGGGTCTGCACCAATGCTTGAATTCTGCCAGTACTCAGCGAAAATTATAGGATTTCCACCATATGCTGAGAAATTACAGCTCAGTGTGTCCTCCTTGGTCTTACAAAGAGGTCCCGAGTAACATTGGTAGCAGGGACGACCTTCATATCCTGTGCAGCTGTGAAAAAAATAGTTTTGTTAATGCAGTTGAAGCTTTGAATATGGCTGAAGGATTAGCCACTGTTTTTTGCAGAAAGTTAGTCCTTTTTTCAGGGGTTAAAAATGTACAGTAATGCTATGGGAAAAGAACCAAAAAGAGCATCCTTAGTTGGGAGGTTGTCCTTTTCTTGGAGGGTCCTTTCATCAAACTTTCTTTTTTCCTTTCCACTAGCTAGCTGAGTTTCCACTCAGTAGCTACATGATAGCTGCAGTCTTGTGGGATGACAAAGTAAAAACTTCCAGCAGTGGAGTGGCCTCAGGTGCCCACTCTGGATGCAGATTCCCGTTCACCTCATTAATATAATATTTATAGCTGCTACTTAACAACTTCTAGACTAGCTGAAAGGTTAGTTACGTGGCTAGACCTGTTGAGCACTGGGTGACTTTTCACATATCTGCACTCCCTAATCGATATCTATTCTTGTTGGCCACTTCACTTCGGCCACACACCTATGACAACAGCAAGCACAAGGATAATGATAATCGATAACACTTGCAGACAATTCCTTTTTCCAGTTAGTGATTGCCACAACCCTCCCCACTGATTTGATACCACCTGTGCATATATATCAGAGAGTGCGCATGTCCCATCGTGGACCACCTCCAGGGCAAGCAACAGCGTTAGTATTCAAACATCATTGGTTCTCCAATTCCAGCTCTAGCCCCTCCCCATTATTTAATGCGCATACGCCTTGGATCTCGTGCACCATTGGTATGTGGTCTGCATGTACGTACTGTTAGAAAAAAAAAGCAACAACAAAAAACAAAAACAAATGAAATAAAAGAAAACCAACAAGAACAAAAACTATGCATTATGTGATCCAGTGATTATGCACTATGAAAAGTCTTATAATAATGAATGTCCACAATCACTTCATATAGCAGTAATAAGTTATTAGTATAAAAATGAGAAAAGAAAATCTAGAAGTTTTATAATTACTTAGTAACGACCATCCACCATCATTCGCATGAGTGGACCAACCTGTAGAAAACAGGCAGTGTTGAAATCAATTAAACATCAGACTCCATTTATATCCCCATCCACGCCACAGAACTATGATAGACTAGCTCTGACAGAAACGTAGTTAAATCCCCCTGCCTCCAGAACGTTCTACCATATTGCCCACTGTACACAGAGGTATTACTTGCATAACTGGATCCCTACCACACACACACACACACACACACACACACACACACACACACACACACACACACACACACACACACACACACACACACACACACACATGCACACCTCTGCTGGGTCTTGTAAGGCTTCGTTGAGCATGTTTCGTGTGATTGCTGTCTTTTGCTGAGAGTTGAGTGGATACGTGATTTTATTGGGCACTGGCCCACTCTGCAAGGAAACAAGCACACATCTATTAAACCACTTGGCGGGTTTAGATACATGTAAACTTACCCTATACCAGAATGTTATTGACATTGTAACACCACCTCTTGGTAATGAAACATCAAGAGTAATCTAAGATTGCATACATCCATGCAGATGATGTGTTGGATACAAAGAGGTGATGACCCCTTACCAGTACATGGGTACATAAAGAACATCTCCTGGCTTCAGCACGCATTCATATCCCTTGAGATTCCTCAACTTGGGGAACTTTTCAAAGTCAGGGTTATCAAAGTTCACCTGTGAACAATCGTATAAATTGAACAATAGGTCACTTGGGGAACTTTTCAAAGTCAGGGTTATCAAAGTTCACCTGTGAACAATCGTATAAATTGAACAATAGGTCTCTCTCTCTCTCTCTCTCTCTATGATTCTTTACCTGACTCTGTCACAGGGATGTGCCACTGGGTAGGGATAAAGATTGCCAAAGTGTTCAGGTGGGTTCCAGGGGGAAGGGATAGTGTCGTAGGCCTGTTCTCTCATCCACCACCACTTCTGTAACACAGAGGAAGGGAGGAGAGGATATAGAGGGAGAGATAAAGAAAAGAGAGTGAGTGTGTGTTAGAGATGATTCCATGAGAATATTTACTACAAATTCATGAATGAGGACATCATACTGACAAATCCAATGTTAACAGTATCCTGATTAGAGGGTTATCCTCATCTACAGATCTAGCTATAGATATCAGTGTCTTTCATCTACACATACACTTGTTATTCAGTACTCTATATGCATATCAAGTGTCCTAATTAAAGGGTCATCCTCATTGCATATCATCTTGATTGGATCAGTGTCCAGATTAGAGGGCATCCTCACAGGCCTACTTACATGAGCTAGAGACTTGGGAGGGCTAGTAATAGGAAAAAGTATAGTGTGAACACCTATTGGAGTGATCGAGGCAGCTGCTCTACCACCAGGTGGTGGTTCAGTCCAAACTGCATGGTGGTACACGTACATCTCTGTTGAAAAGACACATAGGGGTGGTCCAGTTTCACCAGGCTCTGAATCTACAAAATGACAATGGCCGTATCATGATAATTATATGGCAGTTAAAAAGTCCAGATAGAATATCCTAAACAGTGAAGGAGCAAAATAGCATCAGGCCTATAGCTATACAATCCAAAGAAAATTTTTATCAGACATCTGACGTTTTGACCTGGCAAATGCCCTATTATAATCCTCACTGTTAATCAGAGAGATGAAGGAGTAGCTAGGAGACGTATATGTACATAGAGGAAGGTGGGGGGGGGGGGGGGGGGGGGGGGGTGGGGGGAGGAGGAGAAGGAATGAGGGAGTGGGAAAGAGAGAAGTGGGGAGGGAGAGATGAGGGAGTAGGAGACGTACATAGAGGAATAAAGGGAAAAGATGGAAGAGTACAGCCTCCTCATTGCTCTATGGCTCCTTGGAGGGGTTAGGACAAGGAAGAGGGTGGTGGGGGCATGGTGAATTTGTTTCTGAATCAGAATTGGATAAGACTTTGATGTGGAGACAGAGGAATGTGATGGCTGAAGCATAATATTGAGTGACTGTGATGATGGAGACAGTAGCTAGAAGGTTCAGAGGCGAGTATGGGGTGATATGACCACCCTTCACCCTAAAATGGGATAACCTTTTACCATATGAAATTTTTCACCCCCTAATGTGTGAACATATCATGTAGTGGTGGACAATGGGACTATGGGAGGCTCCAGTTGGCCAACAATCCTTCACAATAAGACAATAAGGTTGTGCAACAACAGAACATAAAGGCTAGTGTGGGACTCGCTTGGCTCACCTCAATCAGGATGAAATGACTGCTCATAATATGACCAGAATGCTTATTATCATATTTGCTGCTGTCAATATTGTCTTCTGGGTAGTGAGGGGGGAACCAGATCTGTCCCTGTCAGGATCACTGGTTAATTGCTAGGATAGAACCCACCAATGAAAGAAAAGAAGAGTATAGCATTAGAAAGGTATGACTGGTATTGCCCTGTCTTTGCATGAACATGCAAACCCCACTCCTCCACAGATTGTAAGTAGAATAGCTAAGTGATCTAGCTACTTGGTTCTGAACTATTTTGAGAGTGAGAATACTGACCTATTTGAACTCTGTGTTTGAGAGGGACACTGCAGCACTTCATTGAATCCATACTAACAAGTTTAAAGAAGAGAGAGAGAGATGATGCGGAAGTGGAATTTTATACTTCTGTGCTTGCAGTGTAACACTTCCTGCTTGACTAAGTGCAGAAGGCGTGGGAGTGCAACAGCCACACCTCCCAAGATTAACATCCTGCAGGGACTACTCTAGGATCATAAGTCTAAGGTTTAAGTATAAAAATAAAACCTTTTTGTGTAAAAAATACAAAGTGAAAGATACAAAGTGAGTGATATTTTTTAATTCACAAAAAAAAAAGTGAACAAAGTGTTCAAATACGTACAAAAATCAGGTAAAAAATTATTTATAAGGTGTATAGTGGTAAGCAAACTAGTAGTTACTTTCTTTTTGTTTTGTTTGTTGTTGTTTTTTTGTTGTAATTTTTTTTTCTTAATTCTTTTTTTCTTTTCTTTCTTCTTCTTTTAATGGTTGAAACTTATCAGGCTTTCAGATCTGTAAAAATCAAGTCACCATGTAAATGTTGACCATACAGCTAATTGAACTAATAGAGGAAATTTCACTCATCCACAAGTATTATTCTAAGTTACGGGCATCCTGCAGTCAATCCAGTAGAATTTGTGAATAATTTGGGACCCAGCCTTTTGTCGTTTATAGAGAGGTTGTCCTCTTTTAAACATTATTTAGTATAGAGTATATACAAAGGTTGTCCTTTGTTGAGAGTTTCGCCCTCTTTCAGAGTGTCCTTATCAGAGGTTCCATTGCTTGGTCTTACAATTACAGCTTTCAATATAGTTACTGGTTGATGATTAACAGTCTATGTCTGTGACTTCAGAAATAGCTATAGCTAATACATCAAAGAATGAACCCTGTACCCACCGACCCACAATAAATTGAGCAATGGTCACATAGAGGGAGGCATTATAGTCCATGCAAACATGATATTGTGTTTGGTAAACTGTGTTCTAGGTACCATGTACAGCAATGATTATTAATTACTTCAATGGCAAGAGACATAACAGTAGAGTTAGAGATGGCTGTCCATAAGAACCAGTGGGTCACAAGGACCATATTGAATTCCACTTGTATAGGGAAATATAGTATGATATGCTATCTTGACAGTATCAGATTAGAAGCAATGCTTTAATGACCCCATAATCATGGCTTGACATGATACAACACCAACATCATTACATGCAGTGATATGGAAGGACAAAGGAAAGTATGATGAGCTAATTATTCCACACCATGTTAGTCATTATCACCACAAATCTATAGTGGACATTAAACACAAGGTTGCTTGGTCTGTACTTCAGTACTAGATGAGGACTATGCACCCATACGACATAGCTAAACATCACAAGTTTCTACCAGCAATAGTCAACACTCAACATCTAAAACTAATCAATTTGATGATCACATAAAAGTTCTAAAACCAAGCAGTATGATCACATCACTGTCTCCACATGTCTCATCAAGTATCAATTGTAGCATGGACCACCACTACATGCACACATGCATACACATAATCACACAGTCCTCACCTTATTGATACCACACCACTCTAGGGTCTGCTGGTCGCTTGTATCTGTATGATAACCGAAGTTCTGTTAAACTTGTGTTCTGCTGTAGACTTGATAGGATTACATCAACTCCTTCTTCATATGAATAATCTCCATATAGATGTAGTTCCTTTAGCGAAGTGTTTTTCTCTAGCATCTCACTCATCGCCTTAGCTCCTTCCACTCCAATAGCATTGCCTTTCATCCGTAATATTAACAAGGTGGAGTTTTCAGATAGTGCTGCAGCGATGTGAATGCATCCTTGTGATGTTATTTCACAGTCATCTATATCAAGGTGTTCTAACACTGCATTAGTTTTAATCGCATCACCAATGGAAGCTGCTCCAATATCTCCTATTGGGTTCCCCCATAGTTCTAATCTGGTGAATGACTTATTGATGGCAAGACCTGCTGACAACTGCACAGCTCCCTCACTGGTAATTTCACAGTCATTAATATCAAGGTAATCTAACACTGCATTAGTTTTAATCGCATCACCAATGGAAGCTGCTCCAATATCTCCTATTGGGTTATCACATAGTTCTAATTCGGTGAGTGACTTATTGACGGCAAGACATGCTGACAACTGCACAGCTCCCTCACTGGTGATACCACAAGAATCTAATATTAAAGTCCTTAAGCTCGTCAGTGCACGTGTGAGGAGTTCAGACAAAAGAGTTGAGGAAATTACATCAAGTTTGTTGTTTGAAAAATCCAATTTGATAAACTGCTGGAGTATAGGATGAGGGATGTTTACAAAATGTTCAATACTATGAATATCACATCGATCAAAGTCAGCACTTGTTATTTCTCCTTTCCAAGTTACTGCTCTCATCTTCATCAACCCTTTGGAAAACATTTCTACTCCCTCATTTCCCATATATGAAAAAAAAAAGTTCAATTCCCAATTGCTTTGAGAATATGCCATAGAATGGCCCACCACGAAGTAATCAAGAGGACTCCATTCATGAGATGATCTCACTTCTATTGACTCACGAGATGCCAGCAGATTAGAAACTGCCTCAGTATCACCAGATTCATACATCCAGTGATAGGCAGCTGCACTTTTACGATCTGAGATATGCTCTTGAATCATTTCTGAAGTGAAGGTATTAAACTTGGAGAGACCAAAATAGAATTTCATCACCACGCTCAGGTGACCTACTTTGACATGTTCTCTTATTAGCTGCTGTTGTGTGTGGAGAGGTAACTGTGTGATGTGGTAGGCAGCTAGAAACTCTTGAAGTGTCAGATGGATGAAGTGGTAGGAGAGCTCGGCATCCTGTCCACGATAGAGCTCTTTCACTGATTCAATCAATCCTAGAGTCACTCCACCGACATCAGCACTGCTGAATGTCAGCTGTTGCTTCATGATTCCTTCCCAAGCAAGTTTGCTTAGGGCCAGCAGCTGTTGATGCACATCTGGAGGGAGGTCCTCAAGAGATCCAATCTTCCAGGACTGTTTGCCGTGTGCCTTATGACCTGAAAAGTGCTGCATCAGCAGTTTACATGTATACGCTGTGTAGAGTCGGGTAACGGTGGTTGGGGGGGTTGACTCCATGTCTCGGCTCCACTTGAATACATCTGTCACTATGTTGGCAGTCACAGGAGTGTGCATGGCTGCAATCATAGCTGGATAATAGTTCACATAGTCCAAAAATTTGCTACGGATGTTGGGATGAACCCTCTCTTCCCTCAATACTCGACCTAACTCTAAAGTAGGAGTTGTGACAAGTTCGATATGTTGGTCTACTCGGATTGAAGTGCTCTTGACAATTGGCTTTGTGGCCCATGGTCGGCTGGTTATGATTATGGTAGCTTTGGGTAGTTTGCGACCATGTACTAAATCAAGAAATATTGAAGATTCTTCCCTCATTTTTTGTTCCAATTCGTCCCAGGCTTCCAGCCACAGGACCACACCCTCTCCTTGGCTGCTCTCCACTTCCTGTGCTATGGCCCCCTGGAGCTGAGGGTGGTGGAAGAGGTCAGAGATACTTTTGGCTGATCTTACTCTGTTGTCTCGTAGGGGAAGGAGGACCAGTAGGTTGTGGTCATTTAGACGTTGGCCCTGAGACCACTTGAAACAGAATTGTTCACTGAATGTGGTCTTGCCCACACCTGGAGCTCCTTCGATCAGAACTAGTCGTGGCTTCTTCAATTTAGTTTCACGTGTGGCCTGAGCAACTTCATCTTCTGTCATAGGGTATTTCTTGTAGATGATATCATCTTTGTCTCCCCTGATCGTACTCTTAGTGAAGCTGTCTATTTTACTCCGATCAATCTCCTCCTTCTCTATCCGTGCCAGTTTGAAAGCAGCAAGGTTCTTGCCCTCCATGGTGGAATAGGTGTCCTTCAGGAAGGCTGCATACTTTGGAATACTCGAATATTTGTATTCTTTACCATCGATGGTCATGCATTCTATTTTGTGTTCCTTGAAGAATCCTTTATTGTCAGTGTTCTCCAGGTCCTGCACTAAAGTGGAGGCGATCTGAGCAGGCAGCAACCATGTGACTATCAAACTGCCATGTGATACTTTCTTCAAGATGAGGGCAAAGGAGGGGAGGAGGAACTTGCGGATGATGTGACCTTTCAACTCTTCTAGTTGCTCCAAAGTGCATGTCTCCCAGTCTAATTTCAGGTGGAGTACAAATTCCTTCAGATCCACTTCGCTAGGTCTGCTTTCAACTACTGGACAATGCTTGGCAAAGTCACACAATCGAGTGTTACGTCGAAAAGATTCCAGTGAACTAAGATAACTCTTCATATTCTGCTTGAGTGAATGGTCTCCAATGTTATGAATTAAATTTTCCAATAGTGTATAATTCATAAAGTTCCAGTACTCACCAAGTTTTCGCCAAATGCAGTTAATGGTGGACTCACCATCTAATTCTTTTGCCATTTGCTCAAAGAATTCCTTATGTTCTTCTTTGTACTTGATTGGCAATGTCATGAGGCGAGCTTTGAATCGATTGACAGTATAATCTTTTTCTTCAATTTTATCATACGTCCGAATTGATATGTCATTAAATTCATCTTCAAGGTCTTGTGTTTGCTGTGGAATGGTTTTTTGAAGGAGATCTGCAATATATAAAATAACAGGTATTAGAAGTCTATCCTAAACTCTGAGATATATATGTAATGATTGTTATGATAAAGGAAATTCTTCACCACATTAAAAATGAGCATGAAAAAAAATACACTCCAAAATGCCCTAGGCATACGTAGGTACAGTACCTGTCCAGTATAGTAGTGCTGTGTGCGTTCATAATATGCATGCTCCAATAATTGTGTTGGGAATAGTCATTCCCAAGTCATCAACACAGAACAATGCTGATAAAATATAACTTTGAACATAATAATCACTTTAATCAACATGCACACATCATACATTCCATCCAGTATTTGAATTGTGTCATAGTAGCTATATAGTCAGTCCAAGTGATTTTCTTATTTTGAAAAAGCTGATTCTGACCTACTGCGATTATTCTTCCCAAACTCCCGCGTCTGTGAGTGAACCCCAACATCAAGCTAGATTGTTTTTACAGCCTTTTGTCATAGAGGCGCTAGGCTTATCAAAGTGAATTGTGGGCGCTTGGGGCTTATCTAAGTGCTTGTGGTAAGTATTTACAGCTTTTGATGTGTGGAGCTTTCTGGTTGGAACCACCACTTACATGAGTCTTGTCTCTGATGCAATATCAAGCACTCAGTGGAGCCTATCATGCTCAATGTCTAAAGCTAAAGTAGTAGTTGTAGCTTATCTAATACATATAACAGGGGTGTATCCACAGAATTTTGAGTGGCCCGGTGTGCTTGTGCATGGGATTACCATACCCTTTACCCACTTATCAGAAGGATGTTAATGTGATCATGATTCTTGAAGGTTCATATAATCACTTAGCTAACTCTGCAGGCATGGGATGAAATTATAATTATTAATTGGATAATCGGACCAACCGGAGTGGTGGATACGCCCCTGTATAAACCAAACAGCAAAATCTTCTAAGAGTTATGGCACTAAAGAATGCTTGCTCGCTCACTGTCAACTGAATGTTGAACATTGCCCTAGTAATAATTGCTGAAATTGTTAAGCATTGGTGATAGCATATCAAAATATCTAATCTTCCTTGAAACTTCTGCTCCACTCAATATCTATGTCATTACATAACTTTTTGGCTCACTCTATTACTCTATTATTATGACAAATTTTTCTCTAATTGTAATTAGAAACATGCAAGTCTCCTGGTAATGCTGTAATTTTCTAGCCTGGTCCATTGTAGGCAATAATATTATAATAGCTTATGATACCATCTAGCGACCATCCACAAAAATTTAACCACAAATAATTCCATTTTCCCCGAAACTATAAGAATATTCCTTATAATCAAGAAAGACTGAGCACACCTTTTGGAATATCTCCTTCCATAAATTTTGGGCCTGCCATGGTAGATGGAGGTGAGGTGGAGTCCATTGGATGTGATGGAGGATTCACAAGACAACCTGCAACACAGAATAGCACGTATTAATTTTTAACTCTCCTCTTCAATAATTACCTTTGAGAGAGATGTTGTGAGTGTTGCTAGTGGCAGTGATGGTGTCCTTGAGGAAAGGGGAGGTGAGGTTGATTTGGCAAGTGTATTGACCAGCATGGGACAGAGAGAGAGAAGGGAAAGAGAGAGTGTTGTCTAAAGACTCAACCAGCACTACTCCATTGTGACTCCAGCAGTATGTGATGGTAGGACTGAAATCTTCAGCACCTGATACAGTGCAGGAAAGGCAGTACTTCTCCTCCACTGAGGGGTTGCCCCCAGAAATCACCACTTTGATTGGAGGGGCTATAAATGAAGGAGAGAGAGTCTGGTCATAGCGTTAATCGACATTGTTTTGTGTTAATGGGACTACATGACATTAATGTGGCCAGAACTACAAGACAAAGTTATGGTAGCATTCTACAAGAAATCATTGCAGCTAGTTAGTAAATGGACATTCTAGGGTCAGATAGAAAAACCATTATGTTAGCTACATCAGATATCAGTACTGTAGATTATTCAACTTACCATCAAGGAAGACTTTTTCCTCCTTTACTATTTTTTCAGCTAAGCTCTTAAATCCTACGGTAGGCTTGATCAGAGCGGACACAACAGCTTTCCATGAGATCTCACCACCACATCCATTCAACCACTCCACCAACATGAAAGTGAAGCACTTATCCTGGTCGTCGCGATAGTTGACCCCCAACACTTGCAGGATGTCAATTGGGAGATGTAACTGGAGTCCAAAGGTGAACCACTTGGTCCTCGCTTCCCACAGACAATTTTGAATGTCGGCAAAATTGGACGAAATCAATTCAACTATGAATCATAATTAAAATACTGAAATTGTATTGTTTCTACTGATATTGCATGCAAAGCATAGCCATAACTACTTGACTGACTTCCTGGACCAGGGTTGGTCTCGATGTCCCCAGCACAGTGTAGTAGACAGCATATAATGGTGATAGAGAAGGCCACAAACAAGTACACACCAAGTCCTTTCAATATCTTCTGTTTACTACAACTTCCAGGGGCTTGGGTCATACAGGAAGTGTCTGTTAAGGGAAAAGGAAGATTCAGATCAGAGGTGTGTGAATTTGGTAAAGGGTTCACAACATGGTAAAGGGTCATAATAAGTACTACTATAGTAGTATACAGTGAACAGCTCCCTTTAATCAGGACACCTAAAATGAGGTCACCCCACACTTTTTGAACTCCACCCCTCTAATCAGGACACTTCTGCTGGCCCCCAAGGTGGCCAGATTAGCATGCAATATTGACAACATGTTGGTGTTTCTTGGTCATTCTACTCATCTAAATAACACTCTTTTAAACTGATTTCTCAAAAATAATTTCTACCATTACAATTGAGATTGTAGTATTGTGAAGGATGAGGTTTATACCTTGGAGGCGGTATACATCACTTATTTGGAACCAAGGCTCTATGAAAAAATGGCAATCCATGAATCATTGCACTCATAAGAAGTGTAACGAGGCTGTCTGGCTCACCAATGCTCGAGTCTTAGAATTTTGCAAAGACTGATTATCATTACTTAAACTCACAACTACATACTGTCATAGCACAAAACAGGATATGAAAACAAACCACAGGATGACAATATTACCACAGAATGAATGAGCACAAACTATCAAACAATCAGTATTACAGAAGAGGGTAAAATGATTTCAATCAATATGAGGTCATTTCTACTAGCAGCTTTGTGAGGGATGTAGAGTCAGGACAGGGGTCAGGTGGGTGAACTGACCTATTAGCGAGAGTAGGAACTCTTCCAGGATTTTGTTGGGAGAAATAGAGTGGCATTTCATTGAAGCACGAGAATGGGCAGCATTGTTCAGGCCCACACTGGCCCTCCACTGCTCCATACTGACTGGCATGGTTACGGGAGTACTACCTGTGTAAGAAAAGGCAAGGGGTGAATTCTCCATTCACTTCAGTAAATCACCAATAGATAGCTCATGGGAAAGCCGAAGCAACTGTTTACGAGGCTAAAATATCCCATCCTACTTCTTTAGCTAGATAGGACACTTACCCTGTCTCACTCTGGGAGAGATTCTGCTACTAGATAAGTAATTTTGTGTGGGAGGAGCTTGTAATGTGGGCGTGGTTATAATCAACGCGCGCGCATCATACTAATATCCAGTTCAGTAAGAATAACCATTGTAGCAAAAAAGCATTTTAGCATCTGTGATTGCCATAAATGGTAGCTAGTTGACGATTTCAGACACATAGCTTGCTCTATTTCTTTTCTGTCAACCTTTATCACTGGTTCCAGACTCAACTCCATTGAGTCCAGAGAAATTGACCTGAGAAAATAATCAGTACAGGGTCCCCCTGTGTCACAGTGGATCCATGCATATGCCACTGGGGATTCAAGGGAGTTCTGGAGCTTGAGAGCAGGACAATCAGTCAGAGCTACATTCAGCTGATTGAAGCACCTGTACACAATACTGTGACCAACCTTGACCTGCACACAGGGATCAATTTTTGGTGATCAGTGATTGCTATTATTTTGCCAATCAAAAAATAATAATAACTGCTGCTAGAATACAATGTAAAGCTAAGAAGTAATTGATTGTATAAAATTAAGTGACCAAGCTTTGTGGCAGCTAGTCAAGTGTCTTTGGACAGAGAGTAGCCTCAAAACTGGAGAGCAATGTCTGCTGATATATTGCTATGATAATGGACGAAGCCACTTCCGACATGCTATCTGCAAAGCTTGGATCATGATCCAAACCCAAACTCTGCACCTGAATGGTACCTGCAAAACCACAAAAAAGGACTGTTGAGTGAGTGGAGTTCAGAAGGGGGTACTGCATGAACAGAGGGTGCATTTTAGGGAGGCTTGGCTATGCTACACAGCTACAATTAACAAAGCACACATTGGCAGAGGAGGAGGGGGCTGGTACTAAGTACCATCCAACTTAGAGTGCCAGTAACTTCAAGGATCTGAGCTTTGAGAGATCTTTCTGAATCTAGGATCGGTGTCCACAAAGATGCAGCGACTCACTCTCTGGAAAAACCACCTCCCCCCGCTTACTTGACTCCTGGTGGGTGTTGCAAAAAAACCTGCTTGTTGAAGGGGAAGACACACTCCACCTTGTGGACATGGTGAAAGTGGCAGTTTGCCAAACATGTTCTAGTACAGCAACTCACAGTGGCTCCAGGCTCCTTGCACTGCATAAAAAACAAGTACATTAATGTGTGAATTACTTCATTATTTAAAAAAACAAAATCCACGAAATTTCACCATGCACCTCTGCATATTTTATTTGCCATCACTTTGCACTAATAATTATTAGCCAATTATTGAGAGGGTTTCACTCTAATTTCTCTGCTGATAGCAGTTTAGACACAAGAAAGGATATTCCCAGAATGTTCCTCACATGTTTCCACAGACCAAATGGTACAGTTGACGTGTATCCACTCAACAACACCACAAGGCAGCAATCGTCCTGCCTCCTGTACTGACTACATGTACATGCATTACGGAATGCCTGGGAGTGGGTAGTTGAATCTTCTGAGGCTGTGTCAGAGGTTAGAAAGATCGATCCCAACCAGTTTGGGGTGGAGTTAGGGAGTGTGATGTATAACGTAATTATTATTTCCATCAGAGTTTGCTTCTAATCTCCAATAAACATCCGTAATGATAAAGAAACTATCTGCAGTCTATCACATTGAAGTGTGAAACTTTCACAGCTTAAGTCATTAACTTTGCACCATAATCAACAGCTTTCACTTTCCATGGATGCTTTCAAAATATAACCAAGGAGCTGTGTGTGTCTATACTGATCCCATCCCTGTGATGCTAGGGTCTTCTTATTGCTTCTGCCTACGTTTTCACAAGCTTTTGCTTACTACTTTTTGCACAGTTTTCCACAGCTCAGTAAAGAGTTGTTCCTCATAATAGTAATAAATGTACAGTTTTCAGTTATTTTTCTGATAACGAACCGTAGTCAATTCTCTACTCCAATGTTCATGCAACAAGTTATATTCTGACAGCTATCACTGCTCTCAGAGGTACCTATCTATCTTCAGTACATCGGATATCTCGATGCAAAATGGATTAGGCCTTTGATACCTTGCATGTAGATAGCCGACAGTAGCTATAAACTATAATAATCTTGCAAAAAAAAGTCTAGCTTGAAAAAAAGAATGAACTGCAGGACAATGAAATGTCACAAAAAATCACTTCTTTTGGAGTGACACAGCAAACTTTCTACTTATAAAAGGTTTCTGAGACTTGAATGGAGGCTTTCTTTATAATGTGGAGCACTCAGATTGCTTGTATGTTTAACAAGTTATTCAAGTACTACTTTCTCCAAACTGGTCAAAATTAGTACACTGACATCTCGATGTAAAATTAATGGTCTGTTCCCAAAATTTTAAGTTGCTGTCTGATTCACACAGTTTGAACTTTAATATGATACAAGATATGCACAAAATCCAGAAACGAAATATGACTGTTGAAAAGTATAGAAAATATCTGGTTTACAGCTCCTGACTCACTTTCGTGATGTCATCAAAACGGGCACTGTGCACTGGGTGTAATTCGATACACGGTTTTGTGGCTGCAACAAAGGTGGTCATTAAAATAACATGTCTCTCCATTACATGAAGCCTTATGAAACATCATTATAGCGTGGTTTCATAATATACGTCCAGACATTCCACAATCAGGCATTTTGGTGTAAAAAGTTTCCGATCACCAAAGCCAGAGGTCTTAAAACCACAATTGATACAAACCTTTTGTTCTACTGAGTCACAGTGTACATAGACCTGGTGATTTCTTTGAGCACAAAAGTGCTTGGTCTAAAGGCTCTATAGCTCTAGCAATGGCAAAAGTGAGGAAACTTGCTGTATGGCAACTGTGACCAACACAATGCTATAATACTAAGACTTTATCTGACAATACTCTATTACAGTGGAAATTGTGGAAGGAAACAATCAGAGGGAAAGAAAAATATTGTATCCCAAGTACAAATCTGGAGGGTTCGTCATCAGAAAAGTAACTGAAAACTGTACATCTGTTGTTGTTTTTTGAGGAACAACTCTTTACTGAGCTGTGGAAAACTGTGCAAAAAGTAGTTTTCAAAAGCTTGTGAAAACGTAGGCAGAAGCAATAAGAAGACCCTATAGCATCACAGGGATGGGATCAGTATAGACACACACAATTCACTGATGTATATGCAACCAGGGTTTCAATTAGAAAATGGTCAGGGGGGGAGGGGGGGCTGCACACTTATTTGAGAGTTTATAGCAGTATAGCTACTGCCGTTTTTGAGAGAGTTGGAACTCTTCTTTCAGGGTTTAATTCAGGATTTTGCTTGAGGGGGGTCAAATGGCTAGTGAAAAAATTGAGGAGGGGCAACTACAAACCAGTACATGTATGTGATTATCTCATTACAAAAGCTAGCTAATTCTTAGGGGGGACAAGCCATCATTTGGGGGTGAGGGGGGAGCAGAAGCCCCTTGAAATAAATCCAGTTGTTGAGAGGGACACTGCAGCTTTTCATTGAAGTATGAGAATGGGCAGGCCAACACTGACATTCACGATTAGCTAAACAGTTCATTATGATATCTTTAAAGTGATGCATGCACGATCATTAAGGATGTTACATAAAGGAAAGTGCAGGGTCAAATGCCTGGGCAAAATGAGGAGAGGCAAAGCTAGCCAATTCCTGGATTGGGGGGGGGGGGGGGCGGCCCCTGAAATAAACCCTGATGGAAATGGTCCATGTTGCACAAGCACCAAACATGCAGGTCATGTATAGGGTGCAAAATTACTAAAGTAATTACTTACCAATACATGGGTTCATAAAAAAAAATCTTCTGGCTTCAGTACACATTCATTTCTGAACTGAGAGAGATGATGCACAAGTGTTTCCTGCTGTTCTTGCAGTGGAGTATTTCCTGTTTGATAAAGTGCAAAATGCGTGGGAGAGCTACAGCCACACCTCCCAAGATTAACATTCTTTCTAAGATAAGTCCAAGGTTTAAATACAAAATGAAATCTTTTTGTGTAAAGTGAAAGATACAAAGTGAGTGATGTGTTTAAATGCACAAAGCAAGTGAGCAAAGTGTTCAATAATACAAAAGGCTGGTAAAAAATTATTTATAAGGTGTATAGTGGTAAGCAAACTAGTAGCTAGTTACTTTTTGTTGTTGTTGTTGTTGTTGTTATCTTTTTTTCTTCTTTTTTCTTCTCTTTTTTCTTCTTTTTTTAATGGTTGAAACTCATCAAGTAAAATTTAGATCTGTGAAAATCAAAGTCACCATGTAAATGATGACAGTACAGCCAATTGAATGGAGAAAACTGCAATTGTGGCATCCCACACACACACACACACACACACACACACACACACACACACACACACACACACACACACACACTGTAAAACACACTGTAAATTTAAACACACTAGTATAATAGAGGATAATAGTATTATTCTGAGTTACAGGCAAAATGAGAGTTACAGGCATCCCGTTAATCCAGTGGAAATTCTGAATAATTTGGGACCCAGTCTTTTGTCATTTATAGAGAGGTTATCCTCTTATAAACATTATTTAGTATAGAGTATATACAAAGGTTGTCCTTTGTTGAGAGTTTTGCCCTCTTTCAGAGTGTCCTTATCAGAGGTTCCATTGCTTGGTCTTACAATTACAGCTTTCAATATAGTTACTGGTTGGTGATTAACAGTCTATGTCTGTGACTTCAGAAATAGCTATAGCTAATACATCAAAGAATGAACCCTGTACCCACCGACCCACAATAAATTGAGCAATGCTCACATAGAGGGAGGCATTATAGTCCATGCAAACATGATATTGTGTTTGGTAAACTGTGTTCTAGGTACCATGTACAGCAATGATTATTAATTACTTCAATGGCAAGAGACATAACAGTAGAGTTAGAGATGGCTGTCCATAAGAACCAGTGGGTCACAAGGACCATATTGAATTCCACTTGTATAGGGAAATATAGTATGATATGCTATCTTGACAGTATCAGATTAGAAGCAATGCTTTAATGACCCCATTAATCATGGCTTGACATGATACAACACCAACATCATTACATGCAGTGATATGGAAGGACAAAGGAAGGTATGATGAGCTAATTATTCCACACCATGTTAGTCATTATCACCACAAATCTATAGTGGACATTAAACACAAGGTTGCTTGGTCTGTACTTCAGTACTAGATGAGGACTATGCACCCATACGACATAGCTAAACATCACAAGTTTCTACCAGCAATAGTCAACACTCAACATCTAAAACTAATCAATTTGATGATCACATAAAAGTTCTAAAACCAAGCAGTATGATCACATCACTGTCTCCACATGTCTCATCAAGTATCAATTGTAGCATGGACCACCACTACATGCACACATGCATACACATAATCACACAGTCCTCACCTTATCACCACCACTCCACTCTAGGGTATGCTGGTTGCTTGTATCTCTTTGATAAACAAAGTTCTGTTAAACTTGTGTTCTGCTGTAGACTTGATAGGATTACATCAACTCCTTCTTCAAATGAATCATCTCTATGTAGATATAGTTCCTTTAGTGAAATGTTTTTCTCTAGCATCTCACTCATTGCCTTAGCTCCTTCCACTTCAATCGCATTGCCTTGCATCTCTAATACTAACAAGGTGGAGTTTTCAGATAGTGCTGCAGCGATGTGAATGCATCCTTGTGATGTTATTTCACAGTAAGCTATACCAAGGTGTTTTAACACTGCATTAGTTTTAATCACATCACCAATGGAAGCTGCTCCAATATCTCCTATTGGGTTCCCCCATAGTTCTAATTTGGTGAGTGACTTATTGACGGCAAGACCTGCTGACAACTGCACAGCTCCCTCACTGGTAATTTCACAGTCATCTATATCAAGGTGTTCTAACACTGCATTAGTTTTAATCGCATCACCAATGGAAGCTGCTCCAATATCTCCTATTGGGTTCTCCTTTAGTTGTAAAAGGGTGAGTGATTTATTGATGGCAAGAACTGCTGACAACTGCACAGCTCCCTCACTGGTGATACAACAAGATCTCAATCGTAAAATCCTTAAGCTCATCATTGCACATGTGAGTTCGAACATAAGAGTTGAGGAAATTACATCAAGTTTGTTGTAGCTAAAATACAATTCAATAAACTGCTGGAGTATAGGATGAGGGATGTTTACAAAATGTTCAATGCTATGAATATCACATTCATCAAAGTAAGCACTTGTTATTTCTCCTTTCCAAGTTACTGCTCTCATCTTCATCAACCCTTTGGAAAACATTTCTATTCCCTCATTTCCCATATATGAAAAACTAAAGTCCAATCTCCACTTGCTTTGAGAATATGCCATAGAATGGCCCACCACGAAGTAATCAAGAGGACTCCATTCATGAGATGAGAACACTTCTATTGACTCACAAGATGCCAGCAGATTAGAAACTGCCTCAGTATCACCAGCTTCATACATCCAGTGATAGGCAGCTGCACTTTCATCATCTGAGATATGCTTTTGAATCATTTCTGAAGTGAAGGCATTAAACTTGGAGAGACCAAAATAGAATTTCATCACCACACTCAGGTGACCTACTTTGACATGTTCTCTTATTAGCTGCTGTTGTGTGTGGAGAGGCAACTGTGTGATGTGGTAGGCAGCTAGAAACTCTTGAAGTGTCAGATGGATGAAGTGGTAGGAGAGCTCGGCATCCTGTCCACGATAGAGCTCTTTCACTGATTCCATCAATCCTAGAGTCACTCCACCTACATCAGCACTGCTGAATGTCAGCTGTTGCTTCATGATTCCTTCCCAAGCCAGTTTGCTTAGGGCCAGCAGCTGTTGATGCACATCTGGAGGGAGGTCCTCAAGAGATCCAATCTTCCAGGACTGTTTGCCGTGTGCCTTATGTCCTGAAAAGTGCTGCATCAGCAGTTTACATATATACACTGTGTAGAGTCGGGTAACGGTGGTTGGGGGGGTTGACTCCATGTCTCGGCTCCACTTGAATACATCTGTCACTATGTTGGCAGTCACAGGAGTGTGCATGGCTGCCTTCATTGCTGGGTAATAGTTCACATAGTCCAAAAATTTTCTACGGATGTCGGAATGAACCCTCTCTTCCCTCAATACTCGACTTAACTCTAAAGTAGGAGTTGTGACGAGTTCAATATGTTGGTCCACTCGGATTGAAGTGCTCTTGACAATTGGCTTTGTGGCCCATGGTCGGCTGGTTATGATTATGGTAGCTTTGGGTAGCTTGCGACCATGTACTAAATCAAGAAATATTGAAGATTCTTCCCTCATTTTTTGTTCCAGTTCGTCCCAGGCTTCCAGCCACAGGACTACACCCTCTCCTTGGCTGCTCTCCACTTCCTGTGCTATGGCCCCCTGGAGCTGAGGGTGGTGGAAGAGGTCAGAGATACTTTTGGCTGATCTTACTCTGTTGTCTCGTAGGGGAAGGAGGACCAGTAGGTTGTGGTCATTTAGACGTTGGCCCTGAGACCACTTGAAACAGAATTGTTCACTGAATGTGGTCTTGCCCACACCTGGAGCTCCTTCAATCAGAACTAGTCGTGGCTTCTTCCATTTAGTTTCATGTGTGGCCTGAGCAACTTCATCTTCTGTCATAGGGTATTTCTTGTAGATGACATCATCTTTGTCTCCCCTGATCGTACTCTTAGTGAAGCTGTCTATTTTACTCCGATCAATCTCCTCCTTCTCTATCCATGCCAATTTGAAAGCAGCGAGGTTCTTGCCCTCCATGGTGGAATAGGTGTCCTTCAGGAAGGCTGCATACTTTGGAATACTCGAATATTTGTATTCTTTACCATCGATGGTCATGCATTCGATTTTGTGTTCCTTGAAGAATCCTTTATTGTCAGTGTTCTCCAGGTCCTGCACTAAAGTGGAGGCGATCTGAGCAGGCAGCAACCATGTGACTATCAAACTGCCATGTGATACTTTCTTCAAGATGAGGGCGAAGGAGGGGAGGAGGAACTTGCGGATGATGTGACCTTTCAACTCTTCTAGTTGCTCCAAAGTGCATGTCTCCCAGTCTAATTTCAGGTGGAGTACAAATTCCTTCAGATCCACTTCGCTAGGTCTGCTTTCAACTACTGGACAATGCTTGGCAAAGTCACACAATCGAGTGTTACGTCGAAAAGATTCCAGTGAACTCAGATAACTCTTCATATTCTGCTTGAGTGAATGGTCTCCAATGTTACGAATTAAATTTTCCAATAGTGTATAATTCATAAAGTTCCAGTACTCACTAAGTTTTCGCCAAATGCAGTTAATGGTGGACTCACCATCCAATTCTTTTGCCATTTGTTCAAAAAATTCCTTATGTTCTTCTTTGTACTTGATCGGCAATGTCATGAGGCGAGCTTTGAATCGATTGACAGTATAATCTTTTTCAATTTTATCATACGTCCGAATTGATATGTCATTAAATTCATCTTCAAGGTCTTGTGTTTGCTGTGAAATTGTTTTTTGAAGGAGACCTGCAATATACAAAATAACAGGTATTCAACTCAGAGATATATGTAGTGATTATTGTTATGATAATTTATTGTTCTGCACATAAGGAAATTCTATTACTCTATTATTATGACATGGTTTCAGATTTTTCTCAAGTCTCCTGGTAATGTTGTAATTTTCTAGTCTGGTCGATTGTATATACCTTAAGGTGGGTATTATTGGCGACTTTAGCGAGTAGGCCTTTATTTGCTAATAATTATAAGCACACACTAATAATAAAATTACGTATAATTAGAAGTAATATTGAACAAAACAGTGTCAAACTAGGCTAGCTGTGTGAACGTGAGTGTCCTGGCGGAGTTAGCTAGCTAGCTAGATTGCTGTTGTCTTCATCAGAGTCTGTTTGAGATACTTCATCATCATCTAATTTCATGGACTCAAGAATGGCAGTAGTAGGGGTGGAAAAAGGCAGGAGTGACAGGTGTGATAGATGGAAGTATCACTATTCCCAATGAAGATCCTTTTTGTTCAATCTACAAAATATAACTCTCCAATGATAGTTACTGACACAATAATGCATTGTATTGTTTGTGTCTGATATTCTTGAAGCAACTTCATATGAACTTACATTAAAAATAGCTATTACACAAAGCTCAAAATAGCTAAAATTAATACCCGCCAAATACGACGTGCAAGAAATCAACCACGCGTGTCTGTCCCATCCGGTGCCGCCCCCAGCTATGTTTCTGGAAGATCGAAAAAAGAAGCCGATACTTTGAATGCAAAAGACTTGTCTTCTGGATCCCCAAGGCCCCCCCTTTCAAGGATTGTACCTTCTTCACTGGTGTAGAAAGTTGCTATGGAAGATTGTCCAGGCAGAAGGCATAATAAGTACGCTAAATATAAATATGATCCACATACTGGCTTCTACCATGAATGAGCACAATTAACTTCTACTTCTAGGACAGGCACCTGCAACTCTTGCAGATGATTCATTTATGCATAGTGCATGGCTGGCTACAGCTAGCTGTATGCACCGACCATCCACGAAATTTAACCACGAACAATTTCATTCCCCCCATAACACAAAATTTTTACCCCTTGAAAATAACCCGATTTTATATAATCAAGAAAGTTTGAGCACACCTTTTGGAACTTCTCCTTCCATGGTAGATGGAGGTGAGGTGGAGTCCATTGGATGTGATGGAGGAGTCATAGGACAACCTGCAACAACAGAATAACTGATTAGAAATTTACTCTCCTCTTCAATAATTACCTTTGAGAGAGATGTTGTGAGTGTTGCTAGTGGCAGTGATGGTGTCCTTGAGGAAAGGGGAGGTGAGGTTGATTTGGCAAGTGTATTGACCAGCATGGGACAGAGAGAGAGAAGGGAAAGAGAGAGTATTGTCTAAAGACTCAACCAGCACTACTCCATTGTGACTCCAGCAGTATGTGATGGTAGGACTGAAATCTTCAGCACCTGATACAGTGCAGGAAAGGCAGTATTTCTCCTCCACTGAGGGGTTGCCCCCAGTAATCACCACTTCGATTGGAGGGGCTATATAATATAATATTATGACACATCATTGAACTGTTTATTACTAACAGTACCTGCTAGATATATTTGGTGTTCTCTGGCTATCTTCATGGCCAGATTCTTGTGTCCCACACAGGGCTTCTTCAGAGCTTCCAATAAATTCTCCCATGAAGGTAAAGGGTCAATCATTTTTAGCCACTCGGAAAGCATCTCTCTGAAGCAAGCCTTCACGTCAGTGGGGTTCTCTTTTTTGATAGTCTGCAGTGTTGATTCACTGAGGTTTAATTCCAGTCCTAGGTCATACCACTCAGTCTTGGCATCCCAAATAACATTGCGCACTTTTGACAGGTTTGCTGGAACCATCTCAACTATAAGCAGTAAATATTAATTTCAACATCAAAGCACAGCTATAACTACTTGACTGACTTCCTGGACCAGGGTTGGTCTCGACGTCCCCAGCACAGTGTAGTAGACAGCATATAATGGTGAGAGAGAAGGCCACAAACAAGTACACACCAAGTCCTTTCAATATCCTCTGTTTACTGCAACCTCCAGGGGCTTGAGTCATACAGGAAGTGTCTGTTAAGGGAAAAGGATTAGATTTGGTAAAGGGTTTTCAACATGGTAAAGGGTGGTCATAATACTACTATGCATATGGTAGTATACAGTGAACTCCCTCTAATCAGGACCCCTGAAATGAGGCCACCCTTCTTATTAGGACACTTCTGCTGGCTCAAAGGTGGCCGGATTAGAGGGATTCAATTGTATCACATTCAGGAATTATACTGTCTTTCAGGAAACTCTTTCAATGCAATGACATGTTGGTGCTTCTTGGTCATTCAACTCATCTAAATAACATTTTTTAAAGTGATTTCTCAAAAATATTTTCTACCATTACGATTGAGATCGTAGTATAATGTGAAGGATGAAGCTTATACCTTGGAGGCAATAATATACGAGGTATACATCACCTATTTGGCACCAAGGCTCTATGAAAAATGGCATCCATGTACCATTAAAATGCCAATATTCTGACTTCCAATACACTCATAAGAAGAGGGGAAGAGGGTAAATGATTTCAATCAATATGTGAGGTCATGATCGAATTTTCTACTAGCAGCTTTGAATGGAGATCTGCTCACTTATTACTCACATGAGACTACTTTTCACACTGAGGAGTAAAGTACAACTGTCAGGTGTTTGCCTTGGCAATGAAGCATGTAGAACATGTTGATACAGGCCATGGTTAGCCAAGCTAATACAGTAGACCTTCGATTATCCAAACAGCTCCGGACAGAAGAGTAGTAAAAGCATGTCGGATAAGTAAATGTTCACCACACCCACCTTGACATGACCATACCCCCGTTACGAAGTGGCGCGATGAAGTGAACCACTGGCTACCAACTATGACAAGTACTCTAGCTAGCTAAAACCTGTGATAAGCACTATAGCTAGGTAGAAAACTGATTATAGTAGACCCAGAACGAACTCTAACCTTGAAATTGATCTATAGAACAGCTACAAAAAAAATTTGATTGAAGTACTGTGTATGTGCAATGTGTATTCCGAGCTTTGACCTTTAATATTCCCAATCTGGATAATCGAGGTTTCGGATATTCGAGGTTCGGATGTTCTGTAAGCGCACCTTGAGATAACGGTCTAACAGGAGGACTACATGCCCCAGAAAGAACAGGAACAGCAAAGACAACAGTCTATGATTGCTTGAGTATACAGCAATTAATTATGAGAGCCATGATGAGCGTGAATAAAGACATGATTTAGCTAGGCAACAACAAAGCCAAGAGCACTAAGATCAACAACTACATACCAGAAAATCAGCCAGACATCAGGAAGGCTGAGTACAAGCCTTTTATGGAAGAAATTCCAATCAGAGAGCACTTACCAGAGAATATAAATTTACAAGTCATTGACTACCCTTCAAACTTTAAATATAGCTAGAATTGAGTGTGCACTATTAAGATATTACCTACCTAAGTCCATATAGGCCTAGCTAGCTAACAGTGCCGAGGCATTAGTCTTTTTAAAGACGACTTGCTATGCACATTTTTAGCTTACGAAATATGTAAGGGGTGGTTCATGAGGGAGATAGCGTCAGAACGGGGGTGGGAGCTGAACTGACCTATTAGCGAGAGTAGCAACTCTTCCAGGATTTTATTGGGAGAAATAGAGTGGCATTTCATTGAAGCACGAGAACGGGCAGCATTGTTCAGGCCCACACTGGCCCTCCACTGCTCCATACTGACTGGCATGGTTACAGAGTACTACCTGTGTAAGAACAAGGCAAGGGGTGAATTCATTATTCCACTTGATTCACTTCAGTAGATCACCAATAGCTGGTGTAGGACTGGTTCAACAAGCATCTCTTATTCCCACATCAAAAGCCACAAAATCTCATGGGAAAGTGTTTACCTATTCTTATCGAGGCTAAAATATCCCATAGGACACTTACGCTGTCTCACTCCGGGAGGGATTCTGCTACTATAACCACTCGATAGGTTAAATAATCAGATTTGGTTAACTAAAAGCAGGACTCCCTAGGTAATGTTTCGTCTACATGTGTGGGAGGAGCTCGTAATTATGGGTGTGGTTATAAGCGTGATCACTACGCGCGCGCGTCATGCTTATGATAATGATAATAGCAAGAACCAATTCAGTGTACTACTGTAATCAGTACTGTTTCAAGAACATAAAAGTTTAACTTTTTCCAGCAAGGTGATAGACTCAACTCTAGGCAGGAGCATAGTGAATCGAATATCTACAAGAAAGTAGCAAAAAACATTTTAGTACTGAAAAGGATTCTGAAATTGCCATATTAATGGTGTAACTACCATGTAAAATAGCTAGTTGGTATTGATGGCCATAGCTATTACTGGCAATTCATAAAAAATACTACCCTTATAATTTTAGACACATGAAGCTAGCTAGCTATACTTATCTCTAGCTCTATACAGCTGTCAACCTTTATCACTGGTTCCAAACTCAGTTCCATTGAGTCCAGAGAGGTTAACCTGAGCAAAGTAATCAGCACAGGGTCCCCCTGTGTCACAGTGGATCCATGCATACGCCCCTGGCAGAGGTGTTGGAAGTAAGATTCGATTGGTCAGGCCCGAATCTACAGATTACTGAAGCTCTATATTTGAGCATCTTTCTTTTGTTTTTGATTGATAGCTACTTAATAACCTTGTTTTCCCCCAAATATTGGTCAGGCCTGAGCCTGACTGGCCTGACCTGTTCCACCACCTATGCCTGGGGAGTCAAGGGAGTTCTGGAGCTTGAGAGCAGGACAACCACTCGAGCTGAATTCAGCTGATCGAATAGACTGTACATGACATTACGACCATATTCATACAGTCCTAGCAAGCCACTTGGACCTAAACCTTGACCTGCACACAGGGATCAATTTTGGTGAATGGTGATTACCTAATCAAAAAAATAATCCCCACTAGCTAAAATGTATAAGAAATGCCATGTTACAATGAATTGTATAAAATAGTCAATGATTTGTAGTGCCACAAGAAATAAGTCAGTAGATAGCTATGTAATAACCAGACAAAGGTTATAGGTGAAGCTTTGTGGTAGCTATTCAAGTTTAGCTAACTCTTTGGACTTACTGAGAGTAGCCTCAAGATTGGAGAGTACTCTCAACTCAATGTCTGCTGATTGTGCTATGACAATGGATGAAGCCACATCTGACATGCTATCAGCAAGGATTGGATCACGAACCAAACCCCATCCAAATCTGGTACCAGCCAGTCCATCATTTTTTGAACTGATAATAGCTACAATACATCAGTATGTGATTGATACACTCTATAGTAAACCTCTGAATATGATATACAGTACATCAATTAACATGTAAAAGATGATCAAATGCTATAGATACATGAAAGAGGAACTTCCCATGGACCCACAGTATCCTTTGTTCAGAGGTTAGCTACACTGCATAGCTAACAAGCTATCTCTCACCTTGAGAATATCATGATGGATTTGTTCATCACTTGGTCTATGTTGGTGAACATGGGCCAGTAATATACCATGTCTGTTATGACATGGTCTGGATCCTTCACTAGTGGTTTCTTCTTCGAGCCATCCAGGTTGTTGGGGTAACTGCAACCATGCATTGAATTCATGGAATGGATAATATTATCGGGGGTTTAACCTTCAGCTATTTTTAAGAAGGTAGCTTGCTATAATATATACTTTGTCAATTTGCACCTCAATTGTTTTATACATAAAAACCTATATGATAGCTATAGAGCTACCAATATAATTAGTAAGTATACAGAACGAACGTTTACAATCTCAATGGTCCAAGGAGAGTTAGGATCAGCACTGAGATTCCACCTTGCAGTGGAGATGCGAGCAATGATGTCAGGGTAATTAAGAAGCATAGTAAGGGACTTGTGCTAACACATCTACTCTGTCAGGACAATTCACACTGCAACTCTTCAAGATTTTCTCAGTCTATGCTTAGCTACCACAGTAATATAGATTACCATGGTAGCACCCATGCCTGTTACTATGTGGTAGCCTTCTGTCACAGCATTCTCAGTCTTTAAAGAAGTAAAAACAACAGATAATATGATTAGCATTGAAACAAGTAGCTACTGAAAAAGACTTAGTAATAAAGAAATGATAGCTGCATATAAGCCTAGTCTGAAACTGCAGCTTCATATACTTTCCATTATACTGGCAATTTTAAAGCCAGCACACTAGCTAGTACATGTAAGCTTACTATAGAGTGTAGTCTTTGAATGGAAGAAACTAGAGGAGGTAAAGCTGCATTAGAGATGGCAAAATTAGATGGAAACTGGTAGGCTTGTCTGTAAAATAAGATATAAATAATAAACTATTGACTAGCTGACTAGCTACGATAATTATAAGATAGATTTTTTGGTGGATAACTAAAATAAGACAGTGGAAGATGTCACAGCATTCACTCTCTCATCTACTCCTCCCTCCCCTTGAGTATCAGACCTTTAGCTAGCTGAGTTTCCACTCAGTAGCTACATGATAGCTGCAGTCTTGTGGGATGACAAAGTAAAAACTTCCAGCAGTGGAGTGGCTTCAGGTGCCCACTCTGGATGCAGATTCCCGTTCACCTCATTAATATAATATTTATAGCTGCTACTTAACAACTTCTAGACTAGCTGAAAGGTTAGTTACGTGGCTAGACCTGTTGAGCACTGGGTGACTTTTCACATATCTGCACTCCCTAATCGACATCTATTCTTGTTGGCCACTTCACTTCGGCCACACACCTCTGACAACAGCAAGCACAAGGATAATGATAATCGATAACACTTGCAGACAATTCCTTTTTCCAGTTAGTGATTGCCACAACCCTCCCCACTGATTTGATACCACCTGTGCATATATATCAGAGAGTGCGCATGTCCCATCGTGGACCACCTCCAGGGCAAGCAACAGCGTTAGTATTCAAACATCATTGGTTCTCCAATTCCAGCTCTAGCCCCTCCCCATTATTTAATGCGCATGCGCCTTGGATCTCGTGCACCATTGGTATGTGGTCTGCATGTACTGTTAGAAAAAAACAGCAACAACAAAAAACAAAAACAAATGAAATAAAAGAAAACCAACAAGAACAAAAACTATGCATTATGTGATCCAGTGATTATGTACGTACTATGAAAAGTCTTATAATAATGAATGTCCACAATCACTTCATATAGCAGTAATAAGTTATTAGTATAAAAATGAGAAAAGAAAGTCTAGAAGTTTTATAATTACTTAGTAACGACCATCCACCATCATTCGCATGAGTGGACCAACCTGTAGAAAACAGGCAGTGTTGAAAATCAATTAAACATCAGACTCCATTTATATCCCCATCCACGCCACAGAACTATGATAGACTAGCTCTGACAGAAACGTAGTTAAATCCCCCTGCCTCCAGAACGTTCTACCATATTGCCCACTGTACACAGAGGTACTACTTGCATAACTGGATCCCTACCACACACACACACACACACACACACACACACACACACACACACACACACACACACACACACACACACACACACACACACACACACACACACACACACACACCTCTGCTGGGTCTTGTAAGGCTTCGTTGAGCATGTTTCGTGTGATTGCTGTCTTTTGCTGAGAGTTGAGTGGATACGTGATTTTGTTGGGCACTGGCCCACTCTGCAAGGAAACAAGCACACACTTATTAAACCACTTGGCGGGTTTAGATACATGTAAACTTACCCTATACCAGAATGTTATTGACATTGTAACACCACCTCTTGGTAATGACTCTATATAATGCCACCTAATGAAACATCAAGAGTAATCTAAGATTGCATACATCCATGCAGATGATGTGTTGGATACAAAGAGGTGATGACCCCTTACCAGTACATGGGTACATAAAGAACATCTCCTGGCTTCAGCACGCATTCATATCCCTTGAGATTCCTCAACTTGGGGAACTTTTCAAAGTCAGGGTTATCAAAGTTCACCTGTGAACAATCGTATAAATTGAACAATAGGTCTCTCTCTCTCTCTCTCTCTCTCTCTCTCTCTCTCTCTCTCTCTCTCTCTCTCTCTCTCTATGATTCTTTACCTGACTCTGTCTGTCACAGGGATGTGCCACTGGGTAGGGATAAAGATTTCCAAAGTGTTCAGGTGGGTTCCAGGGGGAAGAGATAGTGTCGTAGGCCTGTTCTCTCATCCACCACCACTTCTGTAACACAGAGGAAGGGAGGAGGGGATATAGAGGGAGAGATAAAGAAAAGAGAGTGAGTGTGTGTTAGAGATGATTCCATGAGAATATTTACTACAATTCATGAATGAGGACATCATACTGACAAATCAATTGTTAACAGTATCCTGATTAGAGGGTTATCCTCATCTACAGATCTAGCTATAGATATCAGTGTCTTTCATCTACACATACACTTGTTATTCAGTACTCTATATGCATATCAAGTGTCCTAATTAAAGGGTCATCCTCATTGCATATCATCTTGATTGGATCAGTGTCCAGATTAGAGGGCATCCTCACAGGCCTACTTACATGAGCTAGAGACTTGGGAGGGCTAGTAATAGGAAAAAGTATAGTGTGAACACCTATTGGAGTGATCGAGGCAGCTGCTCTACCACCAGGTGGTGGTTCAGTCCAAACTGCATGGTGGTACATATACATCTCTGTTGAAAAGACACATAGGGGTGGTCCAGTTTCACCAGGCTCTGAATCTACAAAATGACAATGGCCATATCATGATAATTATATGGCAGTTAAAAAGTCCAGATAGAATATCCTAAACAGTGAAGGAGCAAAATAGCATCAGGCCTATAGCTATACAATCCAAAGAAAATTTTTATCAGACATCTGACATTTTGACCTGGCAAATGCCCTATTATAATCCTCACTGTTAATCAGAGAGATGAGGGAGTAGCTAGGAGACGTACATAGAGGAATAAAGGGAAAAGATGGAAGGGTACAGCCTCCTCATTGCTCTCTGGCTCCTTGGAGGGGTTAGGACAAAGAAAAGGGTGGTGGGGGCATGGTGAATTTGTTTCTGAATCAGAATTGGATAAGACTTTGATGTGGAGACAGAGGAATTTGAAGTTTTTGATGGTTGAAGCATAATATTGAGTGACTGTGATGATGGAGACAGTAGCTAGAAGGTTCAGAGGCGAGTATGGGGTGACATGACCACCCTTCACCCTAAAATGGGATAACTTTTTACCATATGCTTTTTCACCCCCTAATGTGTGAACATATTATGTAGTGGTGGACAATGTGACTATGGGAGGCTCCAGTTGGCCAACAATCCTTCACAATAAGACAATAAGGTTGTGCAACAACAGAACATAAAGGCTAGTGTGGGACTCGCTTGGCTCACCTCAATCAGGATGAAATGACTGCTCATAATATGACCAGAATGCTTATTATCATATTTGCTGCTGTCAATACTGTCTTCTGGGTAGTGAGGGGGGAACCAGATCTGTCCCTGTGAGGATCACTGGTTAATTGCTAGGATAGTACCCACCAATGAAAGAAAAGAAGAGTATAGCATTAGAAAGGTATGACTGGTATTGCCCTGTCTTTGTATGAACATGCAAACCCCACTCCTCCACAGATTGTAAGTAGAATTGCTAGTGATCTAGCTACTTGGTTCTGAACTATTTTGAGAGTGAGAATACTGACCTATTTGAACTCTGTGTTTGAGAGGGACACTGCAGCACTTCATTGAATCCATACTAACAAGTTTAAAGAAGAGAGAGAGAGATGATGCGGAAGTGGAATTTTATACTTCTGCTGTGCTGCAGTGCAACACTTCCTGCTTGACTAAGTGCAGAAGGCGTGGGAGTGCAACAGCCACACCTCCCAAGATTAACATCCTGCAGGGACTACTCTAGGATCATAAGTCTAAGGTTTAAGTATAAAAATAAAACCTTTTTGTGTAAAAAATACAAAGTGAAAGATACAAAGTGAGTGATATTTTTAAATTCACAAAAAAAAAGTGAACAAAGTGTTCAAATACGTACAAAAATCAAGTAAAAAATTATTTATAAGGTGTATAGTGGTAAGCAAACTAGTAGTTACTTTCTTTTTGTTTTTGTTTTTTATTTTTTTTTGTTGTAATTTTTTCTTTCTTAATTCTTTTTTTCTTTTCTTTCTTCTTCTTTTAATGGTTGAAACTTATCAGGCTTTCAGATCTGTAAAAATCAAGTCACCATGTAAATGTTGACCATACAGCTAATTGAACTAATAGAGGAAATCTCACTCATCCACAAGTATTATTCTAAGTTACGGGCACCCTGCAGTCAATCCAGTGGAATTTGTGAATAATTTGGGACCCAGCCTTTTGTCATTTATACAGTAGAGAGGTTGTCCTCTTTTAAACATTCCTTATCAGAGGTTCCATTGCTTGGTCTTACAATTACAGCTTTCAATATAGTTACTGGTTGGTGATTAACAGTCTATGTCTGTGACTTCAGAAATAGCTATAGCTAATACATCAAAGAATGAACCCTGTACCCACCGACCCACAATAAATTGAGCAATACTCACATAGAGGGAGGCATTATAGTCCATGCAAACATGATATTGTGCTTGGTAAACTGTGTTCTAGGTACCATGTACAGCAATGATTATTAATTACTTCAATAGCAAGAGACATAACAGTAGAGTTAGAGATGGCTGTCCATAAGAACCAGTGGGTCACAAGGACCATATTGAATTTCCACTTGTATAGGGAAATATAGTATGATATGCTATCTTGACAGTATCAGATTAGAAGCAATGCTTTAATGACCCCATAATTATGACTTGACATGATGCAACACCAACATCATTACATGCAGTGATATGGAAGGACAAAGGAAAGTATGATGAGCTAATTATTCCACACCATGTTAGTCATTATCACCACAAATCTATAGTGGACATTAAACACAAGGTTGCTTGGTCTGTACTTCAGTACTCCTACAGAAAGATGAGGACTATGCAACACCATACAACATAAACATCACAAGTTTCTACCAGCAATAGTCAACACTCAACATCTAAAACTAATCAATTTGATGATCACATCAAAGTCCTAAAACCAAGCAGTATGATCACATCACTGTCTCTACATGTCTCATCAAGTATCAATTGTAGAAATCAAAAGTTTCCCTCATGCACTCATGGACCACCACTACATGCACACATGCATACACATAATCACACAGTCCTCACCTTATAAATCACGCCACTTCACTCTAAAATCTGCTGGTCGCTCGTATCTGTCTGATAGCACGAGTTCTGTTAAACTTGTGTTCTGCTCTAGACTTGATAGGATTACATCAACTCCTTCTTCATATGAATGATCTTCATGTAGATGTAGTTTTTTTAGTGAAATGTTTTTCTCTAGCATCTCACTCATCGCCTTAGCTCCTTCCACTCCAATAGCATTGCCTTTCATCCGTAATATTAACAAGGTGGAGTTTTCAGATAGTGCTGCAGCGATGTGAATGCATCCTTGTGATGTTATTTCACAGTAATCTATATCAAGGTGTTCTAACACTGCATTAGTTTTAATCGCATCACCAATGGAAGCTGCTCCAATATCTCCTATTGGGTTCCGCCATAGTTTTAATTTGGTGAGTGACTTATTGACGGCAAGACCTGCTGACAACTGCACAGCTCCCTCACTGGTAATTTCACAGCCACTTATTTTAAGGTATTCTAACACTGCATTACTTTTAATTGCATCACCAATGGAAGCTGCTCCAATATCTCCTATTGGGTTCCCAAATAGTCCTAATCTGGTGAGTGATTTATTGACGGCAAGACCTGCTGACAACTGCACAGCTCCTTCACTGGTGATACCACAAGAATACAATATTAAAGTCCTTAAGCTCGTCAGTGCATGAGATAAAAGAGTTGAGGAAATTACATCAAGTTTGTTGTTTGAAAAATCCAATTTGATAAACTGCTGGAGTATAGGATGAGGGATGTTTAGATAATGTTCAATGCTATGAATGTCACAGGCCTTAAAGTTAGCTCTTGTTATTTCTCCGTTCCAAGTTACTGCTCTCGTCTTCATCAACCCTTTGGAAAACATTTCTATTCCCTCATTTCCCATATATGAATAAGAAAAGTCCAATACCCACTTGCTTTGAGAATGCGCTATCGAATAGCCCACCACGAAGTAATCAAGAGGACTCCATTCATGAGACGATGACACTTTTATTGACTCACGAGATGCCAGCAGATTAGAAACTGCCTCAGTATCACCAGATTCATACATCCAGTGATAGGCAGCTGCACTTCCATAATCTGAGATATGCTCTCGAATCATTTCTGAAGTGAAGGCATTAAACTTGGAGAGACCGAAATAGAATTTCATCACCACACTCAGGTGACCTACTTTGACATGTTCTCTTATTAGCTGCTGTTGTGTGTGGAGAGGCAACTGTGTGATGTGGTAGGCAGCTAGAAACTCTTGAAGCGTCAGATGGATGAAGTGGTAGGAGAGCTCGGCATCCTGTCCACGATAGAGCTCTTTCACCGATTCCATCAATCCTAGAGTCACACCACCGATATCAGCACTGCTGAATGTCAGCTGTTGCTTCATGATTCCTTCCCAAGCCAGTTTGCTTATGGCCAGCAGCTGTTGATGCACATCTGGAGGGAGGTCCTCAAGAGATCCAATCTTCCAGGACTGTTTGCCGTGTGCCTTATGTCCTGAAAAGTGCTGCATCAGCAGTTTACATATATACACTGTGTAGAGTCCGGAAACGGTGGTTGGGGGGGTTGACTCCATATCTCGGCTCCACTTGAATACATCTGTCACTATGTTGGCAGTCACAGGAGTGTGCATGGCTGCCTTCATTGCTGGATAATAGCTCACATAGTCCAAAAATTTGCTACGGATGTTGGAATGAACTCTTTCTTCTCTCAATACTCGACTTAACTCTAAAGTAGGAGTCGTGACAAGTTCGATATGCTGGTCCACTTGGATTGATCTGCTCTCAACGATTGGCTTTGTTGCCCATGGTCGGCTGGTTATGATTATGGTAGCTTTGGGTAGCTTGCGACCATGTACTAAATCAAGAAATATTGAAGATTCTTCTCTCATTCTTTGTTCCTGTTCGTCCCAGGCTTCCAGCCACAGGACCACACCCTCTCCTTGGCTGCTCTCCACTTCCTGTGCTATGGCCCCCTGGAGCTGAGGGTGGTGAAAGAGGTCAGAGATACTTTTGGCTGACCTCACTCTGTTGTCTCGTAGGGGAAGGAGGACCAGTAGATTGTGGTCATTTAGACATTGGCCCTGAGACCACTTGAAACAGAATTGTTCACTGAATGTGGTCTTGCCCACACCTGGAGCTCCTTCTATCAGAACTAGTCGTGGTTTCCATTTAGCAACTTCATCTTCTGTCATAGGGTATTTCTTGTAGATGACATCATCTTTGTCTCCCCTGATCGTACTCTTAGTGAAGCTGTCCATTTTTCTCCGATCAATCTTTTCCTTCCATATCCTTGCCAGTTTGAAAGCAGTGAGGTTCTTGCCCTCCATGGTGGAATAGGTGTCCTTCAGGAAGGCTGCATACTTTGGAATACTCGAATATTTGTATTCTTTACCATCGATGGTCATGCATTCGATTTTGTGTTCCTTGAAGAATCCTTTATTGTCAGTGTTCTCCAGGTCCTGCACTAAAGTGGAGGCGATCTGAGCAGGCAGCAACCATGTGACTATCAAACTGCCATGTGATACTTTCTTCAAGATGAGGGCAAAGGAGGGGAGGAGGAACTTACGGATGATGTGACCTTTCAACTCTTCTAGTTGCTCCAAAGTGCATGTCTCCCAGTCCAATTTTAGGTGGAGTACAAATTCCTTCAGATCCGCTTCGCTAGGTCTGCTTTCAACTGCTGGACAATGTTCTGCAAAGTCACAAAGTCGAGTGTTACGTCGAAAAGTTTCCAGTGAACTAAGATAACTCTTCATATTCTGTTTGAGAGAACGGTCTCCAATGTTACGAATAAGGTTTTCTAAGAGTGTGTAATTCATAAAGTTCCAGTATTTACTCAGCTTGATCCAAATACTATTGATGGTCGACTCTTTTTCTAGTTCATTCTCAATTTGTTGGAAGAAGTCTTCGTGTTCTTCTTTGCACTTGATCGGCAATGTAATGAGGCGAGCTTTGAATTGATTGACAGTATAATCTTTTTCAATTTTATCATATGTCCGAATTGATATGTCATTGAATTCATCTTCAAGGTCTTGTGTTTGCTGTGGAATGATTTTTTGAAGGAGACCTGCAATATACAAAATAACAGGTATTAAAAGTCTATCATTATTATTGTTATAATTGTTCTGATAAGGAAACTCTCCACATTAATAATGAAAAGGATCATGTGTATGAAAAAATAATAAACGCAAAAAGACTTGTCTTCATGATCCCCAAGGCCCCCTTCAAGGATTGTACCTTCTTCGCTGGTGAAGAACGTTGCTGTGGAAAATTATCCATCAGGCATAAGGCATAAATAATACACTAAGTAACTGGCTTTTATCGGGAATGAGCTAGTCATAGTTCTACTTCTAGCATACGTAGGCACCTGCCACTCTTGCAGCTCATATATGCTTAGTGCATGCATGGCCAGCTACAACTAGCTCTACACACAGACCATCCACGACCACGAATAGTTACACTTGCCCCAAAACACGAAATTTTTACCCCTCGAAAATAACCCGCTATACGGTAATCTATAGCCTTCCATGTATATTCCATACAAGCAAGAAAGATTGAACATACCTTTTGGAACTTCTCCTTCCATAGGACCTTCCATGGTAGATGGAGGTGAGGTGGAGTCCATTGGATGTGATGGAGGAGTCACAGGACAACCTACAACACAGAATAACTGATTAGAATTTTTAATTTTTTACTCTCCTCTTCAATAATTACCTTTGAGAGAGATGTTGTGAGTGTTGCTAGTGGCAGTGATGGTGTCCTTGAGGAAAGGGGAGGTGAGGTTGATTTGGCAAGTGTATTGACCAGCATGGGACAGAGAGAGAGAAGGGAAAGAGAGAGTGTTGTCTAAAGACTCAACCAGCACTACTCCATTGTGACTCCAGCAGTATGTGATGATAGGACTGAAATCTTCAGCACCTGATACAGTGCAGGAAAGGCAGTACTTCTCCTCCACTGAGGGGTTGCCCCCAGAAATCACCACTTTGATTGGAGGGGCTATAAATGAAGGAGAGAGAGTCTGGTCATAGCATTAATCGACATTGTTTTGTGTTAATGGGACTACATGACATTAATGTGGCCAGAACTACAAGACAAAGTTATGGTAGCATTCTACAAATCACTGCAGCAGGTCACAGACATTTTAGGGTACCATTATGTTAGCTATATCAGATATCAGTACTGTAGATTATACTAACTTACCATCAAGGAAGACTTTTTCATCCATTACTATTTTCTCAGCTAAGCTCTTAAATCCCACGGTAGGCTTGATCAGAGCGGACACAACAGCTTTCCACGAGATCTCACCCCCACGTCCATTCAACCACTCCACCAACATGAAAGTGAAGCACTTATCCTGGTCATCACGATTGTTGGCCCCCAATACTTGCAGGATGTCAATTGGGAGACGTAGCTGGAGTCCAAAGGTGAACCACTTTGTCCTCGCTTCCCACAGACGATTTTGAATGTCAGCAAAATTGGACGAAATCAATTCAACTATGAATCATAATTAAAATACTACTGATATTGCATTGATTCTACTGATATAGCATGCAAAGCATAGTCATAACTATTTGACTGACTTCCTGGACCAGGGTTGGTCTCGATGTCCCCAGCACAGTGTAGTAGACAGCATATAATGGTGATAGAGAAGGCCACAAACAAGTACACACCAAGTCCTTTCAATATCCTCTGTTTACTGCAACTTCCAGGGGTTTGGGTCATACAGGAAGTGTCTGTTAAGGGTAAAGAAAGACTCTGGATGTGTCAATTGGTAAAGGGTTTTCAACATGGTAAAGGGTGGTCATAAGTACTACTATATAGTACATATATACAGTGAACTCCCTCTAATCAGGACCCCTAAAATGAGGCAACCCTGGTATTTAAAAAAGTCCTTCATAATATAAATTCACCCCTGAAATGAGGCCACCCCTCTAATCAGGACACTCCTAAGGTGGCCGAGTCCATTGTATCTCATTTACGAATGTCAATCAATTTCAGGAAACTCTTTCACTGTAAAAAGCTTGCAATAATTATGTTGGAGTCTCTTGGTCCTTTTACTCGTCTAAAGAACACTCTTTTAAAATGATTAATTTTCTACAATTACGATTGAGATTATAGTATGAAGTTTATACCTTGGAGGCACGAGGTATGCATCACTTATGGCTCTATCATCTAAAGTAATCCATGAATCATTAAAATGCCAATATTCTGACTTCCAATGCACTCATAAGAAGAGGGTAAATGATTCAACATGATCAAACTTTCTACTTAATAGCAGCTTTGAATGGAGATCTGCTCACTTAATGCTCCATTTACCTCACATGAGACTACTTTTCAAACCAAGAAGTAAAGTACAACTGTCAGGTGTTTGCCTTAATTGGCACTGAAGCATGTAGAGTATGTTGATACAGGCCATGGTTAGCCAAGCTATTAAGAGCACCTTGAAACGACAGTCTAACAGGAAAGCCAAGAGCACCTAGAGAACAACGACAACATGCTCAAGAAAGAACAGAAACAGCAGAGAGAACAATCTATGATTGCTTGAGTAGACAGCAATTAATTATGAGAGTCATGATGAGCGTGACTAAAGACATGATTTAGCTAGGCAACAACAAAGCCAAGAGCACTAATATAAACAACTAAATACCAGAAAATCAGCCAGACATCAGGAAGGCCGAGTACAAGCCTTGCATGGAAGTGAACATTTGAAATTCTAATCAGAGAGCACTTAACTACAAGAGAATATAAATTTAGAAATCAGTTCAGAATTGACACCTAACTCTACCCTTCAAACATTGAGTGTGCACTATTAAGACATTACCTACCTAAGTCGATATAGGCCTAGCTAGCTAACAGTGCCGAGGCATTAGTCTTTTAAAGACAAACTTGTTATGCACTTGTCTACTTACATTTAGCTTATAAAAAATGATATCCATTATCAGCAGAGCAAGTAAAATCACATAGTTATAATTATGAGGGAGGTAGAGTCAGGACAGGGGTGGGAGCTGAACTGACCTATTAGTGAGAGTAGGAACTCTTCCAGGATTTTATTGGGAGAAACAGAGTGGCATTTCACTGAAGCACGAGAACGGGCAGCATTGTTCAGGCCCACACTGGCCCTCCACTGCTCCATAGCGACTGGCATGGTTACAGTGTCAGGGAGTACTACCTGTGTAAGAACAAGGCAAGGGGTGAATTCATTATTCCACTTGATTCACTTCAGTAGATCACCAATAGCTGGTGTAGGACTGGTTCAACACGCATCTCTTATTCCCACATCACGAAGCCACAAATCTCATGGGAAAGTGTTTACCTATTCTTATCGAGACTAAAAATCCCATCTCACTAGATAAGTATGACACTTACGCTGTCTCACTCCGAGAGGGAGGGATTACTACAACAACTCGATAGGTTAAATAATCAGATTTGGTTAACTAAAGCAGGACTCTCTAGGTAAGACACGACAGTGTTGTTTCGTCTACATGTGTGGGAGGATCTAGGAGCTCGTAATTATGGGTGCGGTTATAAGCGTGATCACTATGCTCGCGCGTCATGCTGATATTATGAATAATAATAATAACAAGAACCAGTTCAGTATAATTACTGTTTCAAGAACATAAAAGTTTAACTTTTTCCAGTAAGGCGATAAACTCAACTCTAGGCAGGAGCATAGTGAATCGAATATCTACAAGAAAGTAGCAAAAAGCATTTTAGTACTGAAAAGGATCCCCATGTAAATAGCTAGTTGATATTGATAGTCATAGCTATTACTGGCAATTTGTAAAAAGTACAACCCCTTATCATTTTCATACATAATGTAGCTAGCTAGTTATACTCTCTCTAGCTCTATACAGCTGTCAACCTTTATCACTGGTTCCAAACTCAGTTCCATTGAGTCCAGAGAGGTTGACCTGAGCAAAGTAATCAGCACAGGGTCCCCCTGTGTCACAGTGGATCCATGCATACGCCCCTGGGGAGTCAAGGGAGTTCTGGAGCTTGAGAGCAGGACAACCAGTCAGAGCTGCATTCAGCTGATCGAAGCGACTGTACATGACATTGCGACCATATTCATGCAGTCCTAGCAAACCACTTGGACCTAAACCTTGACCTGCACACACGGATCAATTTGGGTTAATGGTGATTACTGTTTATTTTGCCAATCAAAAAAAAATAATGCCCACTAGAATATAAGAAATGCATG
Organism: Crambe crambe; assembly: GCA_963924555.1. Classification (NCBI taxonomy): domain Eukaryota; kingdom Metazoa; phylum Porifera; class Demospongiae; order Poecilosclerida; family Crambeidae; genus Crambe; species Crambe crambe. The sequence continues at coordinate 4,741,754 of OZ004587.1, forward strand.
TAAGGTTAGTCAATGATTTGTAGTGCCACAAGAAATAAGTCAGTAGATAGCAAGGGTGTAGGTAAGGGGGGGGGGGGGGGCTTGGGGGGCTAAAGCCCCCCAGAATTTTTGAATCGTATATCTTATTATTTAGTATTATATATGATGAACTCATTTTGCAACTGTAAAGGAATGGTCAGTTTTGTTCTTGTGTACATGTAGTGCAGGGGCTGATCCAGAGTTTTTGGAAAGAGGGGGCCGTGTGCTTGCACCATGGCCCCTGGATCAGCTCCTGATTATGTATGGTTAACTTTGAAGTATCTCAATCAAGATGTTGGATTTCAGTGCATGAACATAAGCATCATTAATTATTTCAAAACCCAGAAACTGTAGTGGAGACTCTAGGGATGAAATGGGTCCCTCTCAAATGAGCAACACATTGTAACAACCTGATGCATATCACTGGGTCTGATGTTCAACAGTCCTTTAGGGCCGTAGACAAGTTTTGCTAGCAAGTGTTCACCTGTGAGATTGTGTAAATTATTTGTGATCACACCACATCCCGTTCCAATGTATTTCATGAATTAATTAGTGGGTGGATGAATACCACATAACTTGCAGCAATTTCATACTCCATTACTCTAATTAGTGGGTGGATGAATACCACATAACTTGCAGCAATTTCATACTCCATTACTCTAATTAGTGGGTGGATGAATACCACATAACTTGCAGCAATTTCAATTTCACACTTCATTAATTGCAAGTTATGTGGTATTCATCCACCCACAATGAAGTTATAATTCTATAGCCTAGCTGATTTAAGAAAGCATGGCGAACCATGGGTGCACAATGTGATTTCTAAATTTTGGCACTATTTATTGTTCACCCCTTTTTAAAAGCTCATGATTATATAATAAAGTTGTATATAAACTCAGAGACTAGCATTCTCAAGTGTCCTTACCTGAGATGCTTTGAATAACCTAATGGTGCTGCACATTCACACAGATGAAACCGATAGTTTATCCAAGTTCAGTTGCAAATTAATTTGTTGGTAGTAGAGAAGGTAGACTAAGATCATTTTTGACAAATTTGATGCTCCATATTGCACCAGACTGAATCTGAGACACCCTAAAATCTAATTTTTTTTCTGGGCCAAGATGATGCACTTTGCACAGTATGTGGTCACAAGCCATACCACAATAAAATAGCTAGCTCCGGCCCTGTGCACATGGAAAATTTTTGGCTCATACTTCTGTTCTTGTCTAGCTACATGTAGTCTTTCTCTGGCTCAAAGTATGTCTTTAATTTACCTTTCATTTAAACCACAATAAATATATCTACAGCTACATTGAACCATGCAGTGAGTATACTGTGGCTAATGGTAATGGAAAAGGGGGGGCCCATGCAGGTCCCTTAGGCCCCTACCTGGATCAGTCCCTGGTATGTACTGTTATATAGTAAATTAATAGTGATATAATCACCTCATATCACACAAGAAGCAATCTCAGAACACCTGAGATTCAAAATTTTCCCGGGGGAGCATGCCACTGGACCCCTCTAGATAATGCAGTGCTGCATTTCACACATAATATACATTCATGCATGCATATTTAGCCCCCCCCCCCCCCCCCCCCCCCCCCCAGTTGAAAAAACTTATCTACACCCTTGGATAGCTATGTATTTATGACCAGATAAGGCCAGTTTAGGTTATAGGTGGTAGCTATTCAAGTTTAGCTAACTCTTTGGACTTACTGAGAGTAGTCTCAAGACTGGAGAGTACTCTCAATTCAATGTCTGCTGATTGTGCTATGACAATGGATGAAGCCACATCTGACATGCTGTCTGCAAGGATTGGATCACGAACCAAACCCCATCCAAATCTGGTACCAGCCAGTCCATCATTTTTTGAACTGTTAATACCATACATCAGTAGCTATGTGATTGATACACTCTAGCTAAACCTCTAAATACAGTAGCTACATCAATTAACATGTAAAAGATGATCAAATGCTATAGATACATGAGAGAGGAACTTCCCATGGACCCACAGTATCCTTTGTTCAGATATTTAGCTACACTGCATAGCTAGCAAGCTATCTCTCACCTTGAGAATATCATGATGGATTTGTTCATTACTTGATCAATGTTGGTGAACATGGGCCAGTAATACACCATGTCTGTTATGACATGGTCTGGATCCTTCACTAGTGGTTTCTTCTTTGAGCCATCTGGGTTGTTGGGGTAACTGCAACCATGCATGGAATTCATGGAATGAATATTATCAGGGGTTTACCCTTCAGCTATTTTTAAGAAGGAAAGAATATAGTTAGCTTGCTATAGCTACCTTGTCAATTTGCACCTCAATTGTTTTATACATAAAAACCTGTAGCTACCAATAATTATAGAGAACTAACGTTACAATCTCAATGGTCCAAGGAGAGTTAGGATCAGCACTGAGATTCCACCTTGCAGTGGAGATGCGAGCAATGATGTCAGGGTAAGAAGCATAGTAAGGGACTTGTGCTAACACATCTACTCTGTCAGGACAATTCACACTGCAACTCTTCAAGATTTTCTCAGTCAATGCTACCACAGTAATATAGATTACCATGGTAGCACCCATGCCTGTTACTATGTGGTAGCCTTCTGTCACAGCATTCTCAGTCTTTAAAGAAGTAAAAACAACAGATAATATGATTAGCATTGAAACAAGTAGCTACTGAAAAAGACTTAGTAATAAAGAAATAATAGCTGCATATAAGCCTAGTCTGAAACTTCAGCTTCATATACTTTCCATTATACTGGCTATTTTAAAGCCAGCACACTAGCTAGTACATGTAAGCTTACTATAGAGTGTAGTCTTTGAATGGAAGAAACTAGAGGAGGTAAAGCTGCATTAGAGATAGCAGAATGAGATGGAAACTGGTAGGCTGGTCTGTAAATAATACACTAATGACTAGCTGACTAGCTACGATAATTATAAGATAGATTTTTTGGTGGATAACTAAAATAAGACAGTGGGAGATGTCACAACATTCACTCTCTCATCTACTCCTCCCTCCAAAAGTTCTGCAGGATTCTCCACTGAGTTCTTCTTCTGCCCACTTCCCACTTCTTTAGCAACTGATAAACTACTTGGTGAAATAGAGACTATGCCAACCAGTCCTTTTTGCCAGTAGGACTACTGCAGCTGTTATCCTCAAAACAAGCACACCAATTACCTGCACTTCACTTGGCAGGTTTAGATAAGTGAAGGTCCATGGGGTCATTCCATGTGAGATCAACATGAAAAATTGACACGTCTTTCAGATCTCTCTATATACACAGAGTATGTATGGAGATATAAAACCACAACAATTTTTAGGTGCTTAAGTTGTATGGCTTCTAAGAAATAATAGGGACTCTTTGTACACATTTCATTGTACCTTGGCACATAAATGGATTATATCTCTGTATTGGATTGAGATATTACAAAAAAAAATGGGATATTCTCGTAGCACACGAAAAGGGCTTTAAGATGATGTTTCACATGATTGGATTAGGGTCGAGGTCAATTTTCAGAGATAATTACTCTAATTTTTCCCAGGTCGGGATCCTCTAATTTTTGTGAAAATCTGTTCAAATGTACCTTTGACCTTCCTGAGTATGTGGTTAAAATTTTGTTTGGGCTGTCCATGAGCTTGAATTTTCAGTGTCATTATACAGTTCGAGGTTATGTATTTCTAATGGATACTTTAATGATAAAGAATTTTTGCATACGAATAAAGTTGAAAATGGGATAATTATATAAGTAGCTTTTTTAGTTTTTGTGTAGCAGCCTTGCTTTCATCTTGTGTGAGTGAGTATGAACGGCTGTTGTGGTGCGGGGCTTTACAACAGTCAAAATATCTGTTATTGGAACATGAAGGATATTTTGGATATATGGTGAATCTGATGAGGTGGATGTGCTTGAGTCACTTCCAGGATCTAGAGCAAGATCAGAAACTTGAGACAACTTTGCCAGCTTCTTCCTACAAGTATCACATATTCTCAAGCCTGTATGAAGAAGGGAGTTCTTCTCACACATCCATTTTGAAACTGGTCTCAAAGAGTTCTTCCTTGCAGTATGACCTTGAATTTGAAATGGATTACAACAAGTGCTCCTCCAAGTAGATTCAGATTTAGAAACAGCCATGAGATTACTTCACTCTATATTGCTACCTTGCAGCTTTGTTGATATAATTAAATTCTTTGGTTAATCATGAGTATGGGTTTACAGTGCATTTATCACAACTGGACTTATATAATGACACTGAAAATCCAAACCCATGGATGGCCCAAAACAAAATTTTAAGCACATACTCAGGAAGGTAAAAAGTGCATTTGAACACAAAAATTAGAGGATCCCGACCTGGGAAAAATTAGAGTAATTATCTCTGAAAATTGACCTTGACCCTAATCCAATTAACCATATACATGTGAAACATCATCTTAAAGCCCTTTTCGTGTGCTACGAGAATATCCCATTAGTTTTGTAATATCTCAATCCAATACAGAGATATAATCCATTATGTGCCAAGGTACAATGAAATGTGTACAAAGAGTCCCTATTATTTCTTAGAAGCCATACAACTTAAGCACCTAAAAATTGTTGTGGTTTTATATCTCCATACATACTCTGTGTATACAAAGTTTGAGAGAAATCTGAGAGGCGTGTCAATTTTTCATGTTGATCTCACATGGAATGACCCAAATACAAAGCTAAGATCTTAAAACTTACCCTATACCAAATTGTTATCAACACACCTATTGCTAATGACTCAATATAATGCCACTTATAAGAACTTTAGACTTTAAGCACCAGACCTAAATCAAGAGCTTTCACTTTCCAAGGAATGCTTTCAAAGTATAACCAAGGAGTAGTCAATTCTCTAAACCAATGTTCATGCAACAAGCTATCTATATTCTGACAGCTATCACTGCTCACAGCATTTACAATTCAATTTCCTGTACAAACAATAGAGGCCTGGCACACCACAAACTGCAACAATGACCAACACAATGCTAACTCTTACAGTGAAAACTGTGGAAGGAAACAATCAGAGACCAAGAAAGGAAACATAATTTTGTGTCCCACAAGTATAAACCTGGAGGGTTAACTCTACATATTTTTTCTATTCAATAGGATATGTGGAAGAACTGTGGAAAATCGTGCAAGAAAGTAGGAGTGTGAAAATAAAAACAATTACTGTTCCACCTCCATTTTGGAAAAACCAAGCAAATGGTGGAAGATAAATCCTGTTAGTTATCAGATGGAAATGTTTGTCTAAATAAATTATTTTCACAGCACATGCTGGTAGTATCACCCTTACTATTCAACCCTGCCATCCCTGTAGTACCACAGGGCTCCTCACACTAGGATGGGATCAGATAGACAGGGTACCCAACACAATTATATGGAAACCAGAGGGAGGGGCGTCATCTACTTACTGTCAAATCCAGTCATAAAAGTGATAGACTTCCAAGGGAGGGGGAGGGGGACAAAATATATAAACCAAAGGGGGGCCTTTGAAATGTAATCCTGCACACCTATTTGAGAGAGTTTAAAATACTGACCTATATTTGAGTAGGAACTCTTCTAGGATGTCACTGTGGTTGAGAGGGACACTGCAGCTCTTCATTGAAGTATGAGCTCCAGAACAGGCAGAGTTGTTCAGACCCACACTAACATTCACAGCTAGCTTAACAGTCCATTTTGAAAATTTTTATATCTTTAAAGTAACACATGCATCGTCACAGGTGCATTCACAGCTAGCTTAACAGTCCATTTTGACATCTTTAAAGTGACACATGCACGATCATTAAGGATATGTTACATAAAGTGTGATCTTGAAAGTACAAGCCAAAGTACAGACAGTGAAGACAGATATGTTGCTTATAACCTACGTACATACATATCAAAATAACTGTTAAACTACTTGGTGAAATAGAGACTATGCCAACACGCCCTTTTTGCCAGTAGGACTACTGCAGCTATTACCCTCAAAACAACACCAATTAAAGGGTGACCTGCACTTCACTTGCACTTCACTTGGCAGGTTTAGATAAGTGAAGGTCCATGAATGAAACTTGCAAATACAATGTCACTATAAGCTAGGATCTTAAAATTTACCCTATACCAAATTGTTATTGACATGGTAACACCACCTCTTGCTAATGACTCAATATAATGCCATTTATTGAAACATAGTAAAAACAACACAAGTATGCATGCACTTTTAATGAGCTGGCTGAAAAAATGTGATTTTGAATTGCAGAACTTTATAATGCAACTAGAACTTTAAAGCATATCATTACTTTGATCATATGTACTCAACACTTGCATGGAAGCAGGGTTCAAATTCAGGATTTGACTTGAGGGGGGTCAAATGCCTATGACAAAATTTGTGGAGGGGCAACTATTCTATTTAGGAAAGCTAGCCAATTCCTGGATGGGTGGGGGTGGCCCCTGAAATAAACCCTGATGGAAGTGGTCCATGCTGCACAAGCACCCAGCATGCAATATAGATGCATGGGTCATGCGTAGGGTGAAAAATTACTGAAGTGATTACTTACTAGTACATGGGTTCATAAAGAACATCTCCAGGCTTCAGTATATACACATCATTAAAGAACTTAGGTCTCTCTCTCTCTCTCTCTCTCTCTCTCTCTCTCTCTCTCTCTCTCTCTCTCTCTCTCTCTCTCTGAAAAAAAAAGCATACACCTATCATAACAAACCGAACATAATCGGCACTCCATATTTCTTTATTATAATGAAACTACATACACCCACACAGTCAATCATAAAGACAAGTAACATCTCATTTGGTCATGTCTCATTGATAATGAATTCCAAGGATGTGTATTTGTGATAGCCCCAGATAGAAATCAAATATTAGATGCATTGATTCTTTGCCACTTTTTCCACACTTTAGCTGTCCATAACTCATGACTACTAGTGGCCTACAGGTCTTGTGATTTGCTATAGAGATAGTTCAATTGTTATAGAACACATGACAGAAGTTTGGGACAATTTTATCAAGACATGTTTGACAAATTGCCCATTCAATTACAATTCAATTTCTACCTGGGACTGTCATATTTGTGTGTGGGTGTTGTTGTTATCAATCCACCACATCACTTGAGTGGATCAACGAAAATGAGGGAATAACATAATGAGAAGGCAACTTGTAGAGTTCCATCAAACACTAAAGGTACAGGAGTACAACATGAAATTTTCGTGAGGTCAAATTTTCATGGATTTCAAGATTTTGAAAATCAATACACAATTTTGAATTAATACGGACCATACTGCAAAAACCAACAGGACCTACAGACTTCCTTTCAGAAGCTCTGGATTAGGACTATCCTCAGGTACTACTCAGTAATATAACACTATCCAATGCACACTTTATTTCAAGCACTGCAGTCATGTAGGACACCACTCACTTTTTTTTTTATCATCAAAGTAGAGGAAGTGTCTGGTCTTGGAGATAAATACTGTGTACTTGCTGCTGCCAATGTTGTCCTCCAGGTAGTTAGCTATAAGTGACAATGAGGGGGGAACCAGATCTGTCCCTGTCAGGATCACTGGTCGTTAGGATAGTATATACCCACCAATGAAAAGAAGAGTAGTAGTAGCTGTGTGAGGGAATGGGAGGGGGGAAATTAATCACAAAAATAATAATTATCTGATACCATAGCTAAAAACTAGAGTATCTCATACAGACTAGCCAATGCAGCTTTTTGAACTAGCAGAAATTGATGGCATACTTAATTTCATTTGGTGATCAGACTTACCTACATATGCATAGTTATTCCAGTTGTCCTGGAAATGCTCAAAGCTCTAAGCCAGACCCACGATTAAAAAATTTTTGATTTAAAATAAAAAAATGGCCTGCTGCCATGTGTAGTAGTCCAATAACTCAAAAGCACATGTACAGTACAAGTATTAGCTACTGCCCAAGTTGCATGATCCCTGAAACTGCTACATACGTACAGACCCTCTTCCTCCCTCGGGTTGGCAACGGGTAGAATGTACACATACAGTGGAGGTCAGAGTCTGATGATCTTTACCTCATGCAGATGTGGGGTCCTCCCACTGGGATGGGATCAGTTATAGTCACACACACCATCCACTGATAAATATACAACAATTATTATTTACATGCCACAAATATAAATCCTATAATGCAAAGTGCATTGAGAGAAATGTAGTTTGCAATGTTCTGGCCATCAGGGTTTAGACCTATAGCTTTCTAGAATAAATACATACTTGGTTAATGAGTTTGATGCAGCATAATACTGCATCTGAAGATCACTTGGTTGAAGGATGGTAGATTGTAGTTGTAGTAACTAATCAAGTCAGTAAAGTGTGAGAACTTCAGCTATAACTACCCATAGTGTAAGTACAATAGTGATCTATCTACTTGGTATACTCAACTATTTTGAGAGAGTCTATAGCAGTGAGAATACTGACCTATTTGAACTCTGTGGTTGAGAAGGGAACACTGCTACACTTGATTGAAGCTGCACGAGAACTGTTCAGGTTCCATGCATACTGACAGACATGTTACGTACAAGAAGACAGTGATGATGCGGAAGTGGAATTGAAATAATTATAGACTGCTACATGCAATGCAGTACTTCCTGTCGCGTGGGAGAGCTATAGCCACACCTCCTAAGATTAACATCCTGCTGGGTTGATATATAAAATTTAATGTGTAAAAGATACAAAGTGAGTGGTTTTTAAATGCACAAAGAAAGTGAACAAAGTGTTCAATTATACAAAAAGCAGGTAAAAAATTATTTATAAGGTGTATAGTGGTAAGCAAACTAGTAGTTACTTTCTTTTTGTTTTGTTTTTGTTTGTTTTTTTGTTGTTATTTTTCTTTCTTAATTCTTTTTTTCTTTTCTTTTTTTCTTTCTTCTTCTTTTAATGGTTGAAACTTATCAGGCTTTCAGATCTGTAAAAATCAAGTCACCATGTAAATGTTGACCATACAGCTAATTGAACTAATAGAGGAAATCTCACTCATCCACAAGTATTATTCTAAGTTACGGGCATCCTGCAGTCAATCCAGTGGAATTTGTGAATAATTTGGGACCCAGCCTTTTGTCGTTTATAGAGAGGTTGTCCTCTTTTAAACATTATTTAGTATAGAGTATATACAAAGGTTGTCCTTTCTTGAGAGTTTTGCCCTCTTTCAGAGTGTCCTTATCAGAGGTTCCATTGCTTGGTCTTACAATTACAGCTTTCAATATAGTTACTGGTTGGTGATTAACAGTCTATGTCTGTGACTTCAGAAATAGCTATAGCTAATACATCAAAGAATGAACCCTGTACCCACCGACCCACAATAAATTGAGCAATGGTCACATAGAGGGAGGCATTATAGTCCATGCAAACATGATATTGTGTTTGGTAAACTGTGTTCTAGGTACCATGTACAGCAATGATTATTAATTACTTCAATAGCAAGAGACATAACAGTGGAGTTAGAGATGGCTGTCCATAAGAACCAGTGGGTCACAAGGACCATGTTGAATTCCACTTGTATAGGGAAATATAGTATAAAGTATACATGTAGTTGTGTAAGTCATGATATGCTATCTTGACAGTATCAGATTAGAAGCAATGCTTTAATGACCCCATAATTATGACTTGACATGATACAACACCAACATCATTACATGCTGTGATATGGAAGGACAAAGGAAAGTATGATGAGCTAATTATTCCACACCATGTTAGTCATTATCACCACAAATCTATAGTGGAAATTAAACACAAGGTTGCTTGGTCTGTACTTCAGTACTCCTACAGAAAGATGAGGACTATGCAACCATACAACATAAACATCACAAGTTTCTACCAGCAATAGTCAACACTCAACATCTAAAACTAATCAATTTGATGTCTCTACATGTCTCATTAAGTATCAATTGTAGAAATCAAGAGCTTCCCTCATGCACTCATGGACTACAACTACATGCACACATGCATACACACAGTCCTCACCTTATTACTAACACTTCACTCTAGAGAATGCTGGTAGCTTGTGCCGGTATTTGCTTGATATGTAAAGTACTTTTAAACTTTTGTTCTTCCGTAGACTTGATAGGATTACATCAACTCCTTCTTCATATGAATCATCTCCTATTAGATCTAGTTCTTTTAGTGAAGTGTTTTTCTCTAGCATCTCGCTCATCGCCTTAGCTCCTTCCACTCCAATAGCATTGCCATCCATCTTCATTATTAACAAGGTGGAGTTTTCAGATAGTGCTGCACAGATGTGAATGCATCCTTGTGATGTTATTTCACAGTCACTTATATTAAGTTCTAACACTGCATTAGTTTTAATTGCATCAACAATGGAAGCTGCTCCAATATCTCCTATTGGGTTCTCAGATATTTTTAATTTGGTGAGTGACTTATTGATGGCAAGACCTGCTGACAACTGTACAGCTCCCTCACTGGTGATACTACAAGATACCAATACTAAAATCCTTAAGCTCGTCAGTGCACGTATGAGGAGTTCAGACAAAAGAGTTGAGGAAATTACGTCAAGTTTGTTGAAACTAAAATCCAATTTGATAAACTGCTGGAGTATAGGATGAGGGATGTTTACGAAATGTTCAAGGCTATGAATGTCACAGTAAACAAAGTAAGCTTTTGTTATTGCCCCTTTCCAAGTTACTGCTCTCATATTCATCAACCCTTTGGAAAACATTTCTATTCCCTCATTTCCCATATATGAATGAAAAAAGTTTAGTATCCACTTGCTTCGAGAATATGCAATGGAATAGCCTACCATGTAGTAATCAAGAGAACTCCATTCATGAGATGAAATCACTTCTATTACCTTACCAGATGCCAGCAGATCAGAAACTTTCTCAGTAGCACCAGCTTTAAACAGCTTACGAAATGCCAGCTTATGAGATACCAGCAGATCAGAAATTGCTGCCTCAGTAGCACCAGCTTCACATATCCAGTGATAGGCAGATGCACTCTCATGATCTAAGATATGGTCTTGAATCATTTCTGAAGTGAAGGCATTAAACTTGGAGAGACCAAAATAGAATTTTATCACCACACTCAGGTGACCTACTTTGACATGTTCTCTTATTAGCTGCTGTTGTGTGTGGAGAGGCAACTGTGTGATGTGGTAGGCAGCTAGAAACTCTTGAAGCGTCAGATGGATGAAGTGGTAGGAGAGCTCGGCATCCTGTCCACGATAGAGCTCTTTCACTGATTCCATCAATCCTAGAGTCACTCCACCGATATCAGCACTGCTGAATGTCAGCTGTTGCTTCATGATTCCTTCCCAAGCCAGTTTGCTCAGGGCCAGCAGCTGTTGATGCACATCTGGAGGGAGGTCCTCAAGAGATTCAATCTTCCAGGACTGTTTGCCGTGTGCCTTATGACCTGAAAAGTGCTGCATCAGCAGTTTGCATGTATAAGCTGTGTAGAGTCGGGTAACGGTGGTTGGGGGTGTTGACTCCATGTCTCGGCTCCACTTGAATACATCTGTCACTATGTTGGCAGTCACAGGAGTGTGCATGGCTGCCTTCATTGCTGGATAATAGTTCACATAGTCCAAAAATTTGCTACGGATGTCGGGATGAACCCTCTCTTCCCTCAATACTCGACTTAACTCTAAAGTAGGAGTTGTGACGAGTTCGATATGCTGGTCCACTTGTATTGAAGTGCTCTCGAAAATTGGCTTTGTGGCCCATGGTCGGCTGGTTATGATTATGGTAGCTTTGGGTAGCTTGCGACCATGTACTAAATCAAGAAATATCGAAGATTCTTCCCTCATTCTTTGTTCCAGTTCGTCCCAGGCTTCCAGCCACAGGACCACACCCTCTCCTTGACTGCTCTCCACTTCCTGTGCTATGACACCCTGGAGCTGAGGATAGTGGAAGAGGTCAGAGATACTTTTGGCTGACCTCGCTCTGTTGTCTCGTAGGGGAAGAAGGACCAGTAGGGTGTGGTCAGTTAGACGTTGGGCCTGAGACCACTTGAAACAGAATTGTTCACTGAATGTGGTCTTGCCCACACCTGGAGCTCCTTCGATCAGAACTAGTCGTGGTTTCTTCCGTTTAGTGGTCTGAGCAATTGCATCTTCTTTCATAGGGTATTTCTTGTAGATGACATCATCTTTGTCTCCCCTGATCGTACTCTTAGTGAAGCTGTCCATTTTACTCCGATCAATCTCCTCCTTCTCTATCCCTGCCAGTTTAAAAGCAGCGAGGTTCTTACCTTCCATGGTGGAATAGGTGTCCTTCAGGAAGGCTGCATACTTTGGAATACTCGAATATTTGTATTCTTTACCATCAATGGTCATGCATTCGATTTTGTGTTCCTTGAAGAATCCTTTATTGTCAGTGTTCTCCAGGTCCTGCACTAAAGTGGAGGCGATCTGAGCAGGCAGCAACCATGTTACTATCAAACTTCCATGTGATACTTTCTTCAAGATGAGAGCAAAGGAGGGGAGGAGGAACTTGCGGATGATGTGACCTTTCAACTCTTCTAGTTGCTCCAAAGTGCATGTCTCCCAGTCCAATTTTAGGTGGAGTACAAATTCCTTCAGATCCGCTTCGCTGGGTCTGCTTTCAACTGCTGGACAATGCTTGGCAAAGTCACACAATCGAGTGTTACGTCGAAAAGTTTCCAGTGAACTAAGATAACTCTTCATATTCTGTTTGAGAGAACGGTCTCCAATGTTACGAATAAGGTTTTCTAAAAGTGTGTAATTCATAAAGTTCCAATATTTACTCAGCTTCATCCAAATACTATTGATGGTCGACTCTTTTTCTAGTTCATTCTCAATTTGTTTGAAGAAATCCTTGTGTTCTTCTTTGTATTTAATTGGTAAACTCATGAGGCGAGCTTTGAATCGATCGACATCAATATCCTTTTCTTTAATTTTGTCATATGTTTGAATTGTAATGTCGATAAATTCATCTTCAAGGTCTTGTGTTTGCTGTGGAATGGTTTTTTGAAGGAGACCTGCAATATACAAAATAACAGGTATTAGAAGTCTATACAAACTCTGAGATATATGTAGTGATTATTGTTATGATATTGCTCTGATAAAGAAACTCTTCACATTAAAAATGAAAAGGATGTGTATGAAAAAATAATAATGGCTGAAAATTGTTATGCATTTTCTGGTGATAGCATATCTAAATATCTAATCTTCCTTCTGCTCAACTCAATATCTATAGATGTCATTACATAACTTTTTGGCTCACTCTATTACTCTATTATTATGACATGGTTTCAGATTTTCTCTATTTGTAATTAGAAGCAAGGGAGACATGCAATAACAAGCAAGTCTCCTGGTAATGTTGTAATTTTCTAATCTGGCTATATATTGTATACCAGGTTTTTTTCAAGGGGTATTATTTTCGAGGGTGAAAGAACCACACATTTTTACCAATGATACCTGATATACCACACGTGTATACCACACGTGCAAGAAATCAACTACATGCATCCCATCTGGTGCCATCCCCATGGCTGGTGCCATCCCCATGGCTGGTGCCATCCCCATGGCTAGCTAGCTATAAGATCATTGTAATAGACAAAAAAGCCTTTATTCCAATATTTTAAACGCAAAAAGACTTATATTCTGGATTCCTATATAAGGCCCCATTTCAAGGTTTGTACCTTCTTCGCTGGTAAAGAAAGTTGCTGTGGAAAATTGTTTGTCAGGCAGAAGACATAAATCATACACTAAGTATGATACACGTACTGGCTTCTTGGACAAATTGGGACCAGGGGTTTTATTCTTTATAGAGAGGTTGTCCTCTTTAAGAGGTTATGATCAGAATGCAATATTTTATACACAAAATCATAATATTATTGCAGGGTATTGTGATTATCAGAAGTCAATAACAAGACTTTATAACTTAAGAACTACTGTCATGATCAACAGAGGGGCTGGCTATGGACTAGAAATACCTTGTGAATGTAGACCCAAGGCGTACTGTGACAAACTTAAGCAACTTTTAACAAATGCAGGTTTCATTTTAATTGGAATGCATTGCAGTTTTGTCCGCTATTCGGAGATAAGAGGTGTCTACTTTAGGAGGTAAGTTTATACTAGCAGTTTCATAGAGAGCATTCGGTGCCACTTAGTTTGTCCGCTCTAGGGAGATTGTCCGCTCTTGGGGGAGTCCGTTAAGAGTATATTCTATACAAGCAAGAAAGATTGAACACACCTTTTGGAACTTCTCCTTCCAAAGGACCTTCCATGGTAGATGGAAGTGAGGTGGAGTCCATTGGATGTGATGGAGGAGTCACAGGACAACCTGTAACAACAGAATAACTGATTAAAAATACTATTACGTATTGCTCTCCTCTCTCGTATTAATGATTAGAAAATTTTTACTCTCCTCTTCAATAATTACCTTTGAGAGAGATGTTGTGACTGTTGCTAGTGGCAGTGATGGTGTCCTTGAGGAAAGGGGAGGTGAGGTTGATTTGGCAAGTGTATTGACCAGCATGGGACAGAGAGAGAGAAGGGAAAGAGAGAGTGTTGTCTAAAGACTCAACCAGCACTACTCCATTGTGACTCCAGCAGTATGTGATGGTAGGACTGAAATCTTCAGCACCTGATACAGTGCAGGAAAGGCAGTACTTCTCCTCCACTGAGGGGTTGCCCCCGGTAATCACCACTTCAATTGGAGGGGCTATAAATGAAGGAGAGAGAGTCTGGTCAATATTTTATAGCCTCAAATTGACATTGTCTAATGTGCCTTGATGTTAAGGGGCTACATGGCATTAATGTGGCCAGAACTACATACAAGACAAAAGTTATGTAGCATTCTAATAGCAGCTGGTTAGGCAACTGGGTCATAGACATTCTTGGGTCAAATAGAAAAACCATTATGTTAGCTACATCAGATATCAGTACAGTAGATTATACTAACTTACCATCAAGGAAGACTTTTTCCTCCATTACTATTTTCTCAGCTAAGCTCTTAAATCCAACAGTAGGCTTGATCAGAGCGGACACAACAGCTTTCCATGAGATCTCACCCCCACATCCATTCAACCACTCCACCAACATATCAGTGAAGCACGTATTAGGGTCGCTAATATATTTAGATCTTAATACTTGCAGGATGCCAACTGGGAGATGTAGCTGGAGTCCAAAGGAGAACCACTTGGTCCTCACTTCCCATAGACAATTTTGAATGTCGGCAAAATTGGACGAAATCAATTCAACTATGAATCATAATTAAAATACTACTGAAATTGCATTGTTTCTACTGATATTGCATGCAAAGCATAGCCATAACTACTTGACTGACTTCCTGGACCAGGGTTGGTCTCGACGTCTCCAGCACAGTGTAGTAGACAGCATATAATGGTGATAGAGAAGGCCACAAACAAGTACACACCAAGTCCTTTCAATATCCTCTGTTTACTGCAACCTCCAGGGGTTTGGGTCATACAGGAAGTGTCTATTAATGGAAAAGGAAGACTTAGAGGTGTGTCTATTTGGTAAAGGGTTTTCAATATGGTAAAGGGTGGTCATAAGTATTACTATATCATGTTAAATGGAATTCCATAATTTAATTCCATGTAATTCGATCTGAATTGTTTGAAACTACATGTATATACCAAAACCTCCAACCTCATAATGAGTAGCGCTTGTAAGCCTGAGAAGTTGAAAATGTTTGGAATTACCCCGCTTTTTGGAATAACTCAATAAGTCTTAATATTCCATAGAAAAGATAGATATAATGCAATGTGGCCAGCAGGATGTGGACGACTCATATCAAATTGTGCATGCATAAAATTAATAAATGAATAACTGTATAACTATGCATTAATTATCGAGAACTTTTTCTTGACCATTTCCATTCTGCTTGCAATAAAATGCACAAGTTATGCAACATATTCCTTTGGGAAATAGTGGCTAGACAAAGCAGGCATGATCATATAATCTCTCTGCTCTAGCTACATATTTTCTATAAATCAAAAGTTCATGTTGTGTATAAATAATGTATGTACATATCGTATATTTTACAAGCCTTTAATGTTTTGTACTGTAATATCAAGTAGCTACTATCACATCATTATGAACACTTATTCCTTTGTAGCTAGGTATAACAGTGATGAGTGCTAACACACATTTTTTTGGCCAGCTAAGACACATTTGAGTGATGATCATTTACTCGTATGACATTGTGTAATAATTAGTGGAGAGGCTATTGGCCCACACAGCGCTATGCTAGCTAGCTATTATTACAACTACAAGATGAAAAACACCAAATAAATTGTTTACAAGAAAAACGACCAATATTTGGAACCTGATTCTAGACTTTCAGATAGCACTTACCAGTTGCTCTAAGCGCAGTCTGATACCTGACATTAACAGCTAGCTTAACAGTTCTTTAAAGTAACACGTGCATGATCACAAGTGCATTCACAGCTAGTTTTAACAGTCCATTTTGAAAATATTGACATCTTTAAAGTGACACATTATGGTCACAGGACCTTACATAATATTATGATGGTTCCAAACATTGGTGAGTTGGAAATCATTTCGACTGGACTTGAAGTGGTAGATGATTATAGCTAAAAGGATCTGAAATCAAAATTTTTTTATTCACTCTTTCAGCAAAACCGGAACTAGCTAGCTACATATGTACTTTTTAAACCATTATTTAGCTGATGAAAATGACACACATTACCAACTGTATTACTAAACCCTGGTTGTAATCACGGGGTGGGAACTGAACTGACCTATTTGTGAGAGTAGGAACTCATCCAGGATTTCTTCCAGGATTTTATTGGGAGAAATGAAGAGGGATTTCATCGAAGCACGAGAATGGGCAGCATTGTTCAGGCCCACACTGGCCCTCCACTGCTCCATACTGACTGGCATAATTACACACTGACTACCTGTATAAGAAAACAAGGTCATGGGTGAATTCATCACTCCACTTGATTCACTTAGTGTACCATCAATAGCTATCTGATGTATGATTGGTTATGCATGCATTATTTCATTCCTCCTTTATTTCTTCTTACACCACACAAATCTCGCAGGGAAAGTTGAAGCTATATCGCTAGCCTAGTAGGACAACTTACGTAGCTACACTCTATTTTTTGGGGAAAGAAATATTCTACAACCAGTTAGTTACTATATAGCTTTGCTCCGTACAGGACTCACTCTGACTCTTCACAAAACTCTTTATAACTGAGAGGACCTATAGGTTACAACTGAGGTGTGGTAATACACTATATAATGTACATGCTAAAGTGTGCCGCATCAGTTTATATTGTTGTGTTTTTTTTAGCCCATTGCATTGACATTAGAGGGAAAATCAACTTCATTAGTGATAGATTACAATAACTTGGCCCTAGGACAACAAGTCCAGACTAAATCAGTGCTTGGCAAGGGCATGAGAATCAAAACGATTTTAGCTAGTTATGTAACTGGAGGGGCTATTTTGTCGGAGGTCATTATTTTTAGGCAGGAGCATAGAGAATCTAGCTACAACCTAATCTGCAATGCCAGATTAGCTACAGCCATGGATATAAAAACTCACCCACATTATACCTTAAGGCTGTTATGCTACACTGCAAAAAAAGACAAGATTAATCATCGTTGAAACAACCAAACAGTTTGTCATTTGACAATTTCAAATGATTAACCTCACCTAACTAAGTAGGTTTGTTAAAATAACAATTTCGTTTTTGCAGTGACATGGTGTGGCTACCAGATCACATTTTGCTTATAATATGAATCTCATTAAATTCCTCTCTGTGGAAAGGTCTATACTTTTAGCTAGCTTGTAGTCAATTAATGTCTTTTTCTTCCTTTACGATGTCAAGACTCATCAATATATCTGTAAACCAAGTAACCATGCAGCAAAGGACAGTAGCTCATGGACTGTATTAGTTGTAATAATTATGGAGGGAGTGCACTTCAGCAATAGTGGCCACACACACAACACATAGATGGACTCACACATGCACACACTGTTTAGTTTGTTTAGTTTGTTTTTCCTTTCTGGCATTTTTAGGTTGGTAGCTATAGGGAAATTATACTGGGGAAAAACTCCCATTCTCATTGCCCAATACTTTCCTGATTATGGGCAGCTAAAGAAGCACACTGAAACATTTCCCATGTATATAGCTATGGTTCTGACTTTTCACTGAATGTGCATGGCTATATCAAAATCACAGTTTATTCAAAAGTCAGTGATTCAGATATGGATGCAGCTGCAGCTGAAGACTTGGCATGGACTAGCTACAAGTATAATGAATGGGTGACACTTTTTTTATGTAACTCATTTTTAGTTCCCTCCTCTTCACAACTTTAAGAAGTATATAGCTATATCTCTGAGGAATGTTTATGTCTCCCTCCTCTTCAATATAGCTAAGTGTCACAATTAAGTGTGGGCAGGAACCTATGCACATTACTACTAAGACCATGGGGACATGCCTACATTTTTTATTCCAACTTATTAGTGTGGGAGCCAGCCATCAATCTGCTTGGAACATCTCTGGAGCATTGTTTTCTATACGAGCTTATTATCATAGGATGTGCAAACTTAGGTACTCAGAGAAATTAATTAGCTGTTATTTCAACTTCTTATTCATCACTGAATAGGAAAATATCAAGCAACTTTAATTCAGCAGCTCTGACAGGGAAAAAGATTCTAGGTGATAATGGCAGAGCTGATGGTCCTGGCTATTAACTATAAATTTGGAAGATACACTTTGATGGAGTTGAAGAAAGAAGTTGTACTGGATGCAGGTCAGTGTTAACATATCTTCCTTACAAGGTCATGATATCTTTCACAGAGTAATGAGGTGAAAGGAAGCTATCACATGGAAAAAGAGAGTAGAGCAATTAAAGAAGAATTTAAGATATTGTAACTGATAGTAGACAGACCATCTTTAAAATAATATTCTGCACATTAATGTGGTGATTATGAATGATAATTATGATAAGGGGAAACACATCCATAATTATAACAAGTAAGGGAAAAATCATTTCTTGAAATGAAAAAAAGATGTAGGGATGACCACTGCTCAAAAAAGTAAGGAAACAAGAAGGATGGAAATGGGATCAATCTTTGTTCTGTATATCCAGCCAACAATCCCTACATATACGTACATTACCTGAAGCTACCCGACGTATATGTAGGGATTGTTGGCTGGATATACAGAACAAAGATTGATCCCATTTCCATCCTTCTTGTTTCCTTACTTTTTTGAGCAGTGGTCATCCCTACATCTTTTTTTCATTTCAAGAAATGATTTTTCCCTTACTTGTTCCTGGTCTTTTTTCCTCTCTTTTATAGTTTTAGCTATGTATAGAGTTCATTCTTCTATGTGTATGCAGGGTTCTCCAATAGTTCTCCAACATCATTATCAACGAGTCAAGGTGTTGTGTTATTGTTGAGCTATACTTGGAGGTCGAAGGAAGATGCTGAAATAGAGTCTACCGTCGTGAATCTAAATCCTCGAGTCGATACAGTAGTAGTCTGGCATAGCACCGCCCACCGACTTGAGTAGTGGTCTGGTGACATATAATACAACGAGTTGTGCCGTTTAGCAGGAAAACTGCTAAATCAATGAATATCATTAAATGACGTTTAATGACGTAAAAGTACGCAAACACTTGGGGCCTTTTCCTGTAAGTTCGCACGCTAAAATTGTACCTGCCATGCTCGCCAATTAAATTAAGAATAACTATGACAACTGTGATGTCACTGGCTGATTATAATACTGCTTCCTACGACACTTCCTGTTAGTAACGCGCATGCGCAATAGAATCCACCGGCACAACTCGTTGTATTGTATGTCACCTACTAAAGTCGGTGGGCGGTGCTGTGCCAGACTAATACAGTAGTCTATCTAGCTAGAGCTAGCTAGCTAGCTAACTTGAGACAGCTGAGTAATATTATAATTTCGAATAATTGGATATCAAATACATGCGCATGCGCGTATTATAGAAAAGATGGCTTCCTAATTGAAATTAGTCGAGTGCTGTGCTCCATAGTGTCTCCTTTTTCATCGACTCTTTCGAGGATCAACGAGTAGAAAAGATCGTAGTTGGTAGAATTTGGAGTGGATTTGTCCAGAAATCATGGCTGTAGCTTGAGTGGTTCGAGAGATATGGTTGTCTAAGAAGAATAATAATAATAATAATAATAAATAGAGAAGAAGAAGAATATAGCGATTTACCTGCTTGCCGTATTTCTGAAACGGTAAGCTCCCTGGTCCTGAAACTTGGTCTGCACATTGTAGTAGGCTCTAGTAGGCTGGATAATCATTCACAGTAGCTTTTGTTAGGTTTAAGTGGGAGAACTAGAATTTCACTTTAGTATTAGTCTATAGGCGGCGCGCGCGGCCGTCCGAGTCATCCCTACATAGAGAGTGCTACCGCACTCTCTGATGAACACTCACTCTAGAGAACTTCCATCATGTAAACATGAATTAAAGGGAAGAAGGAGGGGGGGGGGAAATGGTTTAAGCCAGGAAAAAAGATAAAAGACATTTTCGGTATCTTAATGAACATTGAAGATCAGTGCAATCAATCTCCAGTAAACTTCTGTGATGATAAAGAAAACATTTCCAGTCTATCGAACATTGAAGTGTGAAATTTTCACAGCTTAGTCATTAACTTTGCATCTAAATCAAGAGCTTTCACTTTCCATGGAATGCGTATAACTAAGGAGAAGTCAATTCTCTAAACAAATGCCTCTAAACCTATGTTCATGCAACAAGCTGTATTCTGACAGCTATCACTTCTCACAGCATACATGAAGTTTACAATTCAATTTCCTGTACAAACAATAGAAGCCAGGCACACCACAAACTGGAGGTTGGCAACTTTATTACAACAGTGACCAACACAATGCTGAAGAACACTTCAGTATTGGTTAGTAGTTGTAGTAACTAATCAAGTCAGTAAAAGTGTGAGAACTTAGCTATAACTACCTGTAGCTAGTGTATGTAGAATAGTGATCTATCTACTAAATACTCAACTATTTTGAGAGAGTGTATAGCAGTGAGAATACTGACCTATTTGAACTCCGTGGTTGAGAGAGGAACACTGCTACACTTCATTGAACCTGCACGAGAACAGTTCAGGTTGACGTACAAGAAGAGAGCGAGAGTGATGATGCGGAAGTGGTTCCTCGAACAGTATGCTTGCACTTCCGGTGCAGTACTTATTATAATGAAACTACTTACTCCCACACAGTCAATCATAAAGACAAGTAACATCTCATTTGGTCATGTCTCACTTGATAATGAATTCCAATGTATGTGTATTTGTGATAGTCCCAGATAGAAATCAAATATTAGACACATTGATTCTTTGCCACTTTTTCCATACTTTAGCTGTCCATAACTCGTGACTACTAGTGGCCTACAGGTCTTGTGATTTGCTATAGAGATAGTTCAATTGTTATAGAACGCATGACAGAAGTTTGGAACAATTTCATCGAAACATGTTGCCCATTCAATTACAATTCAATTTCTACCTGGGACTGTAATAGCTATTTGTGTGTGGGTGTTGTTGTTATCAATCCACCCCAACACTAAAGCTATGGTAGTACAACATGAAATTTTCGTGAAGTCAAATTTTCATAGATTTCAAAGATTTTGAAAATTCAATACAACCAACACTTCCTTTCAGAAGCTCTGGATTAAGACTATCCTCAGGTACTACTCAGTAATATAACACTATCCAATGCACACTTTATTTCAAGCACTGCAGTCATGTAGGACACCACTCACTTTTTTTTTTTTTATCATCAAAGTAGAGGAAGTGTCTGGTCTTGGAGATAAATACTGTGTACTTGCTGCTGCCAATGTTGTCCTCCAGGTAGCTAGCTATAAGTGACTGTTGATCATAATGAGGGGGGAACCAGATCTGTCCCTGTCAGGATCACTGGTCGTTAGGATAGTATATACCCACCAATGAAAAGAAGAGTAGTAGTAGCTGTGTGAGGGAATGGGAGGGGGAAAATTAATCACAAAAATAATATCTGATACCATAGCTAAAAACTAGAGTATCTCATACGGACTAGCTAATGGAGCTTTTTGAACTAGCAGAAATTGATGGCATACTTAATTTCATTTGGTGATCAGACTTACCTACATATGCATAGTTATTCCAGTTGTCCTGGAAATGCTCAACGTTCTAAGCCAGACCCATGATTAAAAAAATTTCGTACTTAGTAATTTTTTTTTAATGGCCTGCTGCATGTGTAGCTAGTAGTCCAACTCAAATCATACAGCACATGTACAGTACAAGTATTAGCTACTGCCCAAGTTGCATGATCCCTGAAACTGCTACATACAGACCCCCTTCCTCCCTCGGGTTGGCAAAGGGTAGAATGTACACATACAGTGGAGGTCAGAGTCTGATGATCTTTACCTCATGCAGATGTGGGGTCCTCCCACTGGGATGGGATCAGTTATAGTCACACACACCATCCACTGATAAATATACAACAATTATTATTTACATGCACAAAATATAAATCCTATAATGCAAAGTGCATTGAGAAAAATGTAGTTTGCAATGTTGTGGCCATCAGGGTTTAGACCTACAGCTTTCTAGAGTAAATACATACTTGGTTAATGAGTTTGATGCAGCATAATACTGCACATGAAGATCGAAGGATGGTAGATTGTAGTTGTAGTAACTAATCAAGTCAGAGAACTTAGTTATAACTACCTGTAGCTAGTGTAAGTACAATAGTGATCTATATCTACTTGGTAGCTATACTCAACTATTTTGAGAGAGTCTATAGCAGTGAGAATACTGACCTATTTGAACTCTGTGGTTGAGAAGGGAACACTGCTACACTTCATTGAAGCTGCACGAGAACTGTTCAGGTTCCATGCATACTGACAGACATGTTACGTATAAGAAGAGAGTGATGATGCGGAAGTGGGATTTAAATATAGACTGCTACATGCAATGCAGTACTTCCTGTTTGACAACGCGTGGGAGAGCTATAGCCACACCTCCTAAGATTAACATCCTGCTGGGTTGAATTTAATGTGTAAAAGATACAAAGTGAAAGATACAAAGTGAAAGATACAAAGTGAAAGATACAAAGTGAGTGGTTTTTAAATGCACAAAGAAAGTGAACAAAGTGTTCAATTATATAAAAAGCAGATAAAAAATTATTTATAAGGTGTATAGTGGTAAGCAAACTAGTAGTTACTTTCTTTCTCTTTTTTTTTTGTTTTGTTTTTTTGTTTTTTTCTTGCTTGTTTTTTGTTTCTTTCTTTCTTTTTTTTCCTTCTTTTTTTCTTCTTTGACAAAATTAATGGTTGAAGCTCGAAGGTAAAATTTAGGCTTTCAGATCTGTGAAAATCAAAGTCACAATGTAAATGTTGACTGTTGACTGTAAATTTAAACACATTAGTATAATACAGGAAATCTCACTCATACAAAAATACTATTCTGAGTTACAGGCAAAAATTAATGAGAGTTACGGGCATCCCTAGCATGTGGTCAATCCAGTGGAACTTCTGAATAATTTGAGACCCAGTCTTTTGTCGTTTATAGAGAAGTTGTCCTCTATTAAACATTATTTAGTGTAGAGTATATACAAAGGTTATCTTTTGTTGCCCTCTTTCAGAGTGTCCTTATCAGAGGTTCCATTACAGCTTTCAATATAGTTACTGGTTGGTGATTAACAGTCTATGTCTGTGACTTCAGAAATAGCTATAGCTAATACATCAAAGAATGAACCCTGTACCCACCGACCCACAATAAATTGAGCAATGCTCACATAGAGGGAGGCATTATAGTCCATGCAAACATGATATTGTGTTTGGTAAACTGTGTTCTAGGTACCATGTACAGCAATGATTATTAATTACTTCAATAGCAAGAGACATAACAGTAGAGTTAGAGATGGCTGTCCATAAGAACCAGTGGGTCACAAGGACCATATTGAATTCCACTTGTATAGGGAAATATAGTATGATATGCTATCTTGACAGTATCAGATTAGAAGCAATGCTTTAATGACCCCATAATTATGACTTGACATGATACAACACCAACATCATTACATGCAGTGATATGGAAGGACAAAGGAAAGTATGATGAGCTAATTATTCCACACCATGTTAGTCATTATCACCACAAATCTATAGTGGACATTAAACACAAGGTTGCTTGGTCTGTACTTCAGTACTAGATGAGGACTATGCACCCATACGACATAGCTAAGCATCACAAGTTTCTACCAGCAATATAGTCAACACTCGACATCTAAAACTAATCAATCTGATGATCACATAAAAGTCCTAAACCAAGCAGTCACTGTCTCTACATGTCTCATCAAGTATCAATTGTAGAAATCAAAAGTTTCCCTCATGGACCACCACTACATGCACACATGCATACACATAATCACATAATTATTCCTCACCTTATTAAAACCATAACACTCTAGGGTCTGCTGGACGCCTGTGTGAGTATGATAGACTAAGTTGTCTTAGACTTGTGTTCTGCTGTAGACTTGATAGAATTACATCAACTCCTTCTTCATATGAATAATCTGTATGTAGATGTAGTTCTTTAAGTGAAATGTTTTTCTCTAGCATCTCACTCATCGCCTTAGCTCCTTCCACTCCAATAGCATTGCCTTGCATGTCTAATCTTAATAAGGTGGAGTTTTCAGATAGTGCTGCAGCGATGTGAATGCATCCTTGTGATGTTATTTCACAGTAAGCTATAACAAGGCATTCTAACACTGCATTAGTTTTAATCGCATCACCAATGGAAGCTGCTCCAATATCTCCTATTGGGTTCGCAGATAGTTCCAATCTGGTGAGTGACTTATTGACGGCAAGACCTGCTGATAACTGCACAGCTCCCTCACTGGAAATATCACAGAAACTTATACACAGGTAATTTAAAACAGCATTAGTTTTAATCGCATCAACAATGGAAGCTGCTCCAATATCTCCTATAGGGTTCTCATTTAGTTCTAATCTGGTCAGTGACTTATTGACGGCAAGACCTGCTGACAACTGCACAGCTCCCTCACTGGTAATTTCACAGTCACCTATTTCAAGGTGTTCTAATACTGCATTAGTTTTAATCGCATCACCAATGCAAGCTGCTCCAATATCTCCTATTGGGTTCCCAAATAGTTCTAATGTGGTGAGTGATTTATTGACGGCAAGACCTGCTGACAACTGCACAGCTCCTTCACTGGTGATACCACAAGAATTCAATGTTAAAGTCCTTAAGCTCGTCAGTGCATGAGATAAAAGAGTTGAGGAAATTACATCAAGTTTGTTGTTGCGTAAATCCATTTCAATAAACTTCTGGAGTATAGGATGAGGGATGTTTAGAAAATGTTCAATGCTATGAATGTCACAGCCCGCAAAGTTAGCTGTTATTTCTTGTTTCCAAGTTACTGCTCTCATCTTCATCAACCCTTTGGAAAACATTTCTATTCCCTCATTTCCCATATATGAATTACAAAAGTCCAATTCCCACTCGCTTTGAGAATATGCCATAGCCATAGAATGGCCCACCACGAAGTAATCAAGAGGACTCCATTCATGAGATGAGAACACTTTCATTGACTCACGAGATGCCAGCAGATTAGAAACTGCCTCAGTATCACCAGCTTCATACATCCAGTGATAGGCAGCTGCACTTCCATAGATATGCAATCGAATCATTTCTGAAGTGAAGGTATTAAACTTGGAGAGACCGAAATAGAATTTCATCACCACACTCAGGTGACCTACTTCGACATGTTCTCTTATTAGCTGCTGTTGTGTGTGGAGAGGCAACTGTGTGATGTGGTAGGCAGCTAGAAACTCTTGAAGCGTCAGATGGATGAAGTGGTAGGAGAGCTTGGCATCCTGTCCACGATAGAGCTCTTTCACTGATTCCATCAGTCTTAGAGTCACACCACCGATATCAGCACTGCTGAATGTCAGCTGTTGCTTCATGATTCCTTCCCAAGCAAGTTTGCTTAGGGCCAGCAGCTGTTGATGCACATCTGGAGGGAGGTCCTCAAGAGATCCAATCTTCCAGGACTGTTTGCCGTGTGCCTTATGACCTGAAAAGTGCTGCATCAGCAGTTTACATGTATACGCTGTGTAGAGTCGGGTAACAGTGGTTGGGGGGTTTGACTCCATATCTCGGCTCCACTTGAATACATCTGTCACTATGTTGGCAGTCACAGGAGTGTGCATGGCTGCCTTCATAGCTGGATAATAGTTCACATAGTCCAAAAATTTGCTACGGATGTTGGGATGAACCCTCTCTTCCCTCAATACTCGACCTAACTCTAAAGTAGGAGTTGTGACAAGTTCGATATGTTGGTCTACTCGGATTGAAGTGCTCTTGACAATTGGCTTTGTGGCCCATGGTCGGCTGGTTATGATTATGGTAGCTTTGGGTAGTTTGCGACCATGTACTAAATCAAGAAATATTGAAGATTCTTCCCTCATTCTTTGTTCCAGTTCGTCCCAGGCTTCCAGCCACAGGACCACACCCTCTCCTTGGCTGCTCTCCACTTCCTGTGCTATGGCCCCCTGGAGCTGAGGGTGGTGGAAGAGGTCAGAGATACTTTTGGCTGAACTCACTCTGTTGTCTCGTAGGGGAAGGAGGACCAGTAGGTTCTGGTTATTTAGACATTGGCCCTGAGACCACTTGAAACAGAATTGTTCACTGAATGTGGTCTTGCCCACACCTGGTGCTCCTTCGATCAGAACTAGTTGTGGTTTCTTCCATTTAGTTTGTCCTGTGACCTGAGCAATTATATCTTCTGTCATAGGGTATTTCTTGTAGATGACATCATCTTTGTCTCCCCTGATCGTACTCTTAGTGAAGCTGTCCATTTTTCTCCGATCAATCTCCTCCTTCTCTATACCTGCCAGTTTGAAAGCAGAGAGGTTCTTGCCCTCCATGGTGGAATAGGTGTCCTTCAGGAAGGCTGCATACTTTGGAATACTCGAATATTTGTATTCTTTACCATCGATGGTCATGCATTCGATTTTGTGTTCCTTGAAGAATCCTTTATTGTCAGTGTTCTCCAGGTCCTGCACTAAAGTGGAGGTGATCTGAGCAGGCAGCAACCATGTGACTATCAAACTGCCATGTGATACTTTCTTCAAGATGAGGGCAAAGGAGGGGAGGAGGAACTTGCGGATGATGTGACCTTTCAACTCTTCTAGTTGCTCCAAAGTGCATGTCTCCCAGTCTAATTTTAGGTGGAGTACAAATTCCTTCAGATCTGCTTCGCTAGGTCTACTTTCAACTGCTGGACAATGCTCGGCAAAGTCACATAGTCGAGTATTACGTCGAAAAGTTTCCAGTGAACTAAGATAACTCTTCATATTCTGTTTGAGAGAACGGTCTCCAATGTTACGAATAAGGTTTTCTAAGAGTGTGTAATTCATAAAGTTCCAGTATTTACTCAGCTTGATCCAAATACTATTGATGGTCGACTCTTTTTCTAGTTCATTCTCAATTTGTTGGAAGAAATCTTTGTGTTCTTCTTTGTACTTGATCGGTAATGTCATGAGGCGAGCTTTGAATCGATTGACATCGATATCCTTCTCTATAATTTTATCATACGTTTGAATCGATACATCCATAAATTCATCTTCAAGGTCTTGTGTTTGCTGTGGAATGGTGTTTTGAAGGAGACCTGCAATATACAAAATAACAGGTATTAAAAGTCTATCATTATTATTGTTATATTGTTCTGATAAGGAAACTTTCCACATTAAAAATGAAAAGGATCATGTGTATGAAAAAAATAATAAACGCAAAAAGATTTGTCCCCCTTCAAGGATTGTACCTTCTTCGCTGGTGAAGAACGTTGCTGTGGAAAATTATCCATCAGGCATAAGGCATAAATAATACACTAAGTAACTGGCTTTTATCGGGAATGAGCTAGTCATAGTTCTACTTCTAGCATACGTAGGCACCTGCCACTCTTGCAGCTCATATATGTTTAGTGCATGCATGGCCAGCTACAACTAGCTCTACACACAGACCATCCATGACAACGAATAGTTCCATTTGCCACAAAACACGAAATTTTTACCCCTCGAAAATAACCCGCTATACGGTAATCTATAGCCTTCCATGTATATTCCATACAAGCAAGAAAGATTGAACACACCTTTTGGAACTTCTCCTTCCATAGGACCTTCCATGGTAGATGGAGGTGAGGTGGAGTCCATTGGATGTGATGGAGGAGTCACAGGACAACCTACAACACAGAATAACTGATTAGAATTTTTAATTTTTTTACTCTCCTCTTCAATAATTTAACCTTTGAGAGAGATGTTGTGAGTGTTGCTAGTGGCAGTGATGGTGTCCTTGAGGAAAGGGGAGGTGAGGTTGATTTGGCAAGTGTATTGACCAGCATGGGACAGAGAGAGAGAACGGAAAGAGAGAGTGTTGTCTAAAGACTCAACCAGCACTACTTCATTGTGACTCCAGCAGTATGTGATGGTAGGACTGAAATCTTCAGCACCTGATACAGTGCAGGAAAGGCAGTACTTCTCCTCCACTGAGGGGTTGCCCCCAGAAATCACCACTTTGATTGGAGGGGCTATAAATGAAGGAGAGAGAGTCTGGTCATAGCGTTAATCGACATTGTTTTGTGTTAATGGGACTACATGACATTAATGTGGCCAGAACTACAAGACAAAGTTATGGTAGCATTCTACAAATCACTGCAGCAGGTCACAGACATTTTAGGGTACCATTATGTTAGCTACATCAGATATCAGTACTGTAGATTATACTAACTTACCATCAAGGAAGACGTTTTCATCCATTACTATTTTCTCAGCTAAGCTCTTAAATCCCACGGTAGGCTTGATCAGAGCGGACACAACAGCTTTCCACGAGATCTCACCCCCACATCCATTCAACCACTCCACCAACATGAAAGTGAAGCACTTATCCTGGTCATCACGATTGTTGGCCCCCAATACTTGCAGGATGTCAATTGGGAGACGTAGCTGGAGTCCAAAGGTGAACCACTTGGTCCTCGCTTCCCACAGACGATTTTGAATGTCAGCAAAATTGGACGAAATCAATTCAACTATGAATCATAATTAAAATACTGAAATTGCATTGTTTCTACTGATATTGCATGCAAAGCATAGTCATAACTATTTGACTGACTTCCTGGACCAGGGTTGGTCTCGATGTCCCCAGCACAGTGTAGTAGACAGCATATAATGGTGATAGAGAAGGCCACAAACAAGTACACACCAAGTCCTTTCAATATCCTCTGTTTACTGCAACTTCCAGGGGTTTGGGTCATACAGGAAGTGTCTGTTAAGGGTA
This sequence comes from Crambe crambe, assembly GCA_963924555.1. NCBI lineage: Eukaryota > Metazoa > Porifera > Demospongiae > Poecilosclerida > Crambeidae > Crambe > Crambe crambe. Next base: position 4,771,114 of record OZ004587.1, read on the forward strand.
AAGAAAGACTCTGGATGTGTCAATTGGTAAAGGGTTTTCAACATGGTAAAGGGTGGTCATAAGTACTACTATATAGTACATATATACAGTGAACTCCCTCTAATCAGGACCCCTAAAATGAGGCAACCCTGGTATTTAAAAAAGTCCTTCATAATATAAATTCACCCCTGAAATGAGGCCACCCCTCTAATCAGGACACTCCTAAGGTGGCCGAGTCCATTGTATCTCATTTACGAATGTCAATCAATTTCAGGAAACTCTTTCACTGTAAAAAGCTTGCAATAATTATGTTGGAGTCTCTTGGTCCTTTTACTCGTCTAAAGAACACTCTTTTAAAATGATTAATTTTCTACAATTACGATTGAGATTATAGTATGAAGTTTATACCTTGGAGGCACGAGGTATGCATCACTTATGGCTCTATCATCTAAAGTAATCCATGAATCATTAAAATGCCAATATTCTGACTTCCAATGCACTCATAAGAAGAGGGTAAATGATTCAACATGATCAAACTTTCTACTTAATAGCAGCTTTGAATGGAGATCTGCTCACTTAATGCTCCATTTACCTCACATGAGACTACTTTTCAAACCAAGAAGTAAAGTACAACTGTCAGGTGTTTGCCTTAATTGGCACTGAAGCATGTAGAGTATGTTGATACAGGCCATGGTTAGCCAAGCTATTAAGAGCACCTTGAAACGACAGTCTAACAGGAAAGCCAAGAGCACCTAGAGAACAACGACAACATGCTCAAGAAAGAACAGAAACAGCAGAGAGAACAATCTATGATTGCTTGAGTAGACAGCAATTAATTATGAGAGTCATGATGAGCGTGACTAAAGACATGATTTAGCTAGGCAACAACAAAGCCAAGAGCACTAATATAAACAACTAAATACCAGAAAATCAGCCAGACATCAGGAAGGCCGAGTACAAGCCTTGCATGGAAGTGAACATTTGAAATTCTAATCAGAGAGCACTTAACTACAAGAGAATATAAATTTAGAAATCAGTTCAGAATTGACACCTAACTCTACCCTTCAAACATTGAGTGTGCACTATTAAGACATTACCTACCTAAGTCGATATAGGCCTAGCTAGCTAACAGTGCCGAGGCATTAGTCTTTTAAAGACAAACTTGTTATGCACTTGTCTACTTACATTTAGCTTATAAAAAATGATATCCATTATCAGCAGAGCAAGTAAAATCACATAGTTATAATTATGAGGGAGGTAGAGTCAGGACAGGGGTGGGAGCTGAACTGACCTATTAGTGAGAGTAGGAACTCTTCCAGGATTTTATTGGGAGAAACAGAGTGGCATTTCACTGAAGCACGAGAACGGGCAGCATTGTTCAGGCCCACACTGGCCCTCCACTGCTCCATAGCGACTGGCATGGTTACAGTGTCAGGGAGTACTACCTGTGTAAGAACAAGGCAAGGGGTGAATTCATTATTCCACTTGATTCACTTCAGTAGATCACCAATAGCTGGTGTAGGACTGGTTCAACACGCATCTCTTATTCCCACATCACGAAGCCACAAATCTCATGGGAAAGTGTTTACCTATTCTTATCGAGACTAAAAATCCCATCTCACTAGATAAGTATGACACTTACGCTGTCTCACTCCGAGAGGGAGGGATTACTACAACAACTCGATAGGTTAAATAATCAGATTTGGTTAACTAAAGCAGGACTCTCTAGGTAAGACACGACAGTGTTGTTTCGTCTACATGTGTGGGAGGATCTAGGAGCTCGTAATTATGGGTGCGGTTATAAGCGTGATCACTATGCTCGCGCGTCATGCTGATATTATGAATAATAATAATAACAAGAACCAGTTCAGTATAATTACTGTTTCAAGAACATAAAAGTTTAACTTTTTCCAGTAAGGCGATAAACTCAACTCTAGGCAGGAGCATAGTGAATCGAATATCTACAAGAAAGTAGCAAAAAGCATTTTAGTACTGAAAAGGATCCCCATGTAAATAGCTAGTTGATATTGATAGTCATAGCTATTACTGGCAATTTGTAAAAAGTACAACCCCTTATCATTTTCATACATAATGTAGCTAGCTAGTTATACTCTCTCTAGCTCTATACAGCTGTCAACCTTTATCACTGGTTCCAAACTCAGTTCCATTGAGTCCAGAGAGGTTGACCTGAGCAAAGTAATCAGCACAGGGTCCCCCTGTGTCACAGTGGATCCATGCATACGCCCCTGGGGAGTCAAGGGAGTTCTGGAGCTTGAGAGCAGGACAACCAGTCAGAGCTGCATTCAGCTGATCGAAGCGACTGTACATGACATTGCGACCATATTCATGCAGTCCTAGCAAACCACTTGGACCTAAACCTTGACCTGCACACACGGATCAATTTGGGTTAATGGTGATTACTGTTTATTTTGCCAATCAAAAAAAAATAATGCCCACTAGAATATAAGAAATGCATGTAAGGTTAGTCAATGATTTGTAGTGCCACAAGAAATAAGTCAGTAGATAGCAAGGGTGTAGGTAAGGGGGGGGGGGGGGGGGGGGCTTGGGGGGCTAAAGCCCCCCAGAATTTTTGAATCGTATATCTTATTATTTAGTATTATATATGATGAACTCATTTTGCAACTGTAAAGGAATGGTCAGTTTTGTTCTTGTGTACATGTAGTGCAGGGGCTGATCCAGAGTTTTTGGAAAGAGGGGGCCGTGTGCTTGCACCATGGCCCCTGGATCAGCTCCTGATTATGTATGGTTAACTTTGAAGTATCTCAATCAAGATGTTGGATTTCAGTGCATGAACATAAGCATCATTAATTATTTCAAAACCCAGAAACTGTAGTGGAGACTCTAGGGATGAAATGGGTCCCTCTCAAATGAGCAACACATTGTAACAACCTGATGCATATCACTGGGTCTGATGTTCAACAGTCCTTTAGGGCCGTAGACAAGTTTTGCTAGCAAGTGTTCACCTGTGAGATTGTGTAAATTATTTGTGATCACACCACATCCCGTTCCAATGTATTTCATTAATTAATTAGTGGGTGGATGAATACCACATAACTTGCAGCAATTTCATACTCCATTACTCTAATTAGTGGGTGGATGAATACCACATAACTTGCAGCAATTTCATACTCCATTACTCTAATTAGTGGGTGGATGAATACCACATAACTTGCAGCAATTTCAATTTCACACTTCATTAATTGCAAGTTATGTGGTATTCATCCACCCACAATGAAGTTATAATTCTATAGCCTAGCTGATTTAAGAAAGCATGGCGAACCATGGGTGCACAATGTGATTTCTAAATTTTGGCACTATTTATTGTTCACCCCTTTTTAAAAGCTCATGATTATATAATAAAGTTGTATATAAACTCAGAGACTAGCATTCTCAAGTGTCCTTACCTGAGATGCTTTGAATAACCTAATGGTGCTGCACATTCACACAGATGAAACCGATAGTTTATCCAAGTTCAGTTGCAAATTAATTTGTTGGTAGTAGAGAAGGTAGACTAAGATCATTTTTGACAAATTTGATGCTCCATATTGCACCAGACTGAATCTGAGACACCCTAAAATCTAATTTTTTTTCTGGGCCAAGATGATGCACTTTGCACAGTATGTGGTCACAAGCCATACCACAATAAAATAGCTAGCTCCGGCCCTGTGCACATGGAAAATTTTTGGCTCATACTTCTGTTCTTGTCTAGCTACATGTAGTCTTTCTCTGGCTCAAAGTATGTCTTTAATTTACCTTTCATTTAAACCACAATAAATATATCTACAGCTACATTGAACCATGCAGTGAGTATACTGTGGCTAATGGTAATGGAAAAGGGGGGGCCCATGCAGGTCCCTTAGGCCCCTACCTGGATCAGTCCCTGGTATGTACTGTTATATAGTAAATTAATAGTGATATAATCACCTCATATCACACAAGAAGCAATCTCAGAACACCTGAGATTCAAAATTTTCCCGGGGGAGCATGCCACTGGACCCCTCTAGATAATGCAGTGCTGCATTTCACACATAATATACATTCATGCATGCATATTTAGCCCCCCCCCCCCCCCCCCCCCCCCCCCAGTTGAAAAAACTTATCTACACCCTTGGATAGCTATGTATTTATGACCAGATAAGGCCAGTTTAGGTTATAGGTGGTAGCTATTCAAGTTTAGCTAACTCTTTGGACTTACTGAGAGTAGTCTCAAGACTGGAGAGTACTCTCAATTCAATGTCTGCTGATTGTGCTATGACAATGGATGAAGCCACATCTGACATGCTGTCTGCAAGGATTGGATCACGAACCAAACCCCATCCAAATCTGGTACCAGCCAGTCCATCATTTTTTGAACTGTTAATACCATACATCAGTAGCTATGTGATTGATACACTCTAGCTAAACCTCTAAATACAGTAGCTACATCAATTAACATGTAAAAGATGATCAAATGCTATAGATACATGAGAGAGGAACTTCCCATGGACCCACAGTATCCTTTGTTCAGATATTTAGCTACACTGCATAGCTAGCAAGCTATCTCTCACCTTGAGAATATCATGATGGATTTGTTCATTACTTGATCAATGTTGGTGAACATGGGCCAGTAATACACCATGTCTGTTATGACATGGTCTGGATCCTTCACTAGTGGTTTCTTCTTTGAGCCATCTGGGTTGTTGGGGTAACTGCAACCATGCATGGAATTCATGGAATGAATATTATCAGGGGTTTACCCTTCAGCTATTTTTAAGAAGGAAAGAATATAGTTAGCTTGCTATAGCTACCTTGTCAATTTGCACCTCAATTGTTTTATACATAAAAACCTGTAGCTACCAATAATTATAGAGAACTAACGTTACAATCTCAATGGTCCAAGGAGAGTTAGGATCAGCACTGAGATTCCACCTTGCAGTGGAGATGCGAGCAATGATGTCAGGGTAAGAAGCATAGTAAGGGACTTGTGCTAACACATCTACTCTGTCAGGACAATTCACACTGCAACTCTTCAAGATTTTCTCAGTCAATGCTACCACAGTAATATAGATTACCATGGTAGCACCCATGCCTGTTACTATGTGGTAGCCTTCTGTCACAGCATTCTCAGTCTTTAAAGAAGTAAAAACAACAGATAATATGATTAGCATTGAAACAAGTAGCTACTGAAAAAGACTTAGTAATAAAGAAATAATAGCTGCATATAAGCCTAGTCTGAAACTTCAGCTTCATATACTTTCCATTATACTGGCTATTTTAAAGCCAGCACACTAGCTAGTACATGTAAGCTTACTATAGAGTGTAGTCTTTGAATGGAAGAAACTAGAGGAGGTAAAGCTGCATTAGAGATAGCAGAATGAGATGGAAACTGGTAGGCTGGTCTGTAAATAATACACTAATGACTAGCTGACTAGCTACGATAATTATAAGATAGATTTTTTGGTGGATAACTAAAATAAGACAGTGGGAGATGTCACAACATTCACTCTCTCATCTACTCCTCCCTCCAAAAGTTCTGCAGGATTCTCCACTGAGTTCTTCTTCTGCCCACTTCCCACTTCTTTAGCAACTGATAAACTACTTGGTGAAATAGAGACTATGCCAACCAGTCCTTTTTGCCAGTAGGACTACTGCAGCTGTTATCCTCAAAACAAGCACACCAATTACCTGCACTTCACTTGGCAGGTTTAGATAAGTGAAGGTCCATGGGGTCATTCCATGTGAGATCAACATGAAAAATTGACACGTCTTTCAGATCTCTCTATATACACAGAGTATGTATGGAGATATAAAACCACAACAATTTTTAGGTGCTTAAGTTGTATGGCTTCTAAGAAATAATAGGGACTCTTTGTACACATTTCATTGTACCTTGGCACATAAATGGATTATATCTCTGTATTGGATTGAGATATTACAAAAAAAAATGGGATATTCTCGTAGCACACGAAAAGGGCTTTAAGATGGTGTTTCACATGTATATGGTTAATTGGATTAGGGTCGAGGTCAATTTTCAGAGATAATTACTCTAATTTTTCCCAGGTCGGGATCCTCTAATTTTTGTGAAAATCTGTTCAAATGTACCTTTGACCTTCCTGAGTATGTGGTTAAAATTTTGTTTGGGCTGTCCATGAGCTTGAATTTTCAGTGTCATTATACAGTTCGAGGTTATGTATTTCTAATGGATACTTTAATGATAAAGAATTTTTGCATACGAATAAAGTTGAAAATGGGATAATTATATAAGTAGCTTTTTTAGTTTTTGTGTAGCAGCCTTGCTTTCATCTTGTGTGAGTGAGTATGAACGGCTGTTGTGGTGCGGGGCTTTACAACAGTCAAAATATCTGTTATTGGAACATGAAGGATATTTTGGATATATGGTGAATCTGATGAGGTGGATGTGCTTGAGTCACTTCCAGGATCTAGAGCAAGATCAGAAACTTGAGACAACTTTGCCAGCTTCTTCCTACAAGTATCACATATTCTCAAGCCTGTATGAAGAAGGGAGTTCTTCTCACACATCCATTTTGAAACTGGTCTCAAAGAGTTCTTCCTTGCAGTATGACCTTGAATTTGAAATGGATTACAACAAGTGCTCCTCCAAGTAGATTCAGATTTAGAAACAGCCATGAGATTACTTCACTCTATATTGCTACCTTGCAGCTTTGTTGATATAATTAAATTCTTTGGTTAATCATGAGTATGGGTTTACAGTGCATTTATCACAACTGGACTTATATAATGACACTGAAAATCCAAACCCATGGATGGCCCAAAACAAAATTTTAAGCACATACTCAGGAAGGTAAAAAGTGCATTTGAACACAAAAATTAGAGGATCCCGACCTGGGAAAAATTAGAGTAATTATCTCTGAAAATTGACCTTGACCCTAATCCAATTAACCATATACATGTGAAACATCATCTTAAAGCCCTTTTCGTGTGCTACGAGAATATCCCATTAGTTTTGTAATATCTCAATCCAATACAGAGATATAATCCATTATGTGCCAAGGTACAATGAAATGTGTACAAAGAGTCCCTATTATTTCTTAGAAGCCATACAACTTAAGCACCTAAAAATTGTTGTGGTTTTATATCTCCATACATACTCTGTGTATACAAAGTTTGAGAGAAATCTGAGAGGCGTGTCAATTTTTCATGTTGATCTCACATGGAATGACCCAAATACAAAGCTAAGATCTTAAAACTTACCCTATACCAAATTGTTATCAACACACCTATTGCTAATGACTCAATATAATGCCACTTATAAGAACTTTAGACTTTAAGCACCAGACCTAAATCAAGAGCTTTCACTTTCCAAGGAATGCTTTCAAAGTATAACCAAGGAGTAGTCAATTCTCTAAACCAATGTTCATGCAACAAGCTATCTATATTCTGACAGCTATCACTGCTCACAGCATTTACAATTCAATTTCCTGTACAAACAATAGAGGCCTGGCACACCACAAACTGCAACAATGACCAACACAATGCTAACTCTTACAGTGAAAACTGTGGAAGGAAACAATCAGAGACCAAGAAAGGAAACATAATTTTGTGTCCCACAAGTATAAACCTGGAGGGTTAACTCTACATATTTTTTCTATTCAATAGGATATGTGGAAGAACTGTGGAAAATCGTGCAAGAAAGTAGGAGTGTGAAAATAAAAACAATTACTGTTCCACCTCCATTTTGGAAAAACCAAGCAAATGGTGGAAGATAAATCCTGTTAGTTATCAGATGGAAATGTTTGTCTAAATAAATTATTTTCACAGCACATGCTGGTAGTATCACCCTTACTATTCAACCCTGCCATCCCTGTAGTACCACAGGGCTCCTCACACTAGGATGGGATCAGATAGACAGGGTACCCAACACAATTATATGGAAACCAGAGGGAGGGGCGTCATCTACTTACTGTCAAATCCAGTCATAAAAGTGATAGACTTCCAAGGGAGGGGGAGGGGGACAAAATATATAAACCAAAGGGGGGCCTTTGAAATGTAATCCTGCACACCTATTTGAGAGAGTTTAAAATACTGACCTATATTTGAGTAGGAACTCTTCTAGGATGTCACTGTGGTTGAGAGGGACACTGCAGCTCTTCATTGAAGTATGAGCTCCAGAACAGGCAGAGTTGTTCAGACCCACACTAACATTCACAGCTAGCTTAACAGTCCATTTTGAAAATTTTTATATCTTTAAAGTAACACATGCATCGTCACAGGTGCATTCACAGCTAGCTTAACAGTCCATTTTGACATCTTTAAAGTGACACATGCACGATCATTAAGGATATGTTACATAAAGTGTGATCTTGAAAGTACAAGCCAAAGTACAGACAGTGAAGACAGATATGTTGCTTATAACCTACGTACATACATATCAAAATAACTGTTAAACTACTTGGTGAAATAGAGACTATGCCAACACGCCCTTTTTGCCAGTAGGACTACTGCAGCTATTACCCTCAAAACAACACCAATTAAAGGGTGACCTGCACTTCACTTGCACTTCACTTGGCAGGTTTAGATAAGTGAAGGTCCATGAATGAAACTTGCAAATACAATGTCACTATAAGCTAGGATCTTAAAATTTACCCTATACCAAATTGTTATTGACATGGTAACACCACCTCTTGCTAATGACTCAATATAATGCCATTTATTGAAACATAGTAAAAACAACACAAGTATGCATGCACTTTTAATGAGCTGGCTGAAAAAATGTGATTTTGAATTGCAGAACTTTATAATGCAACTAGAACTTTAAAGCATATCATTACTTTGATCATATGTACTCAACACTTGCATGGAAGCAGGGTTCAAATTCAGGATTTGACTTGAGGGGGGTCAAATGCCTATGACAAAATTTGTGGAGGGGCAACTATTCTATTTAGGAAAGCTAGCCAATTCCTGGATGGGTGGGGGTGGCCCCTGAAATAAACCCTGATGGAAGTGGTCCATGCTGCACAAGCACCCAGCATGCAATATAGATGCATGGGTCATGCGTAGGGTGAAAAATTACTGAAGTGATTACTTACTAGTACATGGGTTCATAAAGAACATCTCCAGGCTTCAGTATATACACATCATTAAAGAACTTAGGTCCTCTCTCTCTCTCTCTCTCTCTCTCTCTCTCTCTCTCTCTCTCTCTCTCTCTCTCTCTCTCTCTCTCTGAAAAAAAAAGCATACACCTATCATAACAAACCGAACATAATCGGCACTCCATATTTCTTTATTATAATGAAACTACATACACCCACACAGTCAATCATAAAGACAAGTAACATCTCATTTGGTCATGTCTCATTGATAATGAATTCCAAGGATGTGTATTTGTGATAGCCCCAGATAGAAATCAAATATTAGATGCATTGATTCTTTGCCACTTTTTCCACACTTTAGCTGTCCATAACTCATGACTACTAGTGGCCTACAGGTCTTGTGATTTGCTATAGAGATAGTTCAATTGTTATAGAACACATGACAGAAGTTTGGGACAATTTTATCAAGACATGTTTGACAAATTGCCCATTCAATTACAATTCAATTTCTACCTGGGACTGTCATATTTGTGTGTGGGTGTTGTTGTTATCAATCCACCACATCACTTGAGTGGATCAACGAAAATGAGGGAATAACATAATGAGAAGGCAACTTGTAGAGTTCCATCAAACACTAAAGGTACAGGAGTACAACATGAAATTTTCGTGAGGTCAAATTTTCATGGATTTCAAGATTTTGAAAATCAATACACAATTTTGAATTAATACGGACCATACTGCAAAAACCAACAGGACCTACAGACTTCCTTTCAGAAGCTCTGGATTAGGACTATCCTCAGGTACTACTCAGTAATATAACACTATCCAATGCACACTTTATTTCAAGCACTGCAGTCATGTAGGACACCACTCACTTTTTTTTTTATCATCAAAGTAGAGGAAGTGTCTGGTCTTGGAGATAAATACTGTGTACTTGCTGCTGCCAATGTTGTCCTCCAGGTAGTTAGCTATAAGTGACAATGAGGGGGGAACCAGATCTGTCCCTGTCAGGATCACTGGTCGTTAGGATAGTATATACCCACCAATGAAAAGAAGAGTAGTAGTAGCTGTGTGAGGGAATGGGAGGGGGGAAATTAATCACAAAAATAATAATTATCTGATACCATAGCTAAAAACTAGAGTATCTCATACAGACTAGCCAATGCAGCTTTTTGAACTAGCAGAAATTGATGGCATACTTAATTTCATTTGGTGATCAGACTTACCTACATATGCATAGTTATTCCAGTTGTCCTGGAAATGCTCAAAGCTCTAAGCCAGACCCACGATTAAAAAATTTTTGATTTAAAATAAAAAAATGGCCTGCTGCCATGTGTAGTAGTCCAATAACTCAAAAGCACATGTACAGTACAAGTATTAGCTACTGCCCAAGTTGCATGATCCCTGAAACTGCTACATACGTACAGACCCTCTTCCTCCCTCGGGTTGGCAACGGGTAGAATGTACACATACAGTGGAGGTCAGAGTCTGATGATCTTTACCTCATGCAGATGTGGGGTCCTCCCACTGGGATGGGATCAGTTATAGTCACACACACCATCCACTGATAAATATACAACAATTATTATTTACATGCCACAAATATAAATCCTATAATGCAAAGTGCATTGAGAGAAATGTAGTTTGCAATGTTCTGGCCATCAGGGTTTAGACCTATAGCTTTCTAGAATAAATACATACTTGGTTAATGAGTTTGATGCAGCATAATACTGCATCTGAAGATCACTTGGTTGAAGGATGGTAGATTGTAGTTGTAGTAACTAATCAAGTCAGTAAAGTGTGAGAACTTCAGCTATAACTACCCATAGTGTAAGTACAATAGTGATCTATCTACTTGGTATACTCAACTATTTTGAGAGAGTCTATAGCAGTGAGAATACTGACCTATTTGAACTCTGTGGTTGAGAAGGGAACACTGCTACACTTGATTGAAGCTGCACGAGAACTGTTCAGGTTCCATGCATACTGACAGACATGTTACGTACAAGAAGACAGTGATGATGCGGAAGTGGAATTGAAATAATTATAGACTGCTACATGCAATGCAGTACTTCCTGTCGCGTGGGAGAGCTATAGCCACACCTCCTAAGATTAACATCCTGCTGGGTTGATATATAAAATTTAATGTGTAAAAGATACAAAGTGAGTGGTTTTTAAATGCACAAAGAAAGTGAACAAAGTGTTCAATTATACAAAAAGCAGGTAAAAAATTATTTATAAGGTGTATAGTGGTAAGCAAACTAGTAGTTACTTTCTTTTTGTTTTGTTTTTGTTTGTTTTTTTGTTGTTATTTTTCTTTCTTAATTCTTTTTTTCTTTTCTTTTTTTCTTTCTTCTTCTTTTAATGGTTGAAACTTATCAGGCTTTCAGATCTGTAAAAATCAAGTCACCATGTAAATGTTGACCATACAGCTAATTGAACTAATAGAGGAAATCTCACTCATCCACAAGTATTATTCTAAGTTACGGGCATCCTGCAGTCAATCCAGTGGAATTTGTGAATAATTTGGGACCCAGCCTTTTGTCGTTTATAGAGAGGTTGTCCTCTTTTAAACATTATTTAGTATAGAGTATATACAAAGGTTGTCCTTTCTTGAGAGTTTTGCCCTCTTTCAGAGTGTCCTTATCAGAGGTTCCATTGCTTGGTCTTACAATTACAGCTTTCAATATAGTTACTGGTTGGTGATTAACAGTCTATGTCTGTGACTTCAGAAATAGCTATAGCTAATACATCAAAGAATGAACCCTGTACCCACCGACCCACAATAAATTGAGCAATGGTCACATAGAGGGAGGCATTATAGTCCATGCAAACATGATATTGTGTTTGGTAAACTGTGTTCTAGGTACCATGTACAGCAATGATTATTAATTACTTCAATAGCAAGAGACATAACAGTGGAGTTAGAGATGGCTGTCCATAAGAACCAGTGGGTCACAAGGACCATGTTGAATTCCACTTGTATAGGGAAATATAGTATAAAGTATACATGTAGTTGTGTAAGTCATGATATGCTATCTTGACAGTATCAGATTAGAAGCAATGCTTTAATGACCCCATAATTATGACTTGACATGATACAACACCAACATCATTACATGCTGTGATATGGAAGGACAAAGGAAAGTATGATGAGCTAATTATTCCACACCATGTTAGTCATTATCACCACAAATCTATAGTGGAAATTAAACACAAGGTTGCTTGGTCTGTACTTCAGTACTCCTACAGAAAGATGAGGACTATGCAACCATACAACATAAACATCACAAGTTTCTACCAGCAATAGTCAACACTCAACATCTAAAACTAATCAATTTGATGTCTCTACATGTCTCATTAAGTATCAATTGTAGAAATCAAGAGCTTCCCTCATGCACTCATGGACTACAACTACATGCACACATGCATACACACAGTCCTCACCTTATTACTAACACTTCACTCTAGAGAATGCTGGTAGCTTGTGCCGGTATTTGCTTGATATGTAAAGTACTTTTAAACTTTTGTTCTTCCGTAGACTTGATAGGATTACATCAACTCCTTCTTCATATGAATCATCTCCTATTAGATCTAGTTCTTTTAGTGAAGTGTTTTTCTCTAGCATCTCGCTCATCGCCTTAGCTCCTTCCACTCCAATAGCATTGCCATCCATCTTCATTATTAACAAGGTGGAGTTTTCAGATAGTGCTGCACAGATGTGAATGCATCCTTGTGATGTTATTTCACAGTCACTTATATTAAGTTCTAACACTGCATTAGTTTTAATTGCATCAACAATGGAAGCTGCTCCAATATCTCCTATTGGGTTCTCAGATATTTTTAATTTGGTGAGTGACTTATTGATGGCAAGACCTGCTGACAACTGTACAGCTCCCTCACTGGTGATACTACAAGATACCAATACTAAAATCCTTAAGCTCGTCAGTGCACGTATGAGGAGTTCAGACAAAAGAGTTGAGGAAATTACGTCAAGTTTGTTGAAACTAAAATCCAATTTGATAAACTGCTGGAGTATAGGATGAGGGATGTTTACGAAATGTTCAAGGCTATGAATGTCACAGTAAACAAAGTAAGCTTTTGTTATTGCCCCTTTCCAAGTTACTGCTCTCATATTCATCAACCCTTTGGAAAACATTTCTATTCCCTCATTTCCCATATATGAATGAAAAAAGTTTAGTATCCACTTGCTTCGAGAATATGCAATGGAATAGCCTACCATGTAGTAATCAAGAGAACTCCATTCATGAGATGAAATCACTTCTATTACCTTACCAGATGCCAGCAGATCAGAAACTTTCTCAGTAGCACCAGCTTTAAACAGCTTACGAAATGCCAGCTTATGAGATACCAGCAGATCAGAAATTGCTGCCTCAGTAGCACCAGCTTCACATATCCAGTGATAGGCAGATGCACTCTCATGATCTAAGATATGGTCTTGAATCATTTCTGAAGTGAAGGCATTAAACTTGGAGAGACCAAAATAGAATTTTATCACCACACTCAGGTGACCTACTTTGACATGTTCTCTTATTAGCTGCTGTTGTGTGTGGAGAGGCAACTGTGTGATGTGGTAGGCAGCTAGAAACTCTTGAAGCGTCAGATGGATGAAGTGGTAGGAGAGCTCGGCATCCTGTCCACGATAGAGCTCTTTCACTGATTCCATCAATCCTAGAGTCACTCCACCGATATCAGCACTGCTGAATGTCAGCTGTTGCTTCATGATTCCTTCCCAAGCCAGTTTGCTCAGGGCCAGCAGCTGTTGATGCACATCTGGAGGGAGGTCCTCAAGAGATTCAATCTTCCAGGACTGTTTGCCGTGTGCCTTATGACCTGAAAAGTGCTGCATCAGCAGTTTGCATGTATAAGCTGTGTAGAGTCGGGTAACGGTGGTTGGGGGTGTTGACTCCATGTCTCGGCTCCACTTGAATACATCTGTCACTATGTTGGCAGTCACAGGAGTGTGCATGGCTGCCTTCATTGCTGGATAATAGTTCACATAGTCCAAAAATTTGCTACGGATGTCGGGATGAACCCTCTCTTCCCTCAATACTCGACTTAACTCTAAAGTAGGAGTTGTGACGAGTTCGATATGCTGGTCCACTTGTATTGAAGTGCTCTCGAAAATTGGCTTTGTGGCCCATGGTCGGCTGGTTATGATTATGGTAGCTTTGGGTAGCTTGCGACCATGTACTAAATCAAGAAATATCGAAGATTCTTCCCTCATTCTTTGTTCCAGTTCGTCCCAGGCTTCCAGCCACAGGACCACACCCTCTCCTTGACTGCTCTCCACTTCCTGTGCTATGACACCCTGGAGCTGAGGATAGTGGAAGAGGTCAGAGATACTTTTGGCTGACCTCGCTCTGTTGTCTCGTAGGGGAAGGAGGACCAGTAGGGTGTGGTCAGTTAGACGTTGGGCCTGAGACCACTTGAAACAAAATTGTTCACTGAATGTGGTCTTGCCCACACCTGGAGCTCCTTCGATCAGAACTAGTCGTGGTTTCTTCCGTTTAGTGGTCTGAGCAATTGCATCTTCTTTCATAGGGTATTTCTTGTAGATGACATCATCTTTGTCTCCCCTGATCGTACTCTTAGTGAAGCTGTCCATTTTACTCCGATCAATCTCCTCCTTCTCTATCCCTGCCAGTTTAAAAGCAGCGAGGTTCTTACCTTCCATGGTGGAATAGGTGTCCTTCAGGAAGGCTGCATACTTTGGAATACTCGAATATTTGTATTCTTTACCATCAATGGTCATGCATTCGATTTTGTGTTCCTTGAAGAATCCTTTATTGTCAGTGTTCTCCAGGTCCTGCACTAAAGTGGAGGCGATCTGAGCAGGCAGCAACCATGTTACTATCAAACTTCCATGTGATACTTTCTTCAAGATGAGAGCAAAGGAGGGGAGGAGGAACTTGCGGATGATGTCACCTTTCAACTCTTCTAGTTGCTCCAAAGTGCATGTCTCCCAGTCCAATTTTAGGTGGAGTACAAATTCCTTCAGATCCGCTTCGCTGGGTCTGCTTTCAACTGCTGGACAATGCTTGGCAAAGTCACACAATCGAGTGTTACGTCGAAAAGTTTCCAGTGAACTAAGATAACTCTTCATATTCTGTTTGAGAGAACGATCTCCAATGTTACGAATAAGGTTTTCTAAAAGTGTGTAATTCATAAAGTTCCAATATTTACTCAGCTTCATCCAAATACTATTGATGGTCGACTCTTTTTCTAGTTCATTCTCAATTTGTTTGAAGAAATCCTTGTGTTCTTCTTTGTATTTAATTGGTAAACTCATGAGGCGAGCTTTGAATCGATCGACATCAATATCCTTTTCTTTAATTTTGTCATATGTTTGAATTGTAATGTCGATAAATTCATCTTCAAGGTCTTGTGTTTGCTGTGGAATGGTTTTTTGAAGGAGACCTGCAATATACAAAATAACAGGTATTAGAAGTCTATACAAACTCTGAGATATATGTAGTGATTATTGTTATGATATTGCTCTGATAAAGAAACTCTTCACATTAAAAATGAAAAGGATGTGTATGAAAAAATAATAATGGCTGAAAATTGTTATGCATTTTCTGGTGATAGCATATCTAAATATCTAATCTTCCTTCTGCTCAACTCAATATCTATAGATGTCATTACATAACTTTTTGGCTCACTCTATTACTCTATTATTATGACATGGTTTCAGATTTTCTCTATTTGTAATTAGAAGCAAGGGAGACATGCAATAACAAGCAAGTCTCCTGGTAATGTTGTAATTTTCTAATCTGGCTATATATTGTATACCAGGTTTTTTTCAAGGGGTATTATTTTCGAGGGTGAAAGAACCACACATTTTTACCAATGATACCTGATATACCACACGTGTATACCACACGTGCAAGAAATCAACTACATGCATCCCATCTGGTGCCATCCCCATGGCTGGTGCCATCCCCATGGCTAGCTAGCTATAAGATCATTGTAATAGACAAAAAAGGCTTTATTCCAATATTTTAAACGCAAAAAGACTTATATTCTGGATCCCTATATAAGGCCCCATTTCAAGGTTTGTACCTTCTTCGCTGGTAAAGAAAGTTGCTGTGGAAAATTGTTTGTCAGGCAGAAGACATAAATCATACACTAAGTATGATACACATACTGGCTTCTTGGACAAATTGGGACCAGGGGTTTTATTCTTTATAGAGAGGTTGTCCTCTTTAAGAGGTTATGATCAGAATGCAATATTTTATACACAAAATCATAATATTACAAGTGAATGCAAAAAATTTCTTCGAAATAAAAATGTGAAGTAGGGATGCTATTATAACTGCAGCTTCATTATGAAAACCAAGTACTGCAGCATCGAAGCAGTATGGCCCAAAAATCTAGCTGGAATATGTATTATAACTGCATGCAAGAGAGTGAACTTAGTGAAGTGACCCTTACCCATCATCAAGTACAAGATACTATTCCTACTTCACTCCCATGATCAAGGGCCAAGGGAGTGAAGTAGGAATAGTATCTCGTACTTGATGATGGGTAAGGGTCACTTCACTAAGTTCACTCTCTTGCATGCAGTTATAATACATATTCCAGCTAGATTTTTGGGCCATACTGCTTCGATGCTGCAGTACTTGGTTTTCATAATGAAGCTGCAGTTATAATAGCATCCCTACTTCACATTTTTATTTCGAAGAAATTTTTTGCATTCACTTGTTTGCATTCTTTTTCTTTGTGATTATGAAAATTGATAGACACTAAAGGCTTCCTTGATTGAACTAAATTTATTTAATGATCAGTATTTCATTCTGTTCAGGGAGGAGAGTTTGAAGGATGATCATCTGCAGTGTAATGGAGTACTGAAAGGAGTGAACATTTTAAAAAGTGAACAGCATTTGTGATCACTGAAATAATTATTGAGATGGTACGTACGTCTTGCTTGAGGGAGGAGTATGGGGAGTTTATGCATTTGGTGTAGTGATCATAATAGTGGATGCCATCAAATGGCCACATCCTGTGCAGGTGTTATATGAGGAGAACTGCTATTAATTGCCCCACCCCTTTTATGAGGTAATATCACGAAGATTTTTTTCATACGAGGCTGCAGCACATTATAGATAGCCCAGCTAGATTTTAGGCTATCCCTACTTAACCTTTTTATTTTTTACGCTCACTTGTTTCTATCCTTTTTCTTAGTGCTTGAAGTTGAATGAGGGAGGCTACAGTACAGTACTATACAAAGCCAGCTGTACATAAACCTCTTTTGTAGGTACATACAGTGTCTCTGGTTGAAGAATTTGTTTAGCTATTTAAGTTTTGTTGATATAAAACTTTACAGCAACAGCAATGTAAATGACATGTACACGGCATGGTGAAGTGAGCTGACTACACTACAGCCAAGTACTGGCTATAATGCTACTATAGGATGAGCATCTGTACTGTAATTCAGCAAGGAGTGACTGGAACATCATCAGATAATGAATGAAGACCTTGGCTATAGCTAAACTTAAGCTTACGTGGCTCCGCCCATAAGCCCGCCCCCTTCAAAATGGCGTAGAAAGATTAGCAGCTGTGTTCCGAGTGCTATCGAATAGTGAAGTAGAGCCTTAGTCAAAACTAATAGCAAAAGATCAGCCTCTAGGTGCCGCTCTAACAGATGGCCAAAGCAGAATTTTGATGACTATAGCCAGTAAGCCGGTACGTCGATCTTATTATTATTATTATAAAGAAAAAGAACGAAAAGTCAATTTTAGAACTCGTTTTTTTCTTATGTTGGCGAATGAATTTTTGGCTTTTGAACATTCTCCTCTCTTCTTTGTAGATATAATAATTCACTGTAGCCTTCTGAGAACCTGTAGAGTAAGGGTAGAAGAGAAAGAAGAGTTTTTAGTTTATACTGTCCTATGGACTTTGACCTGCCATCCCTACTTAGAGAGTGCTACCGCACTCTCTGATTGCAGGGTATTGTGATTATCAGAAGTCAATAACAAGACTTTATAACTTAAGAACTACTGTCATGATCAACAGAGGGGCTGGCTATGGACTAGAAATACCTTGTGAATGTAGACCCAAGGCGTACTGTGACAAACTTAAGCAACTTTTAACAAATGCAGGTTTCATTTTAATTGGAATGCATTGCAGTTTTGTCCGCTATTCGGAGATAAGAGGTGTCTACTTTAGGAGATAAGTTTATACTAGCAGTTTCATAGAGAGCATTCGGTGCCACTTAGTTTGTGCGCTCTAGGGAGATTGTCCGCTCTTGGGGGAGTCCGTTAAGAGTATATTCTATACAAGCAAGAAAGATTGAACACACCTTTTGGAACTTCTCCTTCCAAAGGACCTTCCATGGTAGATGGAAGTGAGGTGGAGTCCATTGGATGTGATGGAGGAGTCACAGGACAACCTGTAACAACAGAATAACTGATTAAAAATACTATTACGTATTGCTCTCCTCTCTCGTATTAATGATTAGAAAATTTTTACTCTCCTCTTCAATAATTACCTTTGAGAGAGATGTTGTGAGTGTTGCTAGTGGCAGTGATGGTGTCCTTGAGGAAAGGGGAGGTGAGGTTGATTTGGCAAGTGTATTGACCAGCATGGGACAGAGAGAGAGAAGGGAAAGAGAGAGTGTTGTCTAAAGACTCAACCAGCACTACTCCATTGTGACTCCAGCAGTATGTGATGGTAGGACTGAAATCTTCAGCACCTGATACAGTGCAGGAAAGGCAGTATTTCTCCTCCACTGAGGGGTTGCCCCCAGTAATCACCACTTCAATTGGAGGGGCTATAAATGAAGGAGAGAGAGTCTGGTCAATATTTTATAGCCTCAAATTGACATTGTCTAATGTGCCTTGATGTTAAGGGGCTACATGGCATTAATGTGGCCAGAACTACATACAAGACAAAGTTATGTAGCATTCTAATAGCAGCTGGTTAGGCAACTGGGTCATAGACATTCTTGGGTCAAATAGAAAAACCATTATGTTAGCTACATCAGATATCAGTACAGTAACTTACCATCAAGGAAGACTTTTTCCTCCATTACTATTTTCTCAGCTAAGCTCTTAAATCCAACGGTAGGCTTGATCAGAGCGGACACAACAGCTTTCCATGAGATCTCACCCCCACATCCATTCAACCACTCCACCAACATATCAGTGAAGCACGTATCAGGGTCGCTAATATATTTAGATCTTAATACTTGCAGGATGCCAACTGGGAGATGTAGCTGGAGTCCAAAGGAGAACCACTTGGTCCTCACTTCCCATAGACAATTTTGAATGTCGGCAAAATTGGACGAAATCAATTCAACTATGAATCATAATTAAAATACTACTGAAATTGCATTGTTTCTACTGATATTGCATGCAAAGCATAGTCATAACTACTTGACTGACTTCCTGGACCAGGGTTGGTCTCGACGTCCCCAGCACAGTGTAGTAGACAGCATATAATGGTGATAGAGAAGGCCACAAACAAGTACACACCAAGTCCTTTCAATATCCTCTGTTTACTGCAACCTCCAGGGGTTTGGGTCATACAGGAAGTGTCTATTAAGGGAAAAGGAAGACTTAGAGTTGTGTCAATTTGGTAAAGGGTTTTCAATATGGTAAAGGGTTTTCAATATGGTAAAGGGTGTTCATAAGTATTACTACATCATGTTTAATGGAATTCCATAATTTAATTCCAAATGTTGGTGTAATTCGATCTGAATTGTTTGAAACTACCAAAACCTCCAACCTCATAATGAGTAGAGCTCGTAAGCCTGAGAAGTTGAAAATGTTTGGAATTACCCCGCTTTTTGGAATAACTCAATAAGTCTTAATGTTCCATAGAAAAGATAGATATAATGCAATGTGGCCAGCAGGATGTTGACGACTCATATCAAATTGTGCATGCATAAAATTAATAAATGAATAACTGTATAACTATGCATTAATTATCTAGAACTTTTCTTGACCATTTCCATTCTGCTTGCAATAAAATGCACAAGTTATGCAACATATTCCTTTGGGAAATAGTGGCTAGACAAAGCAGGCATGATCATATAATCTCTCTGCTCTAGCTACATACGTATTTTCTATAAATCAAAAGTTCATGAGATATACTTACTACTTGAATTTACATCTTGTGTATAAATAATGTATGTACGTGTCGTATATTTTACAAGCCTTTAATGTTTTGTACTATAATATCAAGTAGCTACTATCACATCATTTATGAACACTTATTCCTTTGTAGCTAGGTATAACAGTGATGAGTGCTAACACACATTTTTTTGGCCAGCTAAGACACATTTGAGTGATGATCATTTACTCGTATGACATTGTGTAATAATTAGTGGAGAGGCTATTGGCCCACACAGCGCTATGCTAGCTACACTGCAAAAACAGAATTGTTATTTCAATAAACATAACGGTTAATTAAGATTAATCATCGTTGAAACAACCAAACAGTTTGTTATATTCACCGAAAATATAGTGTCATTTTGACAGATTTCAAATGATTAACCTCACCTAACTAAGTAGGTTTGTTAAAATAACAATTTCGTTTTTGAAGTGTAGCTATTATCACAACTACAAGATGAAAAACACCAAATAAATTGTTTACAAGAAAAACGACCAATATTTGGAACCTGATTCTAGACTTTCAGATAGCACTTACCAGTTGCTCTAAGCGCAGTCTGATACCTGACATTTACAGCTAGCTTAACAGTTCTTTAAAGTAACACGTGCATGGTCACAAGTGCATTCACAGCTAGTTTTAACAGTCCATTTTGAAAATATTGACATCTTTAAAGCGACACATTATGGTCACAGGACCTTACATATGATGGTTCCAAACATTGAATCATTTCGACTGGACTTGAAGTGGTAGATGATTATAGCTAAAAGGATCTGAAATCAAAATTTCTTTATTCACTCTTTCAGCAAAACCGGAACTAGCTAGCTACATATGTACTTTTTAAACCATTATTTAGCTGATGAAAATGACACACATTACCAACTGTATTACTGAACCCTGGTTGTAATCACGGGGTGGGAACTGAACTGACCTATTTGTGAGAGTAGGAACTCATCCAGGATTTCTTCCAGGATTTTATTGGGAGAAATGAAGAGGGATTTCATCGAAGCACGAGAACGGGCAGCATTGTTCAGGCCCACACTGGCCCTCCACTGCTCCATACTGACCGGCATAGTTACACACTGACTACCTGTATAAGAAAATAAGGCCATGGGTGAATTCATCACTCCACTTGATTCACTTAGTGTACCATCAATAGCTATCTGATGTATGATTGGTTATGCATGCATTATTTCATTCCTCCTTTATTTCTTCTTACACCACACAAATCTCACAGGGAAAGTTGAAGCTATATCGCTAGCCTAGTAGGACAACTTACGTAGCTACACTCTATTTTTTGGGGAAAGAAATATTCTACAACCAGTTAGTTACTATATAGCTTTGCTCCGTACAGGACTCACTCTGACTCTTCACAAAACTCTTTATAACTGAGAGGACCTATAGGTTACAACTGAGGTGTGGTAATACACTATATAATGTACATGCTAAAGTGTGCCGCATCAGTTTATATTGTTGTGTTTTTTTTAGCACATTGCATTGACATTAGAGGGAAAATCAACTTCATTAGTGATAGATTACAATAACTTGGCCCTAGGACAACAAGTCCAGACTAAATCAGTGCTTGGCAAGGGCATGAGAATCAAAACGATTTTAGTTAGTTATGTAACTGGAGGGGCTATTTTGTCGGAGGTCATTATTTTTAGGCAGGAGCATAGAGAATCTAGCTACAACCAGCTATCTAGCTACAATCTAGCTATGCCAGATTAGCTACAACTATGGATATAAAAACTCACCCACATTATACCTTATGGCTGTTATGCTACACTGCAAAAAAAATATCATTATTTCAATAAACATAACTGTTAGGCAAGACTAATCATCATTGAAATGACCAAACAGTTTGTTATATTCACCAAAACATAGTATCATTTTGACAATTTCAAATGATTAACCTCACCTAACTAAGTAGGTTTGTTAAAATAACAATTTCGTTTTTGCAGTGACATGGTGTGGCTACCAGATCACATTTTGCTTATAATATGAATCTCATTAAATTCCTCTCTGTGGAAAGGTCTATACTTTTAGCTAGCTTGTAGTCAATTAATGTCTTTTTCTTCTTTTACGATGTCAAGACTCATCAATATATCTGTAAACCAAGTAACCATGCAGCAAAGGACAGTAGCTCATGGACTGTATTAGTTGTAATAATTATGGAGGGAGTGGACTTCAGCACTAGTGGCCACACACACAACACATAGATGGACTCACACATGCACACATTGTTTAGTTTGTTTAGTTTGTTTTTCCTTTCTGGCATTTTTAGGTTGGTAGCTATAGGTAAATTATACTGGGAAAAAACTCCCATTCTCATTGCCCAATACTTTCCTGATTATGGGCAGCTAAAGAAGCACACTGAAACATTTCCCATGTATATAATATGGTTCTGACTTTTCACTGAATGTGCATGGCTATATCAAAATCACAGTTTATTCAAAAGTCAGTGATTCAGATATGGATGCAGCTGCAGCTGAAGACTTGGCATGGACTAGCTACAAGTGTAATGAATGGGTGACACTTTTTTTTATGTAACTCATTTTTAGTTCCCTCCTCTTCACAACTTTAAGAAGTATAAAGCTATTATCTCTGAGGAATGTTTATGTCTCCCTCCTCTTCAATATAGCTAAGTGTCACAATTAAGTGTGGGCAGGAACCTATGCACATTACTACTAAGACCATGGGGACATGCCTACATTTTTTATTCCAACTTATTAGTGTGGGAGCCAGCCATCAATCTGCTTGGAACATCTCTGGAGCATTGCTTTCTATACGAGCTTATTATCATAGGATGTGCAAACTTAGGTACTCAGAGAAATTAATTAGCGGTTATTTCAACTTCTTATTCATCACTGAATAGGAAAACATCAAGCAACTTTAATTCAGCAGCTCTGACAGGGAAAAAGATTCTAGGTGATAATGGCAGAGCTGATGGTCCTGGCTATTAACTATAAATTTGGAAGATACACTTTGATGGAGTTGAAGAAAGAAGTTGTATTGGATGCAGGTCAGTGTTAACATATCTTCCTTACAAGGTCATGATATCTTTCACAGAGTAATGAGGTGAAAGGAAGCTATCATATGGAAAAAGAGAATAGAGCAATTAAAGAAGAATTTAAGGTATTGTAACTGATAGTATACAGACCATCTTTAAAATAATATTCTGCACATTAATGTGGTGATTATGAATGATAATTATGATAAGGGGAAACACATCCATAATTATAATGAGCACTCATTCTAGAGGACTTCCATCATGTAAACATGAATTAAAGGGAAGATGGAGGGGGAAAATGGTTTAAGCCAGGAAAAAAGATAAAAAACATTTTCGGTATCTTAATGAACATTGAAGATCAGTGCAATCAATCTCCAATAAACTTCTGTGATGATAAAGAAAACATTTCCAGTCTATCAAACATTGAAGTGTGAAACTTTCACAGCTTAGTCATTAACTTTGCATCTAAATCAAGAGCTTTCACTTTCCATGGAATGCGTATAACCAAGGAGAAGTCAATTCTCTAAACAAATGCCTCTAAACCTATGTTCATGCAACAGCTGTATTCTGACAGCTATCACTCCTCACAGCATACATAAAGTTTACAATTCAATTTCCTGTACAAACAATAGAAGCCAGGCACACCACAAACTGGAGGTTGGCAACTTTATTGCAACAGTGACCAAATGCTGAAGGACACTTCAGTATTGGTTAGTAGTTGTAGTAACTAATCAAGTCAGTAAAAGTGTGAGAACTTAGTTATAACTACCTGTAGCTAGTGTATGTAGAATAGTGATCTATCTAATAAATACTCAACTATTTTGAGAGAGTGTATAGCAGTGAGAATACTGACCTATTTGAACTCCGTGGTTGAGAGAGGAACACTGCTACACTACATTGAACCTGCACGAGAATAGTTCAGGTTGACGTACAAGAAGAGAGCGAGAGTGATGATGCAGAAGTGGTTCCTCGAACAGTGTGCTTGCACTTCCGGTGCAGTACTTATTATAATGAAACTACATACACCCACACAGTCAATCATAAAGACAAGTAACATCTCATTTGGTCATGTCTCACTTGATAATGAATTCCAATGTATGTGTATTTGTGATAGTCCCAGATAGAAATCAAATATTAGACGCATTGATTCTTTGCCACTTTTTCCATACTTTAGCTGTCCATTACTCATGACTACTAGTGGCCTACAGGTCTTGTGATTTGCTATAGAGATAGTTCAATTGTTATAGAACACATGACAGAAGTTTGGGACAATTTCATCGAAACATGTTGCCCATTCAATTACAATTCAATTTCTACCTGGGATTGTCATATTTGTGTGTGGGTGTTGTTGTTATCAATCCACCCCAACACTAAAGCTACGGTAGTACAACATGAAATTTTCGTGAAGTCAAATTTTCATGGATTTCGAAGATTTTGAAAATTCAATACAACCAACACTTCCTTTCAGAAGCTCTGGATTAGGACTATCCTCAGGTACTACTCAGTAATATAACACTATCCAATGCACACTAGTCTTTATTTCAAGCACTGCAGTCATGTAGGACACCACTCACTTTTTTTTTTATCGTCAAAGTAGAGGAAGTGTCTGGTCTTGGAGATAAATACTGTGTACTTGCTGCTGCCAATGTTATCCTCCAGGTAGTTAGCTATAAGTGACCGTTGATCATAATGAGGGGGGAACCAGATCTGTCCCTGTCAGGATCACTGGTCGTTAGGATAGTATATACCCACCAATGAAAAGAAGAGTAGTAGTAGCTGTGTGAGGGAATGGGAGGGGGAAAATTAATCACAAAAATAATAATTATCTGATACCATAGCTAAAAACTAGAGTATCTCATACAGACTAGCCAATGCAGCTTTTTGAACTAGCAGAAATTGATGGCATACTTAATTTCATTTGGTGATCAGACTTACCTACATATGCATTGTTATTCCAGTTGTCCTGGAAATGCTCAAAGCTCTAAGCCAGACCCACGATTAAAAAAATTTCGTACTTAGTAATTTTTTTAAAAAATGGCCTGCTGCATGTGTAGTAGTCCAACTCAAATTATACAGCACATGTACAGTACAAGTATTAGCTACTGCCCAAGTTGCATGATCCCTGAAACTGCTACATACGTACAGACCCCCTTCCTCCCTCGGGTTGGCAACGGGTAGAATGTACACATACAGTGGAGGTCAGAGTCTGATGATCTTTACCTCATGCAGATGTGGGGTCATTCCACTGGGATGGGATCAGTTATAGTCACACACACCATCCACTGATAAATATACAACAATTATTATTTACATGCCACAAATAAAAATCCTATCATGCAAAGTGCATTGAGAGAAATGTAGTTTGCAATGTTGTGGTCGTCAGGGTTTAGACTTAGCTATAGCTTTCTAGAATAAATACATACTTGGTTAATGAGTTTGATGCAGCATAATACTGCACCTGAAGATCACTTGGTTGAAGGATGGTAGATTGTAGTTGTAGTAACTAATCAAGTCAGGGAACTTAGCTATAACTACCTGTAGCTAGTGTAAGTACAATAGTGATCTATATCTACTTGGTATACTCAACTATTTTGAGAGAGTCTATAAGCAGTGAGAATACGGACCTATTTGAACTGTGGTTGAGAGGGGGACACTGCTACACTTCATTGAAGCTGCACGAGAACTGTTCAGGTTCCATGCATACTGATTTAAATATAGACTGCTACATGCAATGCAGTACTTCCTGTTTGACAACGCGTGGGAGAGATATAGCCACACCTCCTAAGATTAACATCCAGCTGGGTTGATATATAAAATTTAATGTGTAAAAGATACAAAGTGAGTGGTTTTTAAATGCACAAAGAAAGTGAACAAAGTGTTCTATTATATAAAAAGCAGATAAAAAAATTATTTATAAGGTGTACGTATAGTGGTAAGCAAACTAGTAGATACTTTCTTTCTCTGTTTTTTTTTTCTTGTTTTTTGTTCTTTTTTTCCTTCTTTTTTTCTTCTTTGACAAAATTAATGGTTGAAGCTCAGAAGGTAAAATTTAGGCTTCCAGATCTGAGAAAATTAAAGTCACAATGTAAATGTTGACTGTTGACTGTAAATTTAAATTTAGTATAATAGAGGAAATCTCACTCATCCAAAAATATTATTCTGAGTTACAGGCAAAAATTAATGAGAGTTACGGGCATCCCTAGCATGTGGTCAATCCAGTGGAACTTCTGAATAATTTGAGACCCAGTCTTTTGTCGTTTATAGAGAAGTTGTCCTCTATTAAACATTATTTAGATATACAAAGGTTGTTGCCCTCTTTCAGAGTGTCCTTATCAGAGGTTCCATTGCTTGGTCTTACAATTACAGCTTTCAATATAATTACTGGTTGGTGATTAACAGTCTATGTCTGTGACTTCAGAAATAGCTATAGCTAATACATCAAAGAATGAACCCTGTACCCACCGACCCACAATAAATTGAGCAATGCTCACATAGAGGGAGGCATTATAGTCCATGCAAACATGATATTGTGTTTGGTAAACTGTGTTCTAGGTACCATGTACAGCAATGATTATTAATTACTTCAATGGCAAGAGACATAACAGTAGAGTTAGAGATGGCTGTCCATAAGAACCAGTGGGTCACAAGGACCATGTTGAATTTCCACTTGTATAGGGAAATATAGTATAAAGTATACATGTAGTTGTGTAAGGCTATCTTGACAGTATCAGATTAGAAGCAATGCTTTAATGACCCCATAATTATGGCTTGACATGATACAACACCAACATCATTACATGCAGTGATATGGAAGGACAAAGGAAAGTATGATGAGCTAATTATTCCACACCATGTTAGTTATTATCACCACAAATCTATAGTGGACATTAAACACAAGGTTGCTTGGTCTGTACTTCAGTACTCCTACAGAAAGATGAGGACTATGCAACCATGCAACATAAACATCACAAGTTTCTACCAGCAATAGTAAACACTCAACATCCAATTTGATGATCACATCAAAGTCCTAAAACCAAGCAGTATGATCACATCACTGTCTCTGCATGTCTCATCAAGTATCAATTGTAGCATGGACCACCACTACATGCACACATGCATACACATAATCACACAGTCCTCACCTTATTATCACCACTTCACTCTAGGGTCTGCTGGTCGCTTGTATCTCTTTGATAACGAAAGTACTGTTAAACTTGTGTTCTCCTGTAGACTTGATAGGATTACATCAACTCCTTCTTCATATGAATAATCTCTATCTAGATGTAGTTTCTTTAGTGAAATGTTTTTCTCTAGCATCTCACTCATTGCCTTAGCTCCTTCCACTCCAATAGCATTGCCTTGCATCATTAATACTAACAAGGTGGAGTTTTCAGATAGTGCTGCAGCGATGTGAATGCATCCTTGTGATGTTATTTCACAGCAAGGTATATCAAGGTGTTCTAACACTGCATTAGTTTTAATCGCATCACCAATGGAAGCTGCTCCAATATCTCCTATTGGGTTCGAATATAGTTCTAATTTGGTGAGTGACTTATTGACGGCAAGACCTGCTGACAACTGCACAGCTCCCTCACTGGTAATTTCACAGACATTAATATCAAGGTAATCTAACACAGCATTAGTTTTAATCGCATCACCAATGGAAGCTGCTCCAATATCTCCTATTGGGTTCGAATGTAGTTTTAATCTGGTGAGTGACTTATTGACGGCAAGACCTGCTGACAACTGCACAGCTCCCTCACTGGCAATTTCACACCAAGCTATATCAAGGTGTTCTAATACTGCATTAGTTTTAATCGCATCACCAATGGAAGCTGCTCCAATATCTCCTATTGGGTTCCTCCATAGTTCTAATCTGGTGAGTGACTTATTGACGGCAAGACCTGCTGACAACTGCACAGCTCCCTCACTGGTAATTTCACAGTCACATATTTCAAGGTGTTCTAACACTGCATTAGTTTTAATCGTATTACCAATGCAAGCTGCTCCAATATCTCCTATTGGGTTCCTCCATAGTTCTAATCTGGTCAGTGATTTATTGACGGCAAGACCTGCTGACAACTGCACAGCTCCTTCACTGGTGATACCACAAGAATCCAATATTAAAGTCCTTAAGCTCGTCAGTGCATGAGATAAAAGAGTTGAGGAAATTACATCACGTTTGTTGTTGCCTAAATCCATTTTAATAAACTTCTGGAGTATAGGATGAGGGATGTTTAGAAAATGTTCAATGCTATGAATGTCACAGTCAGAAAAGTCAGCACTTGTTACTTCTCCTTTCCAAGTTATTGCTCTCATCTTCATCAACCCTTTGGAAAACATTTCTATTCCCTCATTTCCCATATATGAATAAGAAAAGTCCAATTCCCACTTGTTTTGAGAATATGCCATAGAATGGCCCACCACGAAGTAATCAAGAGGACTCCATCCATGAGATGAGAACACTTTTATTGACTCACAAAATGCCAGCAGATTAGAAACTGCCTCAGTATCACCAGATTCATACATCCAGTGATAGGCAGCTGCACTTTCGTAATCTGAGATATGCTCTTGAATCATTTCTGAAGTGAAGGTATTAAACTTGGAGAGACCGAAATAGAATTTCATCACCACACTCAGGTGACCTACTTTGACATGTTCTCTTATTAGCTGCTGTTGTGTGTGGAGAGGCAACTGTGTGATGCGGTAGGCAGCTAGAAACTCTTGAAGTGTCAGATGGATGAAGTGGTAGGAGAGCTCGGCATCCTGTCCACGATAGAGCTCTTTCACCGATTCCATCAATCCTAGAGTCACTCCACCGATATCAGCACTGCTGAATGTCAGCTGTTGCTTCATGATTCCTTCCCAAGCCAGTTTGCTTAGGGCCAGCAGCTGTTGATGCACATCTGGAGGGAGGTCCTCAAGAGATCCAATCTTCCAGGACTGTTTGCCGTGTGCCTTATGTCCTGAAAAGTGCTGCATCAGCAGTTTACATATATACGCTGTGTAGAGTCGGGTAACGGTGGTTGGGGGGGTTGACTCCATATCTCGGCTCCACTTGAATACATCTGTCACTATGTTGGCAGTCACAGGAGTGTGCATGGCTGCCTTCATAGCTGGATAATAGCTCACATAGTCCAAAAATTTGCTACGGATGTCGGGATGAACCCTCTCATCCCTCAATACTCGACTTAACTCTAAAGTAGGAGTCGTGACAAGTTCGATATGTTGGTCCACTTGGATTGATGTGCTCTCGATGATTAACTTTGTGGCCCATGGTCGGCTGGTTATGATTATGGTAGCTTTGGGTAGTTTGCGACCATGTACTAAATCAAGAAATATTGAAGATTCTTCCCTCATTCTTTGTTCCAGTTCGTCCCAGGCTTCCAGCCACAGGACCACACCCTCTCCTTGGCTGTTCTCCACTTCCTGTGCTATGGCCCCCTGGAGCTGAGGATGGTGGAAGAGGTCAGAGATACTTTTGGCTGACCTCACTCTGTTGTCTCGTAGGGGAAGGAGGACCAGTAGGGTGTGATCATTTAGACGTTGGCCCTGAGACCACTTGAAACAGAATTGTTCACTGAATGTGGTCTTGCCCACACCTGGAGCTCCTTCGATCAGAACTAGTCGTGGTTTCGTTTCATCATAATATTTGGACTCAGTAACATCACCTTCTGTCATAGGGTATTTCTTGTAGATGACATCATCTTTGTCTCCCCTGATCGTACTCTTAGTGAAGCTGTCCATTTTACTCCTATTAATCTTTTTCTTTTTTATCCCTGCCAGTTTGAAAGCAGCGAGGTTCTTGCCCTCCATGGTGGAATAGGTGTCCTTCAGGAAGGCTGCATACTTTGGAATACTCGAATATTTGTATTCTTTACCATCGATGGTCATGCATTCGATTTTGTGTTCCTTGAAGAATCCTTTATTGTCAGTGTTCTCCAGGTCCTGCACTAAAGTGGAGGCGATCTGAGCAGGCAGCAACCATGTGACTATCAAACTGCCATGTGATACTTTCTTCAAGATGAGGGCAAAGGAGGGGAGGAGGAACTTGCGGATGATGTGACCTTTCAACTCTTCTAGTTGCTCCAAAGTGCATGTCTCCCAGTCTAATTTTAGGTGGAGTACAAATTCCTTCAGATCCGCTTCGCTAGGTCTGCTTTCAACTGCTGGACAATGCTCGGCAAAGTCACACAGTCGAGTATTACGTCGAAAAGTTTCCAGTGAACTAAGATAACTCTTCATATTCTGTTTGAGAGAACGGTCTCCAATGTTACGAATAAGGTTTTCTAAGAGTGTGTAATTCATAAAGTTCCAGTATTTACTCAGCTTGATCCAAATACTATTGATGGTCGACTCTTTTTCTAGTTCATTCTCAATTTGTTGGAAGAAATCCTCGTGTTCTTCTTTGTACTTGATTGGTAATGTCATGAGGCGAGCTTTGAATCGATTGACATCGATATCCTTCTCTATAATTTTATCATACGTTTGAATCGATACATCCATAAATTCATCTTCAAGGTCTTGTGTTTGCTGTGGAATGGTGTTTTGAAGGAGACCTGCAATATACAAAATAACAGGTATTAAAAGTCTATCATTATTATTGTTATATTGTTCTGATAAGGAAACTCTCCACATTAAAAATGAAAAGGATCATGTGTATGAAAAAATAATAAACGCAAAAAGACTTGTCTTCATGATCCCCAACCTTCGCTGGTGAAGAACGTTGCTGTGGAAAATTATCCATCAGGCATAAGGCATAAATAATACACTAAGTAACTGGCTTTTATCGGGAATGAGCTAGTCATAGAATAGTTCCATTTGCCCCAAAACACGAAATTTTTACCCCTCGAAAATAACCCGCTATACAGTAATCTATAGCCTTCCATGTATATTCCATACAAGCAAGAAAGATTGAACACACCTTTTGGAACTTCTCCTTCCGTAGGACCTTCCATGGTAGATGGAGGTGAGGTGGAGTCCATTGGATGTGATGGAGGAGTCACAGGACAACCTACAACACAGAATAACTGATTAGAATTTTTAATTTTTTACTCTCCTCTTCAATAATTACCTTTGAGAGAGATGTTGTGAGTGTTGCTAGTGGCAGTGATGGTGTCCTTGAGGAAAGGGGAGGTGAGGTTGATTTGGCAAGTGTATTGACCAGCATGGGACAGAGAGAGAGAAGGGAAAGAGAGAGTGTTGTCTAAAGACTCAACCAGCACTACTCCATTGTGACTCCAGCAGTATGTGATGGTAGGACTGAAATCTTCAGCACCTGATACAGTGCAGGAAAGGCAGTACTTCTCCTCCACTGAGGGGTTGCCCCCAGAAATCACCACTTTGATTGGTGGGGCTATAGATGAAGGAGAGGGAGTCTGGTCATAGCGTTAATCGACATTGTTTTGTGTTAATGGGACTACATGACATTAATGTGGCCAGAACTACAAGACAAAGTTATGGTAGCATTCTACAAATCACTGCAGCAGGTCACAGACATTTTAGGGTACCATTATGTTAGCTACATCAGATATCAGTACTGTAGATTATTCTAACTTACCATCAAGGAAGACTTTTTCATCCATTACTATTTTCTCAGCTAAGCTCTTAAATCCCACGGTAGGCTTGATCAGAGCGGACACAACAGCTTTCCACGAGATCTCACCCCCACATCCATTCAACCACTCCACCAACATATCGGTGAAGCACATATCTGGGTCATTATATTTGGATCGTAAAACTTGCAGGATGCCAACTGGGAGATGTAGCTGGAGTCCAAAGGTGAACCACTTTGTCCTCGCTTCCCACAGACGATTTTGAATGTCAGCAAAATTGGACGAAATCAATTCAACTATGAATCATAATTAAAATACTACTGATATTGTATTGTTTCTACTGATATTGCATGCAAAGCATAGCCATAACTACTTGACTCACTTCCTGGACCAGGGTTGGTCTCGATGTCCCCAGCACAGTGTAGTAGACAGCATATAATGGTGATAGAGAAGGCCACAA
This sequence comes from Crambe crambe, assembly GCA_963924555.1. Classification (NCBI taxonomy): domain Eukaryota; kingdom Metazoa; phylum Porifera; class Demospongiae; order Poecilosclerida; family Crambeidae; genus Crambe; species Crambe crambe. The sequence continues at coordinate 4,803,325 of OZ004587.1, forward strand.
ACAAGTACACACCAAGTCCTTTCAATATCCTCTGTTTACTGCAACCTCCAGGGGTTTGGGTCATACAGGAAGTGTCTGTTAAGGGTAAAGAAAGACTCTGGATGTGTCAATTGGTAAAGGGTTTTCAACATGGTAAAGGGTGGTCATAAGTACTACCATATATATACAGTGAACTCCCTCTAATCAGGACCCCTAAAATGAGGCAACCCTGGTATTTAAAAAAGTCCATAAATTCACCCCTGAAATGAGGCCACCCCTCTAATCAGGACACTCCTAAGGTGGCCGAGTCCATTGTATCTCATTTACGAATGTCAATCAATTTCAGGAAACTCTTTCACTGTAAAAAGCTTGCAATATGTTGGAGTCTCTTGGTCCTTTTACTCGTCTAAAGAACACTCTTTTAAAATGATTAATTTTCTACAATTACGATTGAGATTATAGTATGAAGTTTATACCTTGGAGGCACGAGGTATACATCACCTATGGCTCTATCATCTAAAGTAATCCATGAATCATTAAAATGCCAATATTCTGACTTCCAATGCACTCATAAGAAGAGGGTAAATGATTCAACATGATCGAACTTTCTACTTAATAGCAGCTTTGAATGGAGATCTGCTCACTTATTGCTCCATTTACCTCACATGAGACTACTTTTCAAACCAAGAAGTAAAGTACAACTGTCAGGTGTTTGCCTTAATTGGCACTGAAGCATGTAGAGCATGTTGATACAGGCCATGGTTAGCCAAGCTATTAAGAGCACCTTGAAACGACAGTCTAACAGGAAAGCCAAGAGCACCTAGAGAACAACGACAACATGCTCAAGAAAGAACAGAAACAGCAGAGAGAACAATCTATGATTGCTTGAGTAGACAGCAATTAATTATGAGAGTCATGATGAGCGTGACTAAAGACATGATTTAGCTAGGCAACAATAAAGCCAAGAGCACTAATATAAACAACTAAATACCAGAAAATCAGCCAGACATCAGGAAGGCTGAGTACAAGCCTTGCATGGAAGTGAACATTTGAAATTCCAATCAGAGAGCACTTAGCTACAAGAGAACATAAACCTAACTCTACCCTTCGAACATTGAGTGTGCACTATTGAGATATTACCTACCTAAGTCGATATAGGCCTAGCTAGCTAACAGTGCCGAGGCATTAGTCTTTTAAAGACAAACTTGTTATGCACTTGTCTACTTACATTTAGCTTATAAAAAATGATATCCATTATCAGCAGAGCAAGTAAAATCACATAGTCATAGTATAATTATGAGGGAGGTAGAGTCAGGACAGGGGTGGGAGCTGAACTGACCTATTAGTGAGAGTAGGAACTCTTCCAGGATTTTATTGGGAGAAATAGAGTGGCATTTCACTGAAGCACGAGAACGGGCAGCATTGTTCAGGCCCACACTGGCCCTCCACTGCTCCATAGCGACTGGCATGGTTACAGTATCAGGGAGTACTACCTGTGTAAGAACAAGGCAAGGGGTGAATTCATTATTCCACTTGATTCACTTCAGTAGATCACCAATAGCTGGTGTAGGACTGGTTCAACACGCATCTTTTATTCCCACATCACAAAGCCACAAAATCTCATGGGAAAGTGTTTACCTATTCTTATCGAGACTAAAAATCTCATCTCACTAGATATAAGTATGACACTTACGCTGTCTCACTCGAGAGGGAGGGATTACTACAACAACTCGATAGGTTAAATAATCAGATTTGGTTAACTAAAGCAGGACTCTCTAGGTAAGACACGACAGTGTTGTTTCGTCTACATGTGTGGGAGGATCTAGGAGCTCGTAATTATGGGTGCGGTTATAAGCGTGATCACTATGCGCGCGCGTCATGCTGATATTATGAATAATAATAATAACAAGAACCAGTTCAGTATAATTACTGTTTCAAGAACATAAAAGTTTAACTTTTTCCAGTAAGGCGATAAACTCAACTCTAGGCAGGAGCATAGTGAATCGAATATCTACAAGAAAGTAGCAAAAAGCATTTTAGTACTGAAAAGGATTCCCATGTAAATAGCTAGTTGATATTGATAGTCATAGCTATTACTGGCAATTTGTAAAAAGTACAACCCCTTATCATTTTCATACATAATGTAGCTAGCTAGCTATACTCTCTCTAGCTCTATACAGCTGTCAACCTTTATCACTGGTTCCAAACTCAGTTCCATTGAGTCCAGAGAGGTTGACCTGAGCAAAGTAATCAGCACAGGGTTCCCCTGTGTCACAGTGGATCCATGCATACGCCCCTGGGGAGTCAAGGGAGTTCTGGAGCTTGAGAGCAGGACAACCAGTCAGAGCTGCATTCAGCTGATCGAAGCGACTGTACATGACATTGCGACCATATTCATGCAGTCCTAGCAAACCACTTGGACCTAAACCTTGACCTGCACACACGGATCAATTTGGGTTAATGGTGATTACTGTTTATTTTGCCAATCAAAAAAATAATGCCCACTAGAATATAAGAAATGCATGTAAGATTAGTCAATGATTTGTAGTGTCACAAGAAGTCAGTAGATAGCTATGTATTTATGACCAGATAAGGCCAGTTTAGGTTATAGGTGGTAGCTATTCAAGTTTAGCTAACTCTTTGGACTTACTGAGAGTAGTCTCAAGACTGGAGAGTACTCTCAATTCAATGTCTGCTGATTGTGCTATGACAATGGATGAAGCCACATCTGACATGCTGTCTGCAAGGATTGGATCACGAACCAAACCCCATCCAAATCTGGTACCAGCCAGTCCATCATTTTTTGAACTGTTAATACCATACATCAGTAGCTATGTGATTGATACACTCTAGCTAAACCTCTAAATAGTGTAGCTACATCAATTAACATGTAAAAGATGATCAAATGCTATAGATACATGAGAGAGGAACTTCCCATGGACCCACAGTATCCTTTGTTCAGATATTTAGCTACACTGCATAGCTAGCAAGCTATCTCTCACCTTGAGAATATCATGATGGATTTGTTCATTACTTGATCAATGTTGGTGAACATGGGCCAGTAATACACCATGTCTGTTATGACATGGTCTGGATCCTTCACTAGTGGTTTCTTCTTTGAGCCATCCGGGTTGTTGGGGTAACTGCAACCATGCATGGAATTCATGGAATGAATATTATCAGGGGTTTACCCTTCAGCTATTTTTAAGAAGGAAAGAATATAGCTAGCTTGCTATAGCTACCTTGTCGATTTGCACCTCAATTGTTTTATACATAAAAACCTGTAGCTACCAATAATTATAGAGAACTAACGTTACAATCTCAATGGTCCAAGGAGAGTTAGGATCAGCACTGAGATTCCACCTTGCAGTGGAGATGCGAGCAATGATGTCAGGGTAAGAAGCATAGTAAGGGACTTGTGCTAACACATCTACTCTGTCAGGACAATTCACACTGCAACTCTTCAAGATCTTCTCAGTCAATGCTACCACAGTAATATAGATTACCATGGTAGCACCCATGCCTGTTACTATGTGGTAGCCTTCTATCACAGCATTCTCAGTCTTTAAACAAGTAAAAACAACAGATAATATGATTAGCATTGAAACAAGTAGCTACTGAAAAAGACTTAGTAATAAAGAAATAATAGCTGCATATAAGCCTAGTCTGAAACTGCAGCTTCATATACTTTCCATTATACTGGCAATTTTAAAGCCAGCACACTAGCTAGTACATGTAAGCTTACTATAGAATGTAGTCTTTGAATGGAAGAAACTAGAGGAGGTAAAGCTGCATTAGAGATGGCAGAATGAGAAGGAAACTGGTAGGCTTGTCTGTAAAATAAGATATAAATAATAAACTATTGACTAGCTGACTAGCTACAATAATTATAAGATATTTTTTTTTTGGTGGATAACTAAAATAAGACAGTGGGAGATGTCACAGCATTCACTCTCTCATCTACTCCTCCCTCCCCTTGAGTGTCAGATGTAATGGCCAAGGATTGAAGTACAGGGGTCTGCACCAATGCTTGAATTCTGCCAGTACTCAGCGAAAACTATAGGATTTCCACCATATGCTGAGAAATTACAGCTCAGTGTGTCCTCCTTGGTCTTACAAAGAGGTCCCGAGACTTCAGTGGCGTAGGAAGATGGTTTTGAATAGGGGGGCCACCTAAGTAATAGTCAAGACCACGCCTATTTTACTGGGGGGGGGGGGGGGGGGGACTAAGACTAGTTTTTAGAAAAAAATCAAACTCCAAAGTAATTTATTCTTTATTGGTTTACAATATTCTTTAATTGTTCAATTGACATTCAGTCATAGTGCTTCTTAAATAGCTAAGTTTCATTTGATGATGGGAAGAAAAAGAGCGTTCTGCTGTGGCTGAAGTGACTGAAAATGTCAAGTATAATCTAATCAGTTTATCTACTTCCTGAAACATGCCTTTGTAGATTTCACTTTCATTACAGCTGTGATCATCTAGTGTAGTATAGTAGCTATAGCAATCATGCAATCAATAATAAGGGGAGGATAATAAGGGGAGGGGGCCCTGCTCCCTGTCTGAAAATAATAGGGGGGCCCTGGCCCCTGTGGCCCCCCCTGTTCCTACGCCAGTGCCGAGTAACATTGGTAGCAGGGACGACCTTCATATCCTGTGCAGCTGTGAAAAAAATAGTTTTGTTAATGCAGTTGAAGCTTTGAATATGGCTGAAGGATTAGCCACTATTTTTTGCAGAAAGTTAGTCCTTTTTTCAGGGGTTAAAAATGTACAGTAATGCTATGGGAAAAGAACCAAAAAGAGCATCCTTAGTTGGGAGGTTGTCCTTTTCTTGGAGGGTCCTTTCATCAAACTTTCTTTTTTCCTTTCCACTAGCTAGCTGAGTTTCCACTCAGTAGCTACGTACATGATAGCTGCAATCTTGTGGGATGACAAAGTAAAAACTTCCAGCAGTGGAGTGGCCTCAGGTGCCCACTCTGGATGCAGATTCCAGTTCACCTCATTAATATAATATTTATAGCTGCTACTTAACAACTTCTAGACTAGCTGAAAGGTTAGTTACGTAGCTAGACCTGTTGAGCACTGGGTGACTTTTCACATATCTGCACTCCCTAATCGATATATCTATTCTTGTTGGCCACTTCACTTCGGCCACACACCTCTGACAACAGCAAGCACAAGGACTATGATAATCGATAACACTTGCAGACAATTCCTTTTTCCAGTTAGTGATTGCCACAACCCTCCCCACTGATTTGATACCACCTGTGCATATATATCAGAGAGTGTGCATGTCCCATCGTGGACCACCTCCAGGGCAAGCAACAGCATTAGTATTCAAACATCATTGGTTCTCCAATTCCAGCTCTAGCCCCTCCCCATTATTTAATGCGCATGCGCTTTGGATCTCGTGCACCATTGGTATGTGGTCTGCATGTACTGTTAGAAAAACAACAACAACAAAAAACAAAAACAAATGAAATAAAAGAAAACCAACAAGAACAAAAACTATGCATTATGTGATCCAGTAATTATGCACTATGAAAAGTCTTATAATAATGAATGTCCACAATCACTTCATATAGCAGTAATAAGTTATTAGTATAAAAATGAGAAAAGAAAGTCTAGAAGTTTTATAATTACTTAGTAACGACCATCCACCATCATTCGCATGAGTGGACCAACCTGTAGAAAACAGGCAGTGTTGAAAATCAATTAAACATCAGACTCCATTTATATCCCCATCCACGCCACAGAACTATGATAGACTAGCTCTGACAGAAACGTAGTTAAATCCCCCTGCCTCCAGAACGTTCTACCATATTGCCCACTGTACACAGAGGTACTACTTGCATAACTGGGTCCCTACCACACACACACACACACACACACACACACACACACACACACACACACACACACACACACACACACACACACACACACACACACACACACACACACACACACACACACACACACACACACACACACACACACACACACACACACACACACACACACACACACACACACACACACACACACCTCTGCTGGGTCTTGTAAGGCTTCGTTGAGCATGTTTCGTGTGATTGCTGTCTTTTGCTGAGAGTTGAGTGGATACATGATTTTATTGGGCACTGGCCCACTCTGCAAGGAAACAAGCACACACCTATTAAACCACTTGGCGGGTTTAGATACATGTAAACTTATCCTATACCAGACATTGTAACACCACCTCTTGGTAATGACTCTATATAATGCCACCTAATGAAACATCAAGAGTAATCTAAGATTGCATACATCCATGCAGATGATGTGTTGGATACAAAGAGGTGATGACCCCTTACCAGTACATGGGTACATAAAGAACATCTCCTGGCTTCAGCACGCATTCATATCCCTTGAGATTCCTCAACTTGTGGAACTTTTCAAAGTCAGGGTTATCAAAGTTCACCTGTGAACAATCGTATAAATTGAACAATAGGTCTCTCTCTCTCTCTCTCTCTCTCTCTCTCTCTCTCTCTCTCTCTCTATGATTCTTTACCTGACTCTGTCTGTCACAGGGATGTGCCACTGGGTAGGGATAAAGATTTCCAAAGTGTTCAGGTGGGTTCCAGGGGGAAGGGATAGTGTCGTAGGCCTGTTCTCTCATCCACCACCACTTCTGTAACACAGAGGAAGGGAGGAGGGGATATAGAGGGAGAGATAAAGAAAAGAGAGTGAGTGTGTGTTAGAGATGATTCCATGAGAATATTTACTACAAATTCATGAATGAGGACATCATACTGACAAATCCAATGTTAACAGTATCCTGATTAGAGGGTTATCCTCATCTACAGATCTAGCTATAGATATCAGTGTCTTTCATCTACACATACACTTGTTATTCAGTACTCTATATGCATATCAAGTGTCCTAATTAAAGGGTCATCCTCATTGCATATCATCTTGATTGGATCAGTGTCCAGATTAGAGGGCATCCTCACAGGCCTACTTACATGAGCTAGAGACTTGGGAGGGCTAGTAATAGGAAAAAGTATAGTGTGAACACCTATTGGAGTGATCGAGGCAGCTGCTCTACCACCAGGTGGTGGTTCAGTCCAAACTGCATGGTGGTACACGTACATCACTGTTGAAAAGACACATAGGGGTGGTCCAGTTTCACCAGGCTCTGAATCTACAAAATGACAATGGCCATATCATGATAATTATATGGCAGTTAAAAAGTCCAGATAGAATATCCTAAACAGTGAAGGAGCGAAATAGCATCAGGCCTATAGCTATACAATCCAAAGAAAATTTCTATCAGACATCTGACGTTTTGACCTGGCAAATGCCCTATTATAATCCTCACTGTTAATCAGAGAGATGAGGGAGTAGCTAGGAGACTTATATGTACATAGAGGAAGGTGGGGGGGAGGAGGAGAAGGAATGAGGGAGTGGGAAAGAGAGAAGTGGGGAGGGAGAGATGAGGGAGTAGGAGACGTACATAGAGGAATAAAGGGAAAAGAAGGAAGGATACAGCCTCCTCATTGCTCTCTGGCTCCTTGGAGGGGTTAGGACAAGGAAGAGGGTGGTGGGGGCATGGTGAATTTGTTTCTGAATCAGAATTGGATGAGACTTTGATGTGGAGACAGAGGAATTTGAAGTTTTTGATGGCTGAAGCATAATATTGAGTGACTGTGATGATGGAGACAGTAGCTAGAAGGTTCAGAGGCGAGTATGGGGTGACATGACCACCCTTCACCCTAAAATGGGATAACTTTTTACCATATGAAATTTTTCACCCCCTAATGTGTGAACATATTATGTAGTGGTGGACTATGGGACTATGGGAGGCTCCAGTTGGCCAACAATCCTTCACAATAAGACAATAAGGTTGTGCAACAACGGAACATAAAGGCTAGTGTGGGACTCGCTTGGCTCACCTCAATCAGGATGAAATGACTGCTCATAATATGACCAGAATGCTTATTATCATATTTTCTGCTGTCAATATTGTCTTCTGGGTAGTGGGGAACCAGATCTGTCCCTGTCAGGATCACTGGTTAATTGCTAGGATAGTACCCACCAATGAAAGAAAAGAAGAGTATAGCATTAGAAAGGTATGACTGCAGAAAGGTATTGCCCTGTCTTTGCATGAACATGCAAACCCCACTCCTCTACAGATTGTAAGTAGCTAGAATAGCTAGTGATCTAGCTGAACTATTTTGAGAGTGAGAATACTGACCTATTTGAACTCTGTGTTTGAGAGGGACACTGCAGCACTTCATTGAATCCATACTAACAAGTTTAAAGAAGAGAGAGAGAGAGATGATGCGGAAGTGGAATTTTATACTTCTGCTGTGCTGCAGTGCAACACTTCCTGCTTGACTAAGAGCAGAAGGCGTGGGAGTGCAACAGCCACACCTCCCAAGATTAACATCCTGCAGGGACTACTCTAGGATCATAAGTCTAAGGTTTAAGTATAAAAATAAAACCTTTTTGTGTAAAAAATACAAAGTGAAAGATACAAAGTGAGTGATATTTTTAAATTCACAAAAAAAAAGTGAACAAAGTATTCAAATACGCACAAAAATCAGGTAAAAAATTATTTATAAGGTGTACGTATAGTGGTAAGCAAACTAGTAGTTACTTTCTTCCTATTTGACAACGCGTGGGAGGGCTATAGCCACACCTCCTAAGATTAACATCCTGCTGGGTTGATATATAATAAAAGATACAAAGTGAAAGATACAAAGTGAAAGATACAAAGTGAGTGGTTTTTAAATGCACAAAGAAAGTGAACAAAGTGTTCAATTATATAAAAAGCAGATACAATATTATTTATAAGGTGTATAGTGGTGAGCAAACTAGTAACTTTCTTTCTCTGTTTTTTTTTTCTTGCTTGTTTTTCGTTTGTTTCTTTCTTTTTTTTTCCTTCTTTTTTTCTTCTTTGACAAAATTAATGGTTGAAGCTCGAAGGTAAAATTTAGGCTTTCAGATCTGTGAAAATCAAAGTCACAATGTAAATGTTGACTGTTGACTGTAAATTTAAACACATTAGTATAATAGAGGAAATCTCACTCATACAAAAATATTATTCTGAGTTACAGGCAAAAATTAATGAGAGTTACGGGCATCCCTAGCATGTGGTCAATCCAGTGGAACTTCTGAATAATTTGAGACCTCAGTCTTTTGTCGTTTATAGAGAAGTTGTCCTCTTTTAAACATTATTTAGTATAGAGTATCTTTTGTTGCCCTCTTTCAGAGTGTCCTTATCAGAGGTTCCATTGCTTGGTCTTACAATTACAGCTTTCAATATAGTTACTGGTTGGTGATTAACAGTCTATGTCTGTGACTTCAGAAATAGCTATAACTAATACATCAAAGAATGAACCCTGTACCCACCGACCCACAATAAATTGAGCAATGCTCACATAGAGGGAGGCATTATAGTCCATGCAAACATAATATATATTGTGTTTGGTAAACTGTGTTCTAGGTACCATGTACAGCAATGATTATTAATTACTTCAATGGCAAGAGACATAACAGTAGAGTTAGAGATGGCTGTCCATAAGAACCAGTGGGTCACAAGAACCATATTGAATTCCACTTGTATAGGGAAATATAGTATGATATGCTATCTTGACAGTATCAGATTAGAAGCAATGCTTTAATGACCCCATAATCATGGCTTGACATGATACAACACAAACATCATTACATGCAGTGATATGGAAGGACAAAGGAAAGTATGATGAGCTAATTATTCCACACCATGTTAGTCATTATCACCACAAATCTATAGTGGACATTAAACACAAGGTTGCTTGGTCTGTACTTCAGTACTCCTACAGAAAGATGAGGACTATGCAACCATGCAACATAAACATCACAAGTTTCTACCAGTAATAGTAAACACTCAACATCCAATTTGATGATCACATCAAAGTCCTAAAACCAAGCAGTATGATCACATCACTGTCTCTGCATGTCTCATCAAGTATCAATTGTAGCATGGACCACCACTACATGCACACATGCATACACATAATCACACAGTCCTCACCTTATTATCACCACTTCACTCTAGGGTCTGCTGGTCGCTTGTATCTCTCTGATAACGAAAGTACTGTTAAACTTGTGTTCTGCTGTAGACTTGATAGGATTACATCAACTCCTTCTTCATATGAATGATCATCATGTAGATGTAGTTTCTTTAGTGAAATGTTTTTCTCTAGCATCTCACTCATCGCCTTAGCTCCTTCCACTCCAATAGCATTGCCTTCCATCATTAATACTAACAAGGTGGAGTTTTCAGATAGTGCTGCAGCGATGTGAATGCATCCTTGTGATGTTATTTCACAGTAACCTATATCAAGGTGTTCTAACACTGCATTAGTTTTAATCACATCACCAATGGAAGCTGCTCCAATATCTCCTATTGGGTTACACCATAGTTCTAATCTGGTGAGTGACTTATTGATGGCAAGACCTGCTGACAACTGCACTGCTCCCTCACTGGTAATTTCACACCAAGCTATATCAAGGTGTTCTAACACTGCATTAGTTTTAATTGCATCACCAATGGAAACTATTCCAATATCTCCTATTGGGTTCACAAATAGTTCTAATCTGGTGAGTGATTTATTGATGGCAAGACCTGCTGACAACTGCACGGCTCCCTCACTGGTGATTTCACAGCGACTTATTTTAAGGTGTTCTAATACTGCATTAGTTTTAATTGCATCTGCAATGGAAGCTGCTCCAATATCTCCTATTGGGTTCCCCCATAGTTCTAATCTGGTGAGTGACTTATTGACGGCAAGACCTGCTGACAACTGTACAGCTCCCTCACTGGTGATACCACATGAATTCAATATTAAAGTTTTTAAGCATTGACATGTGAGGAGTTCAGATAAAAGAGTTGAGGAAATGACATCAAGTTTGTTGTACTGAAAATCCAATTCCATAAACTGTTGGAGTATAGGATGAGGGATGTTTACAAAATGTTCAATGCTATGAATGTCACAGTTATTAAAGTCAGCACTTGTTATTTCTCCTTTCCAAGTTACTGCTCTCATCTTCATCAACCCTTTGGAAAACATTTCTATTCCCTCATTTCCCATGTATGAATATCTAAAGCCCAATTTCCACTTGCTTTGAGAATATGCCATAAAATGGCCCACCACGTAGTAATCAAGAGGACTCCATTCACGAGATGATCTCACTTGTATTAACTCACGAGATGCCATCAGATTAGAAATTGCATCAGTATCACCAGATTCATACATCCAGTGATAGGCAGCTGCACCTGAGATATGCTCTCGAATCATTTCTGAAGTGAAGGCATTAAACTTGGAGAGACCGAAATAGAATTTCATCACCACGCTCAGGTGACCTACTTTGACACATTCTCTTATTAGCTGCTGTTGTGTGTGGAGAGGCAACTGTGTGATGTGGTAGGCAGCTAGAAACTCTTGAAATATCAAATGGATAAAGTGGTAGGAGAGCTCGGCATCCTCAAGATAGAGCTCTTTCACTGATACCATCAATCCTAGAGTCGCTCCATGAATATCAGCACTGCTGAATGTCAGCTGTTGAATCATGATTCCTTCCCAAGCCAGTTTGCTTAGGGCCAGCAGCTGTTGATGCACATCTGGAGGGAGGTCCTCAAGAGATCCAATCTTCCAGGACTGTTTGCCGTATGCCTTATGACCTGAAAAGTGCTGCATCAGCAGTTTGCATGTATATGCTGTGTAGAGTTGGGTAACGGTGGTTGGGGGGTTTGACTCCATGTCTCGGCTCCACTTGAATACATCTGTCACTATGTTGGCAGTCACAGGAGTGTGCATGACTGCCTTCATAGCTGGATAATAGTTCACATAGTCCAAAAATTTGCTACGGATGTTGGGATGAACCCTCTCTTCCCTCAATACTCGACCTAACTCTAAAGTAGGAGTTGTGACAAGTTCGATATGTTGGTCTACTCGGATTGAAGTGCTCTTGACAATTGGCTTTGTGGCCCATGGTCGGCTGGTTATGATTATGGTAGCTTTGGGTAGTTTGCGACCATGTACTAAATCAAGAAATATTGAAGATTCTTCCCTCATTCTTTGTTCCAGTTCGTCCCAGGCTTCCAGCCACAGGACCACACCCTCTCCTTGGCTGCTCTCCACTTCCTGTGCTATGGCCCCCTGGAGCTGAGGGTGGTGGAAGAGGTCAGAGATACTTTTGGCTGACCTCACTCTGTTGTCTCGTAGGGGAAGGAGGACCAGTAGGTTCTGGTTATTTAGACGTTGGCCCTGAGACCACTTGAAACAGAATTGTTCACTGAATGTGGTCTTGCCCACACCTGGAGCTCCTTCAATCAGAACTAGTCGTGGTTTCCATTCAGCAACTTTATCTTCTGTCATAGGGTATTTCTTGTAGATGACATCATCTTTGTCTCCCCTGATCGTACTCTTTGTGAAGCTGTCCATTTCACTCCGATCAATCTCCTTCGCTATCCCTGCCAGTTTGAAAGCAGCGAGGTTCTTGCCCTCCATGGTGGAATAGGTGTCCTTCAGGAAGGCTGCATACTTTGGAATACTCGAATATTTGTATTCTTTACCATCGATGGTCATGCATTCGATTTTGTGTTCCTTGAAGAATCCTTTATTGTCAGTGTTCTCCAGGTCCTGCACTAAAGTGGAGGTGATCTGAGCAGGCAGCAACCATGTGACTATCAAACTGCCATGTGATACTTTCTTCAAGATGAGGGCAAAGGAGGGGAGGAGGAACTTGCGGATGATGTGACCTTTCAACTCTTCTAGTTGCTCCAAAGTGCATGTCTCCCAGTCTAATTTTAGGTGGAGTACAAATTCCTTCAGATCCGCTTCGCTAGGTCTGCTTTCAACTGCTGGACAATGCTCGGCAAAGTCACACAGTCGAGTATTACGTCGAAAAGTTTCCAGTGAACTAAGATAACTCTTCATATTCTGTTTGAGAGAACGGTCTCCAATGTTACGAATAAGGTTTTCTAATAGTGTGTAATTCATAAAGTTCCAGTATTTACTCAGCTTGATCCAAATACTATTGATGGTCGACTCTTTTTCTAGTTCATTCTCAATTTGTTTGAAGAAATCCTCGTGTTCTTCTTTGTACTTGATCGGTAATGTCATGAGGCGAGCTTTGAATCGATTGACATCGATATCCTTCTCTATAATTTTATCATACGTTTGAATCGATACATCCATAAATTCATCTTCAAGGTCTTGTGTTTGCTGTGGAATGATTTTTTGAAGGAGACCTGCAATATACAAAATAACAGGTATTAAAAGTCTATCATTATTATTGTTATATTGTTCTGATAAGGAAACTCTCCACATTAAAAATGAAAAGGATCATGTGTATGAAAAAATAATAAACGCAAAAAGACTTGTCTTCATGATCCCCAAGGCCCCCTTCAAGGATTGTTCCTTCTTCGCTGGTGAAGAACGTTGCTGTGGAAAATTATCCATCAGGCATAAGGCATAAATAATACACTAAGTAACTGGCTTTTATCGGGAATGAGCTAGCCGCCAAATACAGTATCCAGACGTGCAAGAAATCAACCACACACGTCCGTCCCATCTGGTGCCGTCCCCAGCTATATATGTTTCTGGAAGATCGAAAAAAGAAGCTTTATTCCGATACTTTGAATGCAAAAGACTTGTCTTCTGGATCAAGGATTGTACCTTCTTCACTGGTGTAGAAAGTTGCTATGGAAGATTGTCCAGGCAGAAGGCATAATAAGTACGCTAAATATGATCCACATACTGGCTTCTACCATGAATGAGCACAATTAACTTCTACTTCTAGCACAGGCACCTGCAACTCTTGCAGATGAGCATAGTGCATGGCTGGCTACAGCTAGCTGTATGCACCGACCATCCACGAAATTTAACCACGAACAATTTCATTCCCCCCATAACACAAAATTTTTACCCCTTGAAAATAACCCGATTTTATATAATCAAGAAAGTTTGAGCACACCTTTTGGAACTTCTCCTTCCATAGGAAGTTTTGGACCTTCCATGGTAGATGGAGGTGAGGTGGAGTCCATTGGATGTGATGGAGGAGTCACAGGACAACCTACAACACAGAATAACTGATTAGAATTTTTAATTGTTTTACTCTCCTCTTCAATAATTACCTTTGAGAGAGATGTTGTGAGTGTTGCTAGTGGCAGTGATGGTGTCCTTGAGGAAAGGGGAGGTGAGGTTGATTTGGCAAGTGTATTGACCAGCATGGGACAGAGAGAGAGAAGGGAAAGAGAGAGTACTGTCTAAAGACTCAACCAGCACTACTCCATTGTGACTCCAGCAGTATGTAATGATAGGACTGAAATCTTCAGCACCTGATACAGTGCAGGAAAGGCAGTATTTCTCCTCCACTGAGGGGTTGCCCCCAGTAATCACCACTTCGATTGGAGGGGCTATATAATATAATATTATGACACATCATTGAACTGTTTATTACTAACAGTACCTGCTAGATATATTTGGTGTTCTCTGGCTATCTTCATGGCCAGATTCTTGTGTCCCACACAGGGCTTCTTCAGAGCTTCCAATAAACCCTCCCATGAAGGTAAAGGGTCAACCATTTTCAGCCACTTGGAGAGCATCTCTCTGAAGCAAGCCTTCACGTCAGTGGGATTATCTTTTTTGATGGTCTGCAGTGTTGATTCACTGAGGTTCAACTCCAGTCCTAGGTCATACCACTCAGTCTTGGCATCCCAAATAACATTGCGCACTTTTGACAGGTTTGCTGGAACCATCTCGACTATAAGTAGTAAATATTATTTTTATTAATTTTCTACTTGGTATGTAAACTTCAACGTTAAAGAACTACTTGACTGACATCCTGGACCAGGGTTGATCTCGACGTCCCCAGCACAGTGTAGTAGACAGCATATAATGGTGATAGAGAAGGCCACAAATAAGTACACACCAAGTCCTTTCAATATCCTCTGTTTACTGCAACCTCCAGGGGCTTGGGTCAAACAGGAAGTGTCTGTTAAGGTAAAAGGAAAACCCAAAATTAATGAATGTGTTAATAATAATTATTTGTAAAGTAGATACATTTGCAACAATAAGAAACATTTTGCTGTGACCTGACCACAGTATTCACTTTCATGTTTACTATGCTATGTGGGCACGGGTGACAAAGTAACACTGTTATATATCCAATGTCCGGCCACTATCGTAAGATCTGGTAAAGGGTCTTCAACATGGTAAAGGGTAGTCATGCTACTAGTTTGAATATAGGGTAAAGGGTGATCATAAGTACTACTATATCACATTCACATGCTAGCTGAACTGACCTATTAGCGAGAGTAGGAACTCTTCCAGGATTTTGTTGGGAGAAATAGAGTGGCATTTCATTGAAGCACGAGAACGGGCAGCATTGTTCATGCCCACACTGGCCCTCCACTGCTCCATACTGACCGGCATGGTTACAGTATCAGGGAGTACTACCTGTGGAAGAACAAGGCAAGGGTGAATTCCACTCGATTGACTTCAGTAGATATCACCAATAACTGGTTCAACATACATCTCTTATTCCCACAAAATCTCATTACCTATTATTATCGAGGAAAATCCTTAGCTAGATAGGACACTTTCGCTGTCTCACTCTGGGAAGACTACCCGATATCGATTTGGTTAACTAAAAGTCGGATTCCTCAATCATAGATAAATAGCTAGGTCACGTTGTTCCTTCTACATGTGTGGGAGGAGCTTGTAATATGGGCGTGGTTATAATAAACGCATGTGCACATGCCATGCATGAGCGAGCAAAATTAATATCATTCGCGCACCATGCTGGAACAATAATAACAAGAACCAAAGTTCGGTATATATTAGCTACTGTAATTAGTACTGTTTCAAGAACATACTTTTTCCAGCAAGGTAATAAACTCAACTCTAGGCAGGAGCATAATGAATCGAATATCTACAAGAAAGTAGCAAAAAGCATTAGCTATAAATCGCCATAGCTCTACCCCTTACCAGTGGCACATCCCTGTGACAGGTAAAGAATGAGAGAGAGAGAAAGAGAGACCTATTGCTAAATTCATACCATTGTTCATTTGATAACCCTGACTTTGAAAAATCCCCCAAGTTCAGAATCTCAATGTGTACTGAAGCCAGGAGATGTTCTTTAGGCCACTATTGGTTGATTACAAGTTTCTCATCCCCCCGCCCGCATTAGTTTACTCTACCTACAGGATTTGGCCATTATAATTGAATTTCTATACCGCATCACTTCTGACTGTATCAACTCCTGTGGTTTTTCCAAGAAAATGCTGACATAATGGCTTAAACTATGCCGCCCGCCCGCATCAGTCTGAGCAAAACCATCTGATGAGAAACTTATGATCAACAAATAGTGGCCTTATGTACCCATGTACTGGTAGGGTAGGGATAAAGATTTTCAAAGTGTTCAGGTGAAAATAACACACCATTCATCACCTGAGCTGACCCAAGTTAATTGTATATACCATTTTTTCCTCTCGTTCAGCCACTTCCAGTTGAAATGTACAAAATCATGTTTTATACTTGTCCCAACAGCATCTGTTGAAGTGTCCTGATAGTAAATGAATTCATCTGTTCTCCCTATTATGTGGGTCTTCAGTTCATCCACAAACTTGGAGAAGGTCCACTCTCTCTTCTTCATCAGTTCACGGAAGTCAGGGTAGTTCCTCATCTGCATGTTATGGCATTAAATATGTGTCATGGTTTTAACAAGGATCAGGACACTGATCATCAAAGTAGAGGAAGTGTCTGGTCTTGGAGATAAACACTGTGTGTTTGTTGCTGCAATGTTGTCCTCCAAGTAGTTAAGTGACCATCTCAATGAGGGGGGAACAAGATCTGTCCCTGTCAGGATCACCGGTTGCTAGGATAGTACCAACCAATGAAAAGAGAAATTGAGGGAATAGCACATAATACAATTTCGAGTCTGGTGATCCTTACTTCATGTGTCATTAGATGGTCAGCAGTGGGATCCTCCCAATGCAGACGTGGGATGGGCTCCAGGGGGAAGGGATAGTGTTGTCATAGCCACTTTTGTATAACACAGGGGAAGGGAGGAGGGGATAAAGAAGAAAGGTATGGGGAGGGACCAAAAAAGAGAAGACAGGAAAAGGAGAGAGAGAGAGAGAGAGAGAGATGAATGCAAATATGGAGAGAAAGAGAGATAAAGGGACAAAGATAATTGCCATTCAAATATCCCACTATTAATATGATGGGATAATTCAATGCAATGAACTCCACCGTTGTATCTGTGGCTCTGGCTCCATGGAGGGGGTAGCTAGGACAAGGACGAGGGAGGTGGGGGCATGGTAATTTTGTTGCTAAACCAGAATGGGATAATCTCTGGAAAGACTGATGTGGAGACAGAAGTTTGTGATGTCTGAGGCATTATGGGAAACAATTGCTGGAGACACTGCTGGGAAGAAGGTTCAGAGGTCAATGTGTGATGGTCAGAGGGCAAAGGGACAGAGGTATAGGAGATGATGGGGATCAATCAAGTGTTGGTGATGGGTGCATTGGGAGAGGGCAAGCATGAAAGTGGGTGTTCTCATCATCTTGATGGATGGGTAGGTGGAGTTTTTATCGAGTTCACTAATTCTAATAAATCTGCTCCACTGCACTCTGCCACTCCTTTCTCTCCTCCTGTGTCCCACGTGCCACAGAACTAGCAGAGAAGGAAGGAGAAGAAGAAGAAGAAAGTTAGATGGATATCTTTCCATGATGACCTACAACCTTCTATGGCAACACATTACCCTAATATGGGAACACATCCTGATACATGAAAGCACATAGCAACCCATCAACATAGAGTCAAACTAGTGATACAATGTATGTGGAGATGTGAAAACACACGACCATACCCTAATACATATGAGACAATAATTTTTTTACGCTATGAGATTCTTCACCCCCTAATGTGTGAACATTATGTAGTGGTGGACAATGGGACTATGGGCTCCAGTTGGCCAACCATCCTTCACTATAAGAACACTTCCACAAACTACCATCAAAAAAGCTATCCTGCTATTAAGGGGCATGAAGCTAAAGTAGGTACCTGACATCCTTCATAGTAGACATGGATCCAATGATCACACTTCCCACACTGCACCATCTGAAGAAACACAATACGTAACAAGTATCACTACGTCGATACATTGACCAAACAGAGCTAGGAATATATAGATCTCCACAAAATTGGGTCAGACATCCTGTATCCCACAATACTTAAACACTACTGAGATATGTTCTTGGAATGGGGATGATCAGTCATCATGTATATAGCTAGTAGTAAATGAATTCATCTGTTCTTCCTATGTAGCTAAGTGAGTCCTCAGTTAATCCACAAACTTAGAGAAGGTCCACTCTCTCTTCTTCATTGGTTTTGGAAATCAGGATAGTTGCTCATCCGCATGTTACAAAAAGAATAAGTGGCTGAAGATTCTGAAGGGTCATTATTCACTAGTGTGGAACTCGCTTGGCTCACCTCAATCACTGAAGAATGTCTGTGTGGCCAGAATACATTAGATGTCCTGTCAATGTCCAGTCGAAGAGAAAGTGTCAGGGACACTCCAGAATTCTTATCAGAGGCTCTGGATTAGGACTCAGCTACCGTGGCATTATTTAAGCACTGCAGTTAAGTAGGACATTGCTCACTTTTTTACTGGTCTTGAGATAAATACTGTGTGCTTGCTGCTGCCAATGTTGTCCTCCAGGTAGTTAAGTGACCATCTTAATGAGGGGGGAAACCAGATCTGTCCCTGTCAGGATCATTGGTTGCTAGGATAGTACCCACCAATGAGAGTAGCATTAACTGTAGGGGCGGAAAAAGTTAATGCAATATCAGATACTATAATTAACCATAACTCATTATAGCTAATAATGTAGCTATTAGGAATAAGCTTTTGTCCCAGCAGAACTAGCCTTGTTAGCAAGATTTGTAATGTCTCATTTCATTTAGTGATCAGACTTACCTACGCTATGTAGTGCACAAAGCTCTAAGCCAGGTCCATAATATACACAATAATTTAACACATGCAACTTATAGTAGCTAACCAAGTATTATATACTGCAGTATTTGAATTTGAGTTGGACTACAGCGCATGTACAATGCCAGTATTAGCTACTGCCCAAGTTGCATGAAACTGACAGACCCCCTTCTTCCATCAGGTTGGCAAAGGAATGTGCATGAACGTACAGCTTATTTCAGAGTCTGATGATCTTTACCTCATGGATGTACATGTGTCACAAGATGTGGAATGGAATCAGTTATAGTCACACCCACTAGCAACATTAGCAACATCAGCCACAATTATTATTCCACAAAATTAAATCCATCAGGGTTTAGACATATTTATTGGTTAATGAGTTTGATGCAGCTTCAGTAGCTATTGGTTGAAGGATGGTAGATTGTAGTTGTAGTAACTAATCAAGTCAGTAAAGTGTGAGAACTTACCTGTAATGTAAGTACAATAGTGATCTAGCTATCTACTTGGTACTCAACTATTAATTTTTTGAGAGAGTCTATAGCAGTGAAAATACTGAACTCTGTGGTTGAAAGGGGTACTGCAGCACTTCATTGAAGCTGCATGAGAATTGCTCAGTGATGGTTTAGGTACAAAAAGAGAGTGATTATGAGGAAGTGGAATTTTATACTTCCTCAAACTCAGTTTCCTGCTGTGTTTGCAGTGCAGTACTTCCTGTTTGACCCCCCCCCCCCAACACGCACACACACACACACACTGTAAATTTAAATTTAAACACATTAGGAAATCTTACTCATCCACAAGTATTATTCTGAGTTACGGGCATCCCTAGTATCAGTGCCCATTCTTTTGTCGTTTATAGAGAGGTTGTCCTCTTTTAACCAGTGGGTCACAAGGACCATATTGAATTTCCACTTGTATAGGGAAATATAGTATAAAGTATACATGTAGTTGTGTAAGTCATGATATGCTATCTTGACAGTATCAGATTAGAAGCAATGCTTTAATGACCCCATAATTAGGACTTGACATGATGCAACACCAACATCATTACATGCAGTGATATGGAAGGACAAGGGAAAGTATGATGAGCTGATTATTGCACACCATGTTACCACAAATCTATACCGTCATTAAACACAAGGTTGCTTGGTCTACTCCTACAGAAAGATGAGGACTATGCAACCATACAACATAAACATCACAAGTTTCTACCAGCAATAGTCAACACTCAACATCTAAAACTGAGATCACATCAAAGTCCTAAAACCAAGCAGTATGATCACATCACTGTCTCTACATGTCTCATCAAGTATCAATTGTAGAAATCAAAAGTTTCCCTCATGCACTCATGGACCACCACTACATGCACACATGCATACACATAATCACACAGTCCTCACCTTAATACAGCCACACCACTCTAGGGTCTGCTGGTCGCTCATATCTCAATGGTAACCAAAGTTCTGTTAAACTTGTGTTCTGCTGTAGACTTGATAGGATTACATCAACTCCTTCTTCAAATGAATCATCTAAACATAGACTTAGTATCTTTAGTGAAATGTTTTTCTCTAGCATCTCACTCATCGCCTTAGCTCCTTCCACTCCAATATTATTGCCTTGTATCCCTAAATGTAACAAGGTGGAGTTTTCCGATAGTGCTGCAACGATGTGAATGCATCCTTGTGATGTTATTTCACAGTGATGTATACTTAAGTATTCTAACACTGCATTGGTTTTAATCGCATCACCAATGGAAGCTGCTCCAATATCGCCTATAGGGTTACTCCCTAGCAAAAGCACTGTGAGTGATTTGCTGATGGCAAGACCTGCTGACAACTGCACAGCTCCCTCACTCGTAATTTCACAACTTTTTATACAAAGTCTTTCTAACACTGCATTAGTTTTAATCACATCACCAATGGAAGCTGGTCCAATATCTCCTATTGGGTTCTCCTTTAGTATGGTGAGTGACTTATTGACGGCAAGACCTGCTGACAACTGCACAGCTCCCTCACTGGAAATATCACAGTCACTTATACGCAGGTAATTTAAAAAAGCATTAGTTTTAATTGCATCACCAATGGAAGCTGTTCCAATATCTCCTATTGGGTTCTCCTAATGTGGTGAGTGATTTATTGACGGCAAGACCTGCTGACGACTGCACAGCTCCCTCACTGATAATTTCACAGTCACATATATCAAGGACTTCTAACACTGCATTGGATTTAATTGCATCACCAATGGAAGCTGCTCCAATATCTCCTATTGGGTTCTCCCTTAGTTGTAATTCGGTGAGTGATTTATTGATGGCAAGAACTGCTGACAACTGCACAGCTCCCTCACTGGTGATACCACAAGAATTTAATATTAAAGTCCTTAAGCTCGTCAGTGCACATGTGAGGAGTTCAGACAAAAGAGTTGAGGAAATTACATTAAGTTTATTATTTGAAAAATCCAATTCAATAAACTGCTGGAGTATAGGATGAGGGATGTTTACAAAATGTTCAATGCTATGAATGTAACAGCACCTAAAGTCAGCACTTGTTACTTCTCCTTTCCAAGTTACTGCTCTCATCTTCATCAACCCTTTGGAAAATATTTCTATTCCCTCATTTCCCATATACCGGTATCTAAAATCCAATTTCCACTTGCTTTGAGAATATGCTATAGAATGGCCCAACACGAAGTAATCAAGAGGATTCCATTCATGAGATGATCTCACTTCTATTGACTCATGAGATGCCAGCAGATTAGAAACTGCCTCAGTATCACCAGCTGCATACATCCAGTGATAGGCAGCTGCACTTTCCTCATCTGAAATATGCTCTCGAATCATTTCTGAAGTGAAGGTATTAAACTTAGAGAGACCAAAATAGAATTTCATCACCACGCTCAGGTGACCTACTTCGACATGTTCTCTGATTAGCTGCTGTTGTGTGTGGAGAGGCAACTGTGTGATGTGGTAGGCAGCTAGAAACTCTTGAAGAGTCAGATGGATGAAGTGGTAGGAGACGATAGAGCTCTTTCACTGATTCCATCAATCCTAGAGTCACTCCACCAATATCAGCACTGCTGAATGTCAGCTGTTGCTTCATGATTCCTTCCCAAGCCAGTTTGCTTAGGGCCAGCAGTTGTCGATGCACATCTGGAGGGAGATCCTCAAGAGATCCAATCTTCCAGGACTGTTTGCCGTGTGCCTTATGACCTGAAAAGTGCTGCATCAGCAGTTTACATGTATACGCTGTGTAGAGTCGGGTAACGTTGGGGGGTTTGACTCCATGTCTCGGCTCCACTTGAATACATCTGTCACTATGTTGGCAGTCACAGGAGTGTGGATGGCTGCCTTCATAGCTGGATAATAGTTCACATAGTCCAAAAATTTGCTACGGATGTCGGGATGAACTCTCTCTTCCCTCAATACTTGACCTAACTCTAAAGTAGGAGTTGTGACAAGTTCGATATGTTGGTCTACTCGGATTGAAGTGCTCTTGACAATTGGCTTTGTGGCCCATGGTCGGCTGGCTATGATTATGGTAGCTTTGGGTAGCTTGCGACCATGTGCTAAATCAAGAAATATTGAAGACTCTTCCCTCATTCTTTGTTCCAGTTCGTCCCAGGCTTCCAGCCACAGGACCACACCCTCTCCTTGGCTGTTTTCCACTTCCTGTGCTATGGCCCCCTGGAGCTGAGGGTGGTGGAAGAGGTCAGAGATACTTTTGGCTGACCTCACTCTGTTATCTCATAGGGGAAGGAGGACCAGTAGATTGTGGTCATTCAGACGTTGGCCCTGAGACCACTTGAAACAGAATTGTTCACTGAATGTGGTCTTGCCCACACCTGGAGCTCCTTCAATAAGAACTAGTCGTGGTTTCCAAATAAGTCAGTAGATAGCTATGTATTTATGACCAGACGGCCAATTAAGGTCATAGGTGAAGCTTTGTGGTAGCTATTCAAGCTTAGCTAGCTAACTCTTTGGACTTACTGAGAGTAGCCTCAAGACTGGAGAGTACTCTCAACTCAATGTCTGCTGATTGTGCTATGACAATGGACGAAGCCACATCCGACATGCTATCTGCAAGGATTGGATCACGGACCAAGCCACATCCGACATGCTATCTGCAAGGATTGGATCATGGACCAAACCCCATCCAAATCTAGTACCAGCCAGTCCATCATTTTTTGAACTGATAATACAGTATGTGATTGATACACTCTAGCTAAACCTCTGAATATAATATACAGTAGCTACATCAATTAACATGTAAAAGTAGTGATTCCGGAAGCTAGACCTGCCCACATATAACTAGCTCTATCTCAAAGATCAATCAACACATGAACGCTTAACTCATATCCAGCAGCAGCTTAATAAATGTACTAACTACTCAAACACCAAATGAACCAGTGTGTTATGTTCACAGTTAGCGCCGTTGATTTTTAGTTCTATGGAGATTTATATGAGGAAAACGGTAAATCTGTATAACATCTATGTACTTCACCTGTTCCTATGTTAACCCACACCAGCAGGTAGGCCTTGTTATAAGCTAGCTAGTGATATCTAAACATCAAGCGCTTCTATAACCGTCAGGCTGCGCTGGCCGGCCAAAGTTTCAGGAAATGTATGGCTTCCGAAATCGCTAGTAAAAGATGATCAAATGCTATAGATACATGAGAGAGGAACTTCCCATGGACCCACAGTATCCTTTGTTCAGATATTTAGCTACACTGCATAGCTAGCAAGCTATTTCTCACCTTGAGAATATCATGATGGATTTGTTCATTACTTGATCAATGTTGGTGAACATGGGCCAGTAATACACCATGTCTGTTATGACATGGTCTGGATCCTTCACTAGTGGTTTCTTCTTTGAGCCATCCGGGTTGTTGGGGTAACTGCAACCATGCATGGAATTCATGGAATGAATATTATCAGGGGTTTACCCTTCAGCTATTTTTAAGAAGGAAAGAATATAGCTAGCTTGCTATAGCTACCTTGTCAATTTGCACCTCAATTGTTTTATACATAAAAACCTGTAGCTACCAATAATTATAGAGAACTAACTTTACAATCTCAATGGTCCAAGGAGAGTTAGGATCAGCACTGAGATTCCACCTTGCAGTGGAGATGCGAGCAATGATGTCAGGGTAAGAAGCATAGTAAGGGACTTGTGCTAACACATCTACTCTGTCAGGACAATTCACACTGCAACTCTTCAAGATTTTCTCAGTCAATGCTACTACAGTAATATATATTACCATGGTAGCACCCATGCCTGTTACTATGTGGTAGCCTTCTGTCACAGCATTCTCAGTCTTTAAAGAAGTAAAAACAACAGATAATATGATTAGCATTGAAACAAGTAGCTACCGAAAAAAACGTAGTAATAAAGAAAAAAAGCGGCATAATCTAGTCTGAAACTGCAGCTTCATATGTAGCTATACTTTCAATTACTGGCAATTTTAAAGCCATGGAGCACACTAGATAGTACATGTAAGCTTACTATAGAGTGTAGTCTTTGAATGGAAGAAACTAGAGGAGGTAAAGCTGCATTAGAGATGGCAGAATGAGATGGAAACTGGTAGGCTGGTCTGTAAAATAAGATATAAATAGTAAACTATTGACTAGCTGACTAGCTACGATAATTATAAGATCGATTTTTTGGTGGATAACTAAAATAAGACAGTGGGAGATGTCACAGCATTCACTCTCTCATCTACTCCTCCCTCCCCTTGAGTGTCAGACCTGTAATGGCCAAGGATTGAAGTACAGGGGTCTGCACCAATGCTTGAATTCTGCCAGTACTCAGCGAAAACTATAGGATTGCCACCATATGCTGAGAAATTACAGCTCAGTGTGTCCTCCTTGGTCTTACAAAGAGGTCCTGAGTAACACTGGTAGCAGGGACGACCTTCATATCCTGTGCAGCTGTGAAAAAAATAGTTTTGTTAATGCAGTTGAAGCTTTGAATATGGCTGAAGGATTAGCCACTGTTTTTTGCAGAAAGTTTGTCCTTTTTTCAGGGGTTAAAAATGTACAGTAATGCTATATGGTAAAAGAACCAAAAAGAGCATCCTTAGTTGGGAGGTTGTCCTTTTCTTGGAGGGCAAACTTTCCACTATATACGTAGCTTCGAATCCAGCCTCTTTTTTCCTTTCCACTAGCTAGCTGAGTTTCCACTCAGTAGCTACATGATAGCTGCAGTCTTGTGGGATGACAAAGTAAAAACTTCCAGCAGTGGAGTGGCATGCAGATTCCCGTTCACCTCATTAATATATATTTATAGCTGCTACTTAACAACTTCTAGACTAGCTGAAAGGTTAATACGCAGCTAGACCTGTTGAGCACTGGGTCCCATACGCCTCCAGGTTGACAGGGATCAGGAGACGGGTACTTTTCACATATCTGCACGCATGTCCCATCGTGGACCACCTCCAAAGCAAGCAACAGCGTTAGTATTCTTAATCTTATGAACATCATTGGTTCTCCAATTCCAGCTCTAGCCCCTCCCCATTATTTAATGCGCATGCGCCTTGGATCTCGTGCACCATTGGTATGTGGTCTGCATGTACTGTTAGAAAAAAAAGCAACAACAAAAAACAAAAACAAACGATAATAATAAAAATAAAAGAAAGCCAACAAGAACAAAAACTATGAATGGCATTATAAAGTGCATTATATGATCCAGTGATTATGCACTATGAAAAGTCTTATAATATGAATGTCCACAATCACTTCATATAGCAGTAATAAGTTATTAGTATAAAAAATGAGAAAAGAAAGTCTAGAAGTTTTATAATTACTTAGTAACGACCATCCACCATCATTCGCATGAGTGGACCAACCTGTAGAAACACCAATAACAGGCAGTGTTGAAAATCAATTTAAACATCAGACTCCATTTATATCCCCATCCACAGAACTGTGATAGACTAGCTCTAGAAATGTAGTTATATCCCCCTGCCTGCAGAACGTTCTACCACATTGCCCACCACCAACCACATGTACACAGAGGTAATACTTGCATAACTGGATCCCCCACCACACACACACCTACCTCTGCTGGGTCTTGTAAGGCTTCGTTGAGCATCTTTTCTATGTTTCATGTGATTGCTGTCTTTTGCTGAGAGTTGAGTGGATACGTGATTTTATTGGGCACTGGCCCACTCTGCAAGGAAACAAGCACACACCTATTAAACCACTTGGCGGGTTTAGATACATGTAAACTTACCCTATACCAGAATGTTATTGACATGGTAACACCACCTCTTGGTAATGACTCTATATAATGCCACCTAATGAAACATCAAGAGTAATCTAAGATTGCATACATCCATGCAGATGATGTGTTGAATACAAAGAGGTGATGACCCCTTACCAGTACATGGGTACATAAAGAACATCTCCTGGCTTCAGTACACATTCATATCCCTTGAGATTTCTGAACTTGGGGAACTTTTCAAAGTCAGGGTTATCAAAGTTCACCTGTGAACAATCGTATAAATTCAACAATAGGTCTCTCTCTCTCTCTCTCTCTCTCTCTCTCTCTCTCTCTCTCTCTCTCTCTCTCTCTCTCTCTCTCTCTCGATGATTCTTTACCTGACTCTGTCTGTCACAAGGATGTGCCACTGGGTAGGGATAAAGATTTCCAAAGTGTTCAGGTGAAAATAACATACACCTTTTTTCACCCATCACCTGATGAACAATAATGATTGTAGTGAGAAAGTACATAGTTCTATCTCCACACCAAAGGTACCCATAGACTGCATTTCTATCAATGCTTCAACCAAACTCACATACTTGACAGAAATAATTATGCTGCTCGTCATAGTGACATGGTGTAATGTTTCCAGGCTGACCAATCAGAAGCAAGTTTGTAGTCAGCTGACCCCAGTTGTACCGTTTTTTCCTCTCTCGTTCAGCCACTTCCAGTTGAAATGTACAAAATCATGTTTTATACTTGTCCCGACAGCATCTGTTAAAGTATCCTGATAGTAAATGAATTCATCTGTTCTCCCTATGTGGGTCTTCAGTTTATCCACAAACTTGGAGAAGGTCCACTCTCTCTTCTTCATTGGTTCACGGAAGTCAGGGTAGTTGCTCATCTGCATATTATGAAGAAAATGGCATTAAATAAATATAGTTTTAACAAGGATCAGGACACCGCTCACTTTTTTATCATCAAAGTAGAGGAAGTGTCTGGTCTTGGAGATAAATACTGTGCTGCCAATGTCGTCCTCCAGGTAGTTAAGTGACCATCTTAATGAGGGGGAAACCAGATCTGTCCCTGTCAGGATCACTGGTTGCTGAGGAGTCAAGGGAACAAATTATAAGTCTAATACAAATTTCGAGTCTGGTGATCCTTACCTCATGTGTCATCAGATGGTCAGCAGTGGGATCCTCCCAGTGCAGACGTGGGATGGGTTCCAGGGGAAGGGATAGTGTCGTAGGCCTGTTCTCTCATCCACCACCACTTCTGTAACATAGAGGAAGGAAGGAGGGGATATAGGGGGAGAGACAAAGAAAAGAGAGTGAGTGAGTGTGTGTGAGATGATTCCATGTGAAGATTTACTGCAAATTCATGAATGAGGACATCATACCGAGTTAATCACCAATCCAATGTTAACAGTATCCTGATTAGAGGGTTATCCTCATCTACAGATCTAGCTATAGATATCAGTGTCTTTCATCTACACATACACTTGTTATTCAGTACTCTATATGCATATCAAGTGCCCTAATTAAAGGGTCATCCTCATTGCATAGGATCATCAGCATCTTGATTAGATGGTAAGACCATAGGCCTATCAGTGTCCAGATTAGAGGGCATCCTCACAGGCCTACTTACATGAGCTAGAGACTTGGGAGGGCTAGTAATAGGAAAAAGTATAGTGTGAACACCTATTGGAGTGATCGAGGCAGCTGCTCTACCACCAGGTGGTGGTTCAGTCCAAACTGCATGGTGGTACACGTACATCTCTGTTGAAAAGACACATAGGGGTGGTCCAGTTTCACCAGGCTCTGAATCTACAAAATGACAATGGCCATATCATGATAATTATATGGCAGTTAAAAAGTCCAGATAGAATATCCTAAACAGTGAAGGAGCAAAATAGCATCAGGCCTAGAGCTATACAATCCAAAGAAAATTTTTATCAGACATCTGACGTTTTGACCTGGCAAATGCCCTATTATAATCCTCACCGTTAATCAGAGAGATGAGGGAGTAGCTAGGAGACGTATATGTACATAGAGGAAGGTGGGGAGGAGGAGGAGAAGGAATGAGGGAGTGGGAAAGAGAGAAGTGGGGAGGGAGAGATGAGGGAGTAGGAGACGTACATGGAGGAATAAAGGGAAAAGATGGAAGGGTACAGCCTCCTCATTGCTCTCTGGCTCCTTGGAGGGGTTAGGACAAGGAAGAGGGTGGTGGGGGCATGGTGAATTTGTTTCTGAATCAGAATTGGATAAGACTTTGATGTGGAGACAGAGGAATTTGAAGTTTTTGATGGCTGAAGCATAATATTGAGTGACTGTGATGATGGAGACAGTAGCTAGAAGGTTCAGAGGCGAGTATGGGGTGACATGACCACCCTTCACCCTAAAATGGCTTTTTACCATATGAAATTTTTCACCCCCTAATGTGTGAACATATTATGTAGTGGTGGACAATGGGACTATGGGAGGCTCCAGTTGGCCAACAATCCTTCACAATAAGACAATAAGGTTGTGCAACAACAGAACATAAAGGATAGTGTGGGACTCGCTTGGCTCACCTCAATCAGGATGAAATGACTGCTCATAATATGACCAGAATGCTTATTATAATATTTGCTGCTGTCAATATTGTCTTCTGGGTAGTGAGGGGGGAACCAGATCTGTCCCTGTCAGGATCACTGGTTAATTGCTAGGATAGTACCCACCAATGAAAGAAAAGAAGAGTATAGCATTAGAAAGGTATGACTGGTATTGCCCAGTCTTTGCATGAACATGCAAACCCCACTCCTCCACAGATTGTAAGTAGAATAGCTAGTGATCTATAGCTACTTGGTTCTGAACTATTTTGAGAGTGAGAATACTGACCTATTTGAACTCTGTGTTTGAGAGGGACACTGCAGCACTTCATTGAATCCATACTAACAAGTTTAAAGAAGAGAGAGAGAGATGATGCGGAAGTGGAATTTTATACTTCTGCTGTGCTGCAGTGCAACACTTCCTGCTTGACTAAGTGCGGAAGGCGTGGGAGTGCAACAGCCACACCTCCCAAGATTAACATCCTGCAGGGACTACTCTAGGATCATAAGTCTAAGGTTTAAGTATAAAAATAAAACCTTTTTGTGTAAAAAATACAAAGTGAAAGATACAAAGTGAGTGATATTTTTAAATTCACAAAAAAAGTGAACAAAGTGTTCAAATACGTACAAAAATCAGGTAAAAAATTATTTATAAGGTGTATAGTGGTAAGCAAACTAGTAGTTACTTTCTTTTTGTTTTGTTGTTGTTTTTTGTTGTAATTTTTTCTTTCTTAATTCTTGTTTTCTTTTCTTTCTTCTTCTTTTAATGGTTGAAACTTATCAGACTTTCAGATCTGTAAAAATCAAGTCACCATGTAAATGTTGACCATACAGCTAATTGAACTAATAGAGGAAATCTCACTCATCCACAAGTATTATTCTAAGTTACGGGCATCCTGCAGTCAATCCAGTGGAATTTGTGAATAATTTGAGACCCAGCCTTTTGTCGTTTATACAGTAGAGAGGTTGTCCTCTTTTAAACATTATCATTTTAGTATAGAGTATATACAAAGGTTGAGAGTTTTGCCCTCTTTCAGAGTGTCCTTATCAGAGGTTCCATTGCTTGGTCTTACAATTACAGCTTTCAATATAGTTACTGGTTGCATAGGCGTAGGAAGCAATTTCATTTTGGGGGGGCTAGATTTTGAACTTTGTAGTGGACTGCATGGCTTTTAGGCCATGGCGAGGGGGAGGGTGCGGGAGTCCCGCGTGGAGCGCGAAGCAAAATTTTAACTACTTCTTCAAGGCTATTTGCATCATCATAAAAATATATTTCCAAAGTATTGTATAACTGGCTAGAAATATTGGGGGGGCTATAGCCCCCTCAGCCCCCCTGGTTCCTACGCCTATGGGTTGGTGATTAACAGTCTATGTCTGTGACTTCAGAAATAGCTATAGCTAATACATCAAAGAATGAACCCTGTACCCACCGACCCACAATAAATTGAGCAATGCTCACATAGAGGGAGGCATTATAGTCCATGCAAACATGATATTGTGTTTGGTAAACTGTGTTCTAGGTACCATGTACAGCAATGATTATTAATTACTTCAATAGCAAGAGACATAACAGTAGAGTTAGAGATGGCTGTCCATAAGAACCAGTGGGTCACAAGGACCATATTGAATTCCACTTGTATAGGGAAATAATAATAGTATGATATGCTATCTTGACAGTATCAGAGAGTGCGTTAGCACTCTCTAAGTAGGGATGGCAGGTCAAAGGTCATTAAGACTGTATAAACTAAAAACTCTTCTTTCTCTTCTACCCTTACTCTACAGGTTCTCACAAGTCATGGCCCTATCCCTACATCTACACAGAAGACAGGACAATGTATAATAATCTAAAATTCATTCTATAACATCAACAAAAATAAATTTCAAAAATTGATTTTTGTTCTAGTTTTTCAACATAATAATAATCAGATCGGCGTACTGACTAACTGGCTATAGTTGTCACAATTATAACATGGCGATTAGATGGAGCGGTACTTAGAGGCTGATCTTTTGCTATTCGTTTTCACTAAGGTTATACTTCACAATTCAGTGGTATAGATACACTAGCTACTTTTCATCCGCCATTTTGAAGCCTGTGCGTGCGTATTACGTAGTATTACGTAATATGCAATGCGCGCGCGTTGCACGGGCACGTGCTAGCTTCTTTTGAAGTGCAGCTGCTTTTAAAGTGCAATCCTTCTATCTACCTCTGAATCAAAAAATTAAGTAACAGTCACTCTTCTGAGACACAAGGTCAAGGTCTTCTGCTGTTTGTTCAACAAGGTATGTTATACTCACTCTTTCCTTTGTTTGACTCCTGAGTCCAGTGCTTCTTTTCATTTTATAATCAGCTGCTTGCAACTTTGGAACTGTTTCCTTACAATTCCAGTGCTCTGCAGCTATTTGTACAAAAAATGTGTTCAGTGTCAACCATATTCACTCTTTCATAAGTGTTTCTTTCTCTGACTACGTAGCACTATCAGTTTGGAACTACTCCACTGATCTCAACCAGTGCCACCTCCAGCTGCACACCCCCTCCCAAAAGGTAAGCAACTAACATAACACATATCACAATCTTACAATTACATCATCCAGTGCCACCTCCCTTTACACACCCCCTCCCAGAAGGTAAGTAACTAAAGATAACAATTTCATTACTCATACAATTACATCATCCAGTGCCACCTCCAGCTTCGCGCCCCACTTCCCATTGCACACCCCCTCCCAGAAGGTAAGTAACTAAAGATAATTTCATTACTCATACAATTACATCATCCAGTGCCACCTCCAGCTGTGTGCCCCCTCCCAGAAGGTAAAGAATTATACATAGATAACATATTTCATTACTCTTATATCCAGTGCCACCTCCAGCTGTGCACCCCCTCCCAGAAGGTAAGCAACTATAGATAACACATTTCATTACTCTTACAATTACGTCATCCAGTACCACCTACTGCACGCCCCCTCGGCCTCCCAGAAGGTAAGCAACTATAAATAAAACATTTCATGATCTTACGATTACATCATCCAGTGCCACCTCCAGCTGCGCACCCCCTCCCAGAAGGTAAGCAACTAACTATAGATAGCATCTTACAATTACTTCATCCAATGCCACTTCCAACTGCACACCCTCACCCAGGGTGGAGGGCTAGGGCCAGGGCCAGGCGCAGAGGGAGGGGTGTTCGATTCTGCCCGTTCCCATGTGAGTACATACTTAACTTCCACCAACACATTATATAACATGTATCACCATAATCTTTAATTCCAGACCCTAATATGTATCGAGGAAACTGTAAGTAATATAAAACATTTCAAAATCACTTAGCTATATATAGCTACTTGTCTTTTCCAGTGCATTTCCACTATCATCAAAAATAAAAAGTAAGTCACGCACTCAAACACTATAAAACATTTCATTTGTATCTCAATACTTGCAGAAATTCTCTAACTCAAGGCAAGCATAAAGCTGCTATAGCTTGGCTTCATTTAACCCTATTGCTTTATAGATATATATCTCGCGATCATCACGTACACAAACAGCAGATCTCTATACTAAGCTTCTGCACAAAATCCTGCTACATCAAATGTGCATGCGCATCACAAATTGCTACTCTCATTTGCTCATTCCCCATACCCTTCCTCGTGCAAGACAACCAAACCTCAACACTCATTTGCACTGCACATGCTCATCCCTCGTACCCTCCTCCCTCATATACAAGACAAAACCTCAACAACTATTATTGATTCATTTCCTTCTGCTCCTCCACTCTAATGTTTTCACTCCTCAGTACTGTATTCACTACAGATACTCCTCCTTCATGTCAGTCATACTCTCCTCCCTCAAGACAACAAAACATTCTTCACTCCTATGCTTGCAAATAATAAACCCTCAGCACACATGCATGAGAGGGTACTCTCAATAAAAAAACTGCCCAACCACTCCTTATTGCACATGCCCCCACATATTAATTGAAAAAACAAAACAAAAAACAAAAAACAAAAAAAAACAAAAAAAAACACCAATAGCTAATTAGCTAAGTGTCCAGCCATTCATTTCTTCCAGGTTCTTCTTCACTACTGCACCTTCTCGTTCTGAAACCTCATCAGTCAATCATCCCTGAGGAATATAACATTCAAAATTAATCATTCAGCTTTTCTTAGCAAGGGAATGCATATAATTAGCTATTTGCAAACCATAGGTGCAGGGTATGAAGGAATAACTACTTATGAATATGAATAATACACAAATATTCAGTGCTATGTACTTACCAAATTAAGAACATTTCAGAAAATATATTTTTAAATTTTTAAATATCAATTTATAATAGCTAATTACAAAGAAAAAGAATGGAAACAAGTAAGTGCAAAAAATTCTTCTAAATAAAAAGTGAAGTAGGGATAGCCATAAAATTCAGCTGCATTCCTATCACTCCTACCCCTCCTAATTTCAATATCCATGCCCATATATATACCCAACTTACGTAAATCCCTACTCTTCACTCCTTCAGCAATAAGTGAGTCAAGTAATCCCATACCCATCACCAAACTCAAGAATCACAGCAATCATATTATTACAAAACTACTACTCCTACTTCACTCCTAAGGAGGCCTAGGAGTGAAGTAGGAGTAGTAGTTTTGTAATAATATGATTGCTGTGATTCTTGAGTTTGGTGATGGGTATGGGATTACTTGACTCACTTATTGCTGAAGGAGTGAAGAGTAGGGATTTACGTAAGTTGGGTATATATATGGGCATGGATATTGAAATTAGGAGGGGTAGGAGTGATAGGAATGCAGCTGAATTTTATGGCTATCCCTACTTCACTTTTTATTTAGAAGAAATTTTTTGCACTTACTTGTCAGATTAGAAGCAATGCTTGACATGATACAACACCAACATCATTACATGCAGTGATATGGAAGGACAAAGGAAAGTATGATGAGCTAATTATTCCACACCATGTTAGTCATTATCACCACAAATCTATAGTGGACATTAAACAAAAGGTTGCTTGGTCTGTACTTCAGTACTCCTACAGAAAGATGAGGACTATGCAACCATACAACATAAACATCACAAGTTTCTACCAGCAATAGTCAACACTCAACATCTAAAACTAATCAATTTGATGATCACATAAAAGTTCTAAAACCAAGCAGTATGATCACATCACTGTCTCCACATGTCTCATCAAGTATCAATTGTAGCATGGACCACCACTACATGCACACATGCATACACATAATCACACAGTTCTCACCTTATTATCACCACTTCACTCTAGGGTCGGCTGGTCGCGTGTATCTGTTAGATAACAAAAGTATTGTTAAACTTGTATTCTGCTGTAGACTTGATAGGATTACATCAACTCCTTCTTCATATGAATAATCACTATATAGATGTAGTTCTTTTAGTGAAATGTTTTTCTCTAGCATCTCACTCATCGCCTTAGCTCCTTCCACTCCAATAGCATTGCCTTCCATCTTAAATCTTAACAAGGTGGAGTTTTCAGATAGTGCTGCAGCGATGTGAATGCATCCTTGTGATGTTATTTCACAGTAAGCTATATCAAGGTGTTCTAACACTGCATTAGTTTTAATCACATCACCAATGGAAGCTGCTCCAATATCTCCTATTGGGTTCCACCTTAGTTTCAATCTGGTGAGTGATTTATTGACGGCAAGACCTGCTGATAACTGCACAGCTCCCTCACTGGAAATATCACAGTCACTTATACGCAGGTAATTTAAAACAGCATTAGTTTTAATCACATCACCAATGGAAGCTGCTCCAATATCTCCTATTGGGTTCGACCATAGTTCTAATTTGGTGAGTGACTTATTGATGGCAAGACCTGCTGACAACTGCACAGCTCCCTCACTGGTAATTTCACAGACATTAATATCAAGGTAATCTAACACAGCATTAGTTTTAATTGCATCACCAATGGAAGCTGCTCCAATATCTCCTATTGGGTTCGAATGTAGTTTTAATCTGGTGAGTGACTTATTGACGGCAAGACCTGCTGACAACTACACAGCTCCCTCACTGGCAATTTCACACCAAGCTATATCAAGGTGTTCTAACACTGCATTAGTTTTAATCGCATCACCAATGGAAGCTGCTCCAATATCTCCTATTGGGTTCTCACATAGTTCTAATTCGGTGAGTGACTTATTGATGGCAAGACCTGCTGACAACTGCACAGCTCCCTCACTGGCAATTTCACAGTGATTCATATGAAGGTGTTCTAACACTGCATTAGTTTTAATCGCATCACCAATGGAAGCTGCTCCAATATCTCCTATTGGGTTCAAATGTAGACATAATTTGGTGATTGACTTATTGACGGCAAGACCTGCTGACAACTACACAGCTCCCTCACTGGTGATACCACTATAATTCAATAATAAAGTCCTTAAGCTCGTCAGTGCACATGTGAGGAGTTCAGACAAAAGATTTGAGGAAATTACATCAAGTTTATTGTAGCTAAAATACAATTCGATAAACTGCTGGAGTATAGGATGAGGGATGTTTACAAAATGTTCAATACTATGAATGTCACAGTAACTGAAGTCAGCACTTGTTATTTCTCCGTTCCAAGTTACTGCTCTCATCTTCATCAACCCTTTCGAAAACATTTCTATTCCCTCATTTCCCATATATGAATAACTAAAGTTCAATTTCCACTTGCTTTGAGAATATGCAATGGAATGGCCCAACACGAAGTAATCAAGAGGACTCCATTCATGATATGATTCCACTTCTATTAACTCACGAGATGCCAGCAGATTAGAAACTGCCTCAGTATCACCAGCTTCATACATCCAGTGATAGGCAGCTGCACTTTCATCATCTGAGATATGCTCTTGAATCATTTCTGAAGTGAAGGTATTAAACTTGGAGAGACCGAAATAGAATTTCATCACCACGCTCAGGTGACCTACTTTGACATGTTCTCTTATTAGCTGCTGTTGTGTGTGGAGAGGCAACTGTGTGATGTGGTAGGCAGCTAGAAACTCTTGAAGCGTCAGATGGATGAAGTGGTACGATAGCTTGGCATCCTGTCCACGATAAAGCTCTTTCCCTGATTCAATCAATCCTAGAGTCACTCCACCGATATCAGCACTGCTGAATGTCAGCTGTTGCTTCATGATTCCTTCCCAAGCAAGTTTGCTTAGGGCCAGCAGCTGTTGATGCACATCTGGAGGGAGGTCCTCAAGAGATCCAATCTTCCAGGACTGTTTGCCGTGTGCCTTATGACCTGAAAAGTGCTGCATCAGCAGTTTGCATGTATACGCTGTGTAGAGTCGGGTAACGGTGGTTGGGGGGGTTGACTCCATGTCTCGGCTCCACTGGAACACATCTGTCACTATGTTGGCAGTCACAGGAGTGTGCATGGCTGCCTTCATAGCTGGATAATAGTTCACATAGTCCAAATATTTGCTACGGATGTCGGGATGAACCCTCTCTTCCCTCAATACTCGACCTAACTCTAAAGTAGGAGTTGTGACAAGTTCGATATGTTGGTCCACTCGGATTGAAGTGCTCTTGACAATTGGCTTTGTGGCCCATGGTCGGCTGGTTATGATTATGGTAGCTTTGGGTAGCTTGCGACCATGTACTAAATCAAGAAATATTGAAGATTCTTCCCTCATTCTTTGTTCCAGTTCGTCCCAGGCTTCCAGCCACAGGACCACACCCTCTCCTTGGCTGCTCTCCACTTCCTGTGCTATGGCCCCCTGGAGCTGAGGGTGGTGAAAGAGGTCAGAGATACTTTTGGCTGACCTTACTCTGTTGTCTCGTAGGGGAAGGAGGACCAGTAGGTTGTGGTCATTTAGACGTTGGCCCTGAGACCACTTGAAACAGAATTGTTCACTGAATGTGGTCTTGCCCACACCTGGAGCTCCTTCGATCAGAACTAGTCGTGGTTTCGTTCCATCATAATATTTGGACTCAGCTACTTCATCTTCTGTCATAGGGTATTTCTTTTAGATGACATCATCTTTGTCTCCCCTGATCGTACTCTTGGTGAAGCTGTCCATTTTACTCCTATTAATCTTTTCCTTTTCTATCCCTGCCAGTTTGAAAGCAGCGAGGTTCTTGCCCTCCATGGTGAAATAGGTGTCCTTCAGGAAGGCTGCATACTTTGGAATACTCGAATATTTGTATTCTTTACCATCGATGGTCATGCATTCTATTTTGTGTTCCTTGAAGAATCCTTTATTGTCAGTGTTCTCCAGGTCCTGCACTAAAGTGGAGGCGATCTGAGCAGGCAGCAACCATGTGACTATCAAACTGCCATGTGATACTTTCTTCAAGTTGAGGGCAAAGGAGGGGAGGAGGAACTTGCGGATGATGTGACCTTTCAACTCTTCTAGTTGCTCCAAAGTGCATGTCTCCCAGTCTAATTTCAGGTGGAGTACAAATTCCTTCAGATCCACTTCGCTAGGTCTGCTTTCAACTACTGGACAATGCTTGGCAAAGTCACACAATCGAGTGTTACGTCGAAAAAATTCCAGTGAACTCAGATAACTCTTCATATTCTGCTTCAGAGTTTGGTCTCTGATGTTACGAATTAAATTTTCCAATAGTGTATAATTCATAAAGTTCCAGTACTCACTAAGTTTTCGCCAAATGCAGTTAATGGTGGACTCACCATCCAATTCTTTTGCCATTTGCTCAAAGAATTCCTTATGTTCTTCTTTGTACTTGATCGGCAATGTCATGAGGCGAGCTTTGAATCGATTGACAGTATAATCTTTTTCAATTTTATCATACGTCCGAATTGATATGTCATTAAATTCATCTTCAAGGTCTTGTGTTTGCTGTGAAATTGTTTTTTGAAGGAGACCTGCAATATACGAAATAACAGGTATTCAACTCAGAGATATATGTAGTGATTATTGTTATGATACTGTTCTGCAGATAAGGAAATTCTATTACTCTATTATTATGACATGGTTTCAGATTTTTCTCAAGTCTTCTGGTAATGTTGTAATTTTCTAGTCTGGTCAATTGTATATACCTTAAGGTGGGTATTATTGGCGACTTTAGCGAGTAGGCCTTTATTTGCTAATAATTATAAGCACACACTAATAATAAAATTACGTATAATTAGAAGTAATATTGAACAAAACAGTGTCAAACTAGGCTAGCTGTGTGAACGTGAGTGTCCTGGCGGAGTTAGCTAGCTAGCTAGATTGCTGTTGTCTTCATCAGAGTCTGTTTGAGATACTTCATCATCATCTAATTTCATGGACTCAAGAATGGCAGTAGTAGGAGTGGAAAAAGGCAGGAGTGACAGGTGTGATAGATGGAAGTATCACTATTCCCAATCAAGATCCTTTTTGTTCAATCTACAAAATATAACTCTCCAATGATAGTTACTGACACAATAATGCATTGTATTGTTTGTGCCTGATATTCTTGAAGCAACTTCATATGAACTTACATTAAAAATAGCTATTACACAAAGCTCAAAATAGCTAAAATTAATACCCGCCAAATACAGTATCCAGACGTGCAAGAAATCAACCACATGCGTCCGTCCCATCTGGTGCCATCCCCAGCTATATATGTTTCTGGAAGATCGAAAAAAGAAGCTTTATTCCGATACTTTGAATGCAAAAGACTTGTCTTCTGGATCCCCAAGGCCCCCCCTTTCAAGGATTGTACCTTCTTCACTGGTGTAGAAAGTTGCTATGGAAGATTGTCCAGGCAGAAGGCATAATAAGTACGCTAAATATGATCCACATACTGGCTTCTACCATGAATGAGCACTACTTCTAGCACAGGCACCTGCAACTCTTGCAGATGATTCATTTATGCATAGTGCATGGCTGGCTACAGCTAGCTGTATGCACCGACCATCCACGAAATTTAACCACGAACAATTTCATTCCCCCCATAACACAAAATTTTTACCCCTTGAAAATAACCCGATTTTATACAATCAAGAAAGTTTGAGCACACCTTTTGGAACTTCTCCTTCCATAGGAAGTTTTGGACCTTCCATGGTAGATGGAGGTGAGGTGGAGTCCATTGGATGTGATGGAGGAGTCATAGGACAACCTGCAACAACAGAATAACTGATTAGAAATTTACTCTCCTCTTCAATAATTACCTTTGAGAGAGATGTTGTGAGTGTTGCTAGTGGCAGTGATGGTGTCCTTGAGGAAAGGGGAGGTGAGGTTGATTTGGCAAGTGTATTGACCAGCATGGGACAGAAAGAGAGAAGGGAAAGAGAGAGTATTGTCTAAAGACTCAACCAGCACTACTCCATTGTGACTCCAGCAGTATGTGATGGTAGGACTGAAATCTTCAGCACCTGATACAGTGCAGGAAAGGCAGTATTTCTCCTCCACTGAGGGGTTGCCCCCAGTAATCACCACTTTGATTGGAGGGGCTATATAATATAATATTATGACACATCATTGAACTGTTTATTTATTACTAACAGTACCTGTTAGATGTATCTGGTGTTCTCTGGCTAGCTTCATGGCCAGATTCTTGTGTCCCACACAGGGCTTCTTCAGAGCTTCCAATAAACCCTCCCATGAAGGTAAAGGGTCAATCATTTTCAGCCACTCGGAGAGCATCTCTCTGAAGCAAGCTTTCACATCAGTGGGGTTCTCTTTTTTATGGAAGCCGAGAAGTGCAATTACATCATCCGCAAGCAAATTAGCATGCGGCGCAAGTCTCCGCAAATCTCCGCAAGGCTCCGCAAGTCTCCGCAAGGCTCCGCAAGTCTCCGCAAGTCTCCGCAAGTCTCCGCATTCCTCCGCAAGCCTCCGCAATCCTCCGCAAGCCTCCGCAAGTCTCCGCAAGTCTCCGCAAGTGCAAAAGCAAGTTGGTAAAGGATCCCCGTGTGCGCACGGCCCGGCCGGCCAGCTGTGGCGCGGGCGGGTACGCATGAGCGTGCTCTCTCAATTTTTTCTAGCCATAGGAAGAAGAACAGCGACATGAGTTCCACTGACTCGAAAAGAGCACTTGAATTTAGTACATTAACAGAAGCTGATCTTCTTTCTAGGCTGCCTTCTTTTATTGATCACCTAAAGAAGATAGCTGATGGAAAGGTTAGTGCAAGGAGCAAAGATTCAGGTAGCAGTAGGAGATACCTCATCAATACTCCTCCCAGGTTGTATCAGTACACCTGCACATAATGTAACATAATGTAACCCATAATATATATGCAGGTTCCTTTGGAAAGCCACAGGAAGTGGTGGCAGGGTTCCTGCAAGACAAAAAGTATGTAGCTAGCTGATTAATCAAGGTGTGTAAGGTTATTGCTTATTGAATGTACAATAGATGAGCTGACAAACAAATCGTATTTTATAACTTGTGTCTCATCAAAAGCTACATATGCTCTATATGACAGGCTAACCCATCACTTTTGTGTCGAAAGCATGAAGGTATAATTATGCACAGGCTGTATTAACAAGTTTTACTAGCATGCTTGTGGTTAGCTTTTTGGCTATACAATTGCCATCCTCTACCCAGAAGCAATAAAGTGTCTTGTGATGGAGCAATTCAGTATCAATGCAGAGGAAGTAAGTTGTAGCCTCATTCTTGAGCACTGATTCAGAGGTCTACATATACAGGCAGAGAGAGTGATGTTTGCAAACATACACCCAGAAAAGCATGATCCTGAAAGTGATGTGGGTAAGTAGTAGATAAAAGTATGTCTCCTTCTGGAACATGGTCGGGGTAGGTAGGTAAAGGGTTCATCATGTAGGATTGTGTGCACGTGATAAGCTTACAGTTAGTTCACCTTTGCATGCAGCTATTGAATAGTTAGCCTATTGAATAGTTATAGTTAGTCTCGAGCTCGCTGAATAGTATAAATGAGGTCAAGAAAAGAACGCTTATTGACGCTATCAAGTGAGATGCACGGACTTATCGCAGATATGTTAAAAGAGCCACATCCTCAAAAGGATATAGGTAAGTGGGTGATGTGCTTTATTTGAGATATTGGAGTCTCAGGCACTAGAATGAACTGTATTTCAAGAAATAGTACAGTAAATTTTATGTAAGAGAAATCTTGCACAGACTCTCACCTGAGAAGAGAGTCTGGTGGTGCTATCAGTGTCCCAATTATGCAATATAGGAGTTGTACCAGACTATCTGTGCTTGTGTGACTAAGAGAGAATTTTTGTTCTCAACACACACACACACACAGAAGCCTCGTCTGATCTACTTAAAAGGGCTAATGAGATCCAGAAAAAATTGAAAAGGACTCCTAAGATTATAGGTGAAAGTTCTTCATGTCCTGTAAGTAAAGGTTTATATAGTGCATACAGATTGATGTGTAACTGCCCGAGATGTTTGACTTGTATTGCATTTATCTAGGTAACTTTTTTTTCCATGAGGAAGAGGG
The DNA here is from genome assembly GCA_963924555.1 of Crambe crambe. NCBI lineage: Eukaryota > Metazoa > Porifera > Demospongiae > Poecilosclerida > Crambeidae > Crambe > Crambe crambe. Next base: position 4,844,495 of record OZ004587.1, read on the forward strand.
AAAAAAATTATGTTAAAGATGGTTTTTCAATTGAAATTATAGTGGATAGAGATATTAATTATAAAGATCTGTTGTCATCGGGTTGTGATGCACTCGACTGTTCTCCTCTCCCATTTGGGCATACCACTGCCTTATTTACTCCTGGGGGGGCCATGATAAAGGAGAGTAAGGACTGGTCATTGAGTTTGTATATGCATCAGCACCATAGGGGACCAGGCAAACTTCAATTTGGGATTGGTTTTGTATCTACGGTTAGTCTTATCAGATTCTGTATTGGCCCACCTTCACATTTTGATTTGTGCACATAGGCACCAATTTCACCTATCCATTCATCCTCTGGTTATCGCAGTTGTTCCAGCCCTGCTTCAAAATCTGATACTGATTCTATCATCAGTAAACAGTACTTGGCACTTAAGTATTTAGCATTGCTTATGTTACTAACAGTTGATGAGCAAAGTTCGGATAAGGCTCTTTCAAAGAAAGGAAAGGGAAAAGGGAAGCGTCCATTATCTCAAACTACCATTAGGGAGGCTGGTTGTCCTAGGGCATCAAGGCATCCTGCAAAAAGGCCTAAAGCTGGTTTGCTAGTTTTATCTTGTGCATATACATATAGCATATGCTTTTTCGTATGTACTATAGATCAGTGTATGGAATTTTTTGCACAAGAACTTAGTGAATCAACACGGAATTTCTGTCGTTCAACAGTGATTGGTAGAGGTGGCTATGGTACGGTGTATAAAGGTGTGTTGCGTTATGGCAGTGTGGCAATCAAGGTCTTATCACAGGTTATTCTAATGAATGTGTATATCTGTAGTGTTACAACTTATAGGACGGTAAACTTCTATTATAGGATGGTAAGAATGCTCTTGGTTGTAGCTCCTCTATGTTACTTCAAACAGAAGTAGGAGCTTTGAATCGGTAGGAGATGTTTTTAAAAGGTTCAGCTTATAATCCTGTGTTCATATTTCAGTTTCCGCCATCCTAATGTGCTACAGATGCTTGGGTTTTGCTCCAAGCCACCTGCACTAATATTTGAGTTTATGATGAATGGAAGCCTATTTGAGAAGCTTCATAATGTAATGCCAACCTAGTACTTGTAAGCTGAATTGATTTTGACTTCCTTTTGTGTAATAGGAAAGAGATCAGTTGCTTTCGTGGGACAGGAGGAAATCTATCCTGGTAGATGCTTGTAAAGGCCTTGTGTACCTGCATACAGCCACCCCTCCACTAATTCACCAGGATATTAAATCGTACATTTTATAGACTGTAATTTCATGTTATGTGATATTGATATATTGCTGCAGTGCAAATATTCTTCTTGATGAGGCTTATAAAGCGAAATTGGGTGACTTCGGCTTTTCTGTAGAATTACCATCTGTATCTAGTGGCCAGACACTATTTACTGCCAACTTCATATCTAGATCCGAGGGCTATTACCCTTCTGAAGTGTGTTCTGGAAAAATCTCTGATAGGAGTGATGTATACTGTTTTGGTGTTGTAAGTTGGGTGGTCATGCCCAAAATATTTATATCCATGTATTTTCAGGTTATTTTAGAAACCTATTCTGGACTTAAAGCTTATGATGAAGAGAGAGATGATCCCAAGCTGGTATGTACATCGATTTAAAGTGTATTAAGATAATAGCCCCTATGCATTCTAAATTACAATCCAACGTTTTTCACTGATGATCTGATTCTTGATCTGGCATTGTAGGTTGATTCCCTACAAGAAGAGATCTCCGATCGGACTAAGTTCAGTGATGTATACAATTCTTTTTTAGGTGTGCCCCCTCCTTCTTGTGACTACTATTTCAACATTATCTCAGCTTGCTTGAAGAGACACAGTGTCAGGGCACAATCATCAGATGTAAGGGGGTAATGTTTACACACTTGTGGCTGGCTGGGAATGTGTATGTGTATTGTGGGTAACTGGGCACTGAATAGTGAGGGTGTGCAGATCACTAGCTTTGATGTGTGCTCTCTACTGCTCCTGGTTGACTTTTTTTGTTGTTATTATAGGTACTTGAAATGTTGACACATGAATGAGTAGTCCAGGTTTTTTTCTTGTTTGCTATCAAATGACATGCTCACCCAGAAACTCACTCAATTGTATTCACTTTCAATTCACATTCAGTCAAAAAAATTTCATTCTGTCAAAAAATTTAATAGTAGTTAACTGTTGATAATGAAATCCCGTGCTGGATGAGTAACCAAATGATGGTACAATGATGAACAAAAAGATTGACTAATACTCTGTTGGTCCATGGCAAAGTCAACTCGAAGCACAGTGTCAGCCCATGCTTCAAAAATTGGTGAATAAAAAGGTGCTGGTGGTTCACTTTCTGTCATCATAGCATCAAGCCAGATATCTGTACTGATTGGTTTAGAGAAATCTTCTGTTCCTGAAGTTTAGGAAAGAAGGAAGTCAGTCTACACTAAGACCACGGTATGGTAGTGATTGTGGAATGTACTATTAACAGCAATCAACAAGCATGAATATCATTACTAATAATTCACACGTTAGATTATTGTATCACATATGCGAACAAGCCAAAGTACAGCAGAGATGTCTGAAGCCTCTGAGGGTTCCAGCTATCTTCATATTCTGAATCATCCTGCTCCTGAAGTTCTGTGGTATCATCTCACTTGATTAGGTCATTGCAATCGAACCTTTATTCATGTTTGCGGTCGCCAAAATATTTCCCAACACCCACGCAACTTGACCAAAGTTCACCTAATGTTTCATTATATATTGGTTTTCTCATGTCTATATTTTCATCGGGTAATGGTCTACTGGTTGAAAAAGGTCATTTAGACTTAGGTCAGGCCTCCAATTAGCCTGTGGAGCCAGTTTCTTCGTGCAACGACCCTTGGCTCCTACTTGTGCAGTCTACTGAAATCGAGGTGGTCGATAGAGTCTCTTCAATAGAACAGGCTATATTTTACCTAGCGTTTGATTAGTAAAGGTGAAAACTGTGTGCTTAGTAGAGTTAATGTGAAAGTAACTATTGATAAGTCCTAGTTAGCTAGAGTAGTCTGTGTGGTCCACAATATCTAGTTCAAAGACGACCGATTTAGCCATTTTTTGATGCCATCTATCCTGGACTCTCAAGGAACCAGTGGTTTGAATATCTGATATTGTGTTCAAGAACCTTCCTACTATCACCTGTCAAGAGATGGAGCCCTGGCTACAGTTGGCTCCTTGCTGTGCAGTCAACTGAAGTCATCGAGTACAGGAATTGTGACCTGTATATCCGAGATCTCTCCTGCCCTCAAGTTGGCACTAGACTAGATTGATTTATTGTAAAAGAAACTTTGTTTATTACTCTCTATGGTTGATAAATTATATGAACTCTAACGATCTATAACTGTCAAAAATATCAAAATACAAATTGCCTCAGTTTTGCCTCCATTTTCCCGCCTTGTAGCCTGCTGCATCTCAACCGGAAGTGGTCAGCCCAATACCGTGGTCTTAGCGTAGACTGAAGTTAAAGGATATTTGAATTATAGCTAACCATATAGGGATGGGAACTCGTATAGCTCATTCGGCACTCCATTGGGACACTCTGAAAGGCGATTTTTACGAATCAAGTGTGAATTCCAGGTTTCAATAAATTCAGCTAGATCCTTTTTCAATGGTACAAGTACAACATATGCCAGGCAACTCCTATTACAACAGCAATATAATAATTTCTGACATAATATATATATATTATATACCTGTGAAAGTCATTAGTTGAAACAAAGTCTCCACAGTGGGCTAGGGTCTGAAAATTTTATTATTGGTAGCAATTATCTTAGCAACAATTTATACCTTAAAAAAATCAATCCACCAGTGTGTTTTGTGCCTTCTAAGCTGAGACCACCATGCCTTGATTCTCTGTAAATGGGTTATAGTAGTAGTTCAAATGAAATAGTTTCATGTACTTTTTGAACACCTACAATATTTGATTTGGATGGTCCATAGATAAAGCTTTTTTCATTAGCCATCCCATCGGTATGATAAAAACGAAAGGCAATTTGTATAGCTGCAATTGTTGGATTTTCTGTGCCATAATCGCCTCTTATAACTGATGGACATCCTATTATGATGCACACCGTAAACTGGCTAGCTAGCATGCTGCAACAGTTACCTCCCACTTGCTCCACATTTTCCAAGTAATATCTAGCTATTACTCTTGGATTACTATTAGATGGGGCTAGCTTCAGCCAAATGATTTTCCTAGAAAAACTGAAGGAACATTATGATAATTTGCCTTGCACACAAATTTGCATACCCATCAATACAGCCATGAAGAGTGAAGCCAAATGGGGTCATTTTGTCATATCCATCGATATGCCAGATAAAATTTGGTCCCTATAATAATATTATGATAATAGCTATAGCTATTCCTAGTTTTAACACCGTTTGTACCTTATTTCTGTAAATTCTTCTCTTTAGTGTCTTTTTTCGCCTTCGTTCGGAACCACAGGGATCTTCCTCTTTCATGATTTTCATCACAGTATCTCTGTTATTGTTGAAATAGCATTCCATCTTTAAGTGAAATTTAATTACCTTCTGACCAGGAGATGATACTTGAGTCTGAGAATCTGCCACATGGCTCGATAGCCTCTAAACTGGTTAGATGAGGCCAATTCAACCTACAGTTTTAAGTCATAGCTACATGTAAAGACGCCAGTTTATGATCATGTAATTGTTCCTTACCCTGATGATGGACCTGACTTGGTGTTCAGGTGGATCAGGCCAACGCCTGGATAACCCAAGACGATTAAACTGGTTTTTCAGCCATCTCAAACTAGACACCAAACAGTCATTGTCAATACACAATCTGTTAGCTAGCAGTTTAATAACTTGATACCTTCTCTTCATGTGATACTTCAAGTACAAAATGGCTAATAACCTCTTGTACGGTCTCCACGAATAGAATAACTCTATAAGTATGTCTAGAAAGATATCCAAATCACGGCTATCTTCAACCATAAATAAGACTTACCATCCATAGTTAGTTGTCTTACACACATACGCGCGCGCGTACATTATCGGTCGCACGCGCGGTAGATCCTTTACCAACTTTCAAAAAAATCATTTTGCAAGGCGGAAAAACTTGCGGAGACTTGCGGGCTCTTCCGGAGACTTGCGGATACTTGCGGATACTTGCGGAGCCTTGCGGAGACTTCGCGGAGCTTTGCGGAGACTTGCGGAGACTTTGCGGAGCCTTGCGGAGCTTTGCGGAGACTTCGCGGAGCCTTGCGGAGCTTTGCGGAGCCTTGCGGAGACTTGCGGAGACTTGCGGAGACTTGCGCCAAAATTAATTTGTTTGCGGATGATGTAAATTGCACTTCTCGGCTTCCATACTTTTTTGATAGTCTGCAGTGTTGATTCACTGAGGTTCAATTCCAGTCCTAAGTCATACCACTCAGTCTTAGCATCCCAAATAACATTGCACACTTTTGACAGGTTTGCTGGAACCATCTCAACTATAAGCAGTAAACATTATTATTATCATTTTTCTGCTTGATATGTAGACTTCACTTAGCATTATGATTTGATGAATCACCGTGTACCCTATGGTCAGGCTTCACAGAGGGGCTAAGGGTGTTCATTTTTATTTTTTTCAACAGGCAGCAATGAATCTTAATATCTGAAGAAATTGCTAAATATGGAGCGACCACTAAACGTACATCAAGGATTTCTTGAGTCTATGGAGCATCTCAATGAATAGTTGATAACTGAAATCCATTATCTGCACAGCTCAGTTCATATTACAATACTTTCCACCAAAATTCTCATGTGATAATTTCTAGGTACTATGAAGCACCAACTAGCTAAAGCCCAGAGAAGAGCAACAAGGTACTGAAGGTAGCTTAATTAGCTCATATTTCCAAGGATATAAACTGGAAAGTCTACCATGACTTGGCACAAAGCTTTCATGGCTCAATAGCCTTTCTACTTCTAAGGTCTGGTTTAGTCCAAGGACCCCCTTCAGTGTCGCTTACTGCCTGGTTTTCCCAGAGCGAGTCACATACAATTTGTGTGTAGATTCAACCACTTCTCTCACCCTATCATTCTATGCAATTTGAACTAGCTAATAATCATGACGGTCAACTAGCCTCAGTCCCAGGCACTCCTTTGGGACCCGTCTAAAAGAGAGCCTGGTAACAGTTGGCCAGAGAATTCTGAGGCTTCCATACGTATATTCCTCTTACACTCAATAAATGGATGTTTATTCACCAAACAATAAAAGACAGTCTTTTGGAGCATAAGTAAGCAAAATTAATGGTATGGAAAAACTGGACAAAAACAATAAAGAAAAGGAGAAGGAATCTCAACTTTCAGGTTATTGCCTGTATAGCTATACTACACGTATGAACAAACAATTGATACCAGGTTCTATTTTTTCAATAGAGCCTGGGGACGAGATTAGGACTTATATACAGTACTTACACTCCGGACCAGGGTTGACTTCTATGTCTCCTGAACAATGGAGTATACAGGCCACAATACTGACAGAGAAGGCCACGAACACAAACAATCCCAATCCTTTCATTATCCTCTGTTTACTACAGCCTTTACTAGCTGAACTACCTGGGGGAGAAGAAATCGATAAGAAAGGAAGCAAACAAACAAAATTACAGTACATAATAAAATAAAGATCATCTCCACCAAAGAGTTGCTCAGAAGTATTATCTTATTTATTGAGGCAAAACACTAAATTAATAATAATAACATACTAAGATCCCGTTGCTATGTGGTTGCTATGTGCATTAAATCAGCAAGTGTGCACTAATTCTGTAGGAATGCACTAATTTTGTAGGAGTGCACTAATTTTTTGCATCCCCAGGCTATGCTGAATGCTGTAAGACAGCGAAGAAGTTGTTGAAGTTCTGCCTTTTATGCTGGCTACTATACTCTCTGAAAAGCTTGTTTGGTTTGAAACGTTATGAATATCATGTCATTATAAACGTGCAACGTGGTCAATGAATAATATTAAAATTCCACGTTACCCAACAAGCTTTTCTGAGAGTAGCTAGTATAAAAGAAGGAACATTCTAGCTGGTCTACAGCAAGCTGGTGTTTCATACGCCGCCTTCTTTGATCTTCGGACTGGGCAGGGACAAAATACTTGTACCCTTCGTGCTCGGGGAGCAGGGGCGGCTCCATAGGGGGGGCACCCAACTGGAGGGTCCCAACACATCCTAAATGTCTCTATTGTATGTGATGTAGCTTATCTTCGAAATCTCGCCCCCCCCCCCCCCCCCCCCCCAACGGCAAACTCATAGAGCCTCTCCTGGGGAGTATCCCCGATTTATAGATAGCTATAGCAGGAGCATCAGCAGGTACGTGGACTATTCTTGCCGCCATTTCACAACTCAAGAAAGAAGTGGAGACACGACAATTAGCTAGCTATAGCAAACCAAACAGTACTGATGTTTGTAACTATGGACTACAGTAGCTACGCGCATGCGCAATGGGATCTAAAATAGATAAAGCATGCGCACTCGGTTTCTGGTTGATTTAGTGCACCATCCCTCGGGCCTGCGGCCCTCGGGCTACGGTGCACTAAATCAACCAGAAACCTCGCGCACATGCTTTATCTATTACATAACACCTTTATAAATACACACTTATTTCCATGGTAACAGGTCTAATGGGTGGAATCAGTTAGTAAACAAGTTAATGAATAACATTGAAAACTATAAATTTTGTAATCAGCAACTCACTATAGCTTCATGCATTGTAAATACCTAACTACAGTGGAACCTCTGAGTAAAGAACTTTATCAGCCACTTTGTCCTTTGTAAAGAGGTGATCCTTTTCTCAGAGGTTAATAATGTACTACTTAGCTAATGCTATAGGAAAGGGGACCAGTCCTTTGTTGGGAGGTTGTCCTTTCTTGCAGGGTCCTTTATCAGAGGTTCCACTACAGATAGTTATTCTTGCTATAAATTTTCTGAGGTTTGATAAAATCTTTCTAATGATGAAAAGTCATACTTCTTTATATTAAAAGGTATAGACTGTACAGATAAACTAACTGCTCATATCACATAAAAGAGATTGCACCAACCTATTTGTGACATTTCTAGAGTGTGGTTTGGGGAGATGCTGCAACATTTGATTGAAGCACGAGAACGGGCAGCATTGTTCAGGCCCACGCTGGCCCTCCACTGCTCCATACTGACAGGCATGGCTAAAGAGTCAAGAGGTTAAACTTGACAGCCTGTGTAAGAAAATAAGGCCAGAGCTCATGAATTCACCATTCACAAGTGAAAATAGCTGGTTTATGACTGGTTCAACATGCATCTATTCTTCCCACATCACTAACACCACACAAAGTCTCATAGGAAAGCTGAAGCCGTTGTTTTAATATATATCGAGGCAATATCTCATCATACTTCTTTTAGCTATCTAGTTGTAGGAAACTCACGCTGTCTCGCTCGGGGAAAGATTCCGCTGAAATACGTACCGTACTAGTCACTCGCTAGATAAATAATAATCTAGCTCCTGCTAAAAATCAGTATAGGTTGCTACATGTGTGGGAGGAGCTCGTATTATGGGCGTGGTGATACACTATTCACGCATGCGCTTATGTGTGGTGAAAGGGCATCGGAATGGGTAGTCAGTACACTCACCTAGACGACTGTTAGGACACGTTTATTCTGCACACATCCAAGCTGTATCTTATTTCGGATATCTATGCACTGTGTTTGTTATTTTTAATTCATTGTGTCCTCCATTGTTGTTGTTGTTATTGTTATTGTTTGTTTCCTCCTCCCCTTGTTGGGCATCAGAAAGATTCATTCACCACCATGCACGCACTTCATTCCAGCGAAGCGATAAACTCAACTCTAGGCAGCAATTAAAAGGATTTTCAAAAATTGCCATAAAGGCTTTTATACTCTCAAATAGTTACTATTGATTGACTATTTAACACCTACTATCATCTACTTGTGATTTAGACATGTGGCCATCTTCAGTAAGTTAATACATAGTTATGTAATAGCTACACTCTCTTTCTCTTCATGAGGGCTGATCCCCCAGTGGTGAACTGGTGATCGATGTCTGAGGCTTGAGGCTTGGGACTGGATGGGAAGAGTCATGAGCCAGTAATGGGACTGATATAGTGATGGTATAGCTATAAGTGGTGGCGATGGAGGGATCACTGACACTTCAGTACTCACAGCTTACCCTAAACATCAGAGAAGATATTCAAATGATAGACTCTAACTGGTAATTATTCTACTAGCTACATAGCTAACAAACCATGTTACATAAAGATGTATGACAATTAAACATGAACACCAAAGGCAAGGTATGCTCGTGGATTGGCAAATAAAACATTTTGTACCCTATGCCAAATAGTTACGTACTATTGATTGACTATTTAACACCTACTAGCTATCACCTACTTGTGATTTAGACACGTGGCCATTTCCTTCAGTAAGTTAATACATAGCTAATGGCTACACTCTCTTTCTCTTGTCTCTAGAGCTGGTTTTAGCAGTTACAGCAGTCAACCCTTTAGTTCCATTTAGCTAGGAGTATTTGATGTGTTGTTGGATTGGAGAAGAGAAACCAAGTTGATAATAATGCTGAGTCAGTATTTTAAATTTTGGTATGAGCCTTTCCACGTATCATCCATACTTCACTTCTTTGATGGAAGACACTTTAAGCTGTTCCAGACTGATGATCGTGAGGGCTGATCCCCCAGTGGTGAACTGGTGATCTATGTCTGAGGCAGTGAGGCTTGAGGCTTGGGACTGGATAGGAGGAGTCATGAGCCAGTAATGGGACTGATATAATGGTATATAAGTGGTGGTGATGGAGGGATCACTGACACTCCAGTACTCACAGCTTACCCTAAACATCAGAAAAGATATTCAAATGATAGACTCTAACTGGTAATTATTCTACTAGCTACATAGCTAACAAACCATGTTACATAAAGATGTATGACAATTAAACATGAACACCAAAGGCAAGGTATGCTCGCGGATTGGCAAATAAAACATTTTGTACCCTATGCCAGGTCTGGGGAAGCTACCCAGAGGGGAAAAAAAGTAGGGTGCCACTACTAGTATTGTTCATGGCCACATGATGGGAGGGAGTGGAAAGATGTGACCCTTTCCAAGCTATTTGTCTGCCTTTATATGGACATTATTTTTATCCATGCACTTCTATTTATAAGTTACTATTGGTAATTACACCACATGAATAGACACCAGGATGTAGCCAGGCATTCGCAACAAAATGCATGCTAGCAGTAATACAATCATTAATCAGCTAGAATAGAGTGTGGCAGTCCTACTCTAAAACAAACCACAAAGTAGAACCCTGCCATCTATTGATTGCTCACTTGGAACACCCAATGTAGCAAGATTATGAAGGTGTCTTGATTACAATTGTCCTCTTAATTAACATTGACATTTGCAGTGGGACTAGCTACAGCTAAATGTAGCAAGTTAGGGGAAGGTCTCAGTGCAAGGGATGTAAGTTTGGGGGAGGGGCTGAATGTACATAGCATGCCTACTGGGGGGAGGGGCTACAATGCATACAAGTTAGGAGGAGGGAGTGGTACTACATAATGACCAACTTGGTTATCTGGATCTGAGTTTTGTTAACTCTCTTGCCTGTGGATTTTGAAATTTTAATGTACGTGTAGCCACCTGTTTATGTCCACTGTAGGTTGTTGTACTAGGCAAACTACTACTTCCAGTGTGCCCACAAGGTTCCTCTACAGCAGGACTTCTACGACATCTACTGGGCGAGGGGAAGGTGGTCCTTTCTGTAGGACACCAATCCTGATTGAAATTTTAACCGCGGCAGATGCTGCATATTTTGTGCTAGCTAGCTATTTCCCATCATTTTGCACTGTGCTATACCAATTAGCCAGTCAGATAATTAATGAGAAAGTTTCACTCACCAAATTAATTCCTCTGCTGATGGCAGTGTGGACACAATGAAGGATCCCAGCATAAATTATTCTTCATTGTCTCCAAACAGTTAATTGACAGTATCCACTCCACAAGGCAGCAATCGTGCTGCCTCCTGCTCTGGAAAAAAGTTTGAAAGTGACTCTATACACGTACGTATGTCATATAGCTATTACGTAATGCCTGGGAGTGGGTAAATCTTCTGAGGCTGAGTCTTTTAAGTCTCTTCTTGAACTTGACAACAAAAGGATACAAACTCTTACGTAGCTCTGTGCTCCACTGGATGAAGGAGTCTGATGGTACGGTAGACTTGTAGCTATATAATTCAACCCTAGGGCCAAACAGAGCTGGGAATTGAACATCTCCACAAAAATGAGTCATTCTTAGAATAAATGAATTTATCTGTTAATTCTCTCTCTGTTCTCCCTCGTTGTCCTAGCTATAAGGACAAGAATACATGCATGCTCAGTTCACCTAAGGTCATCACAAAAAGACATGTACATAGCTATCATGTTTGTATATAATGATGAGGGTGAAAGGTCATTGTTTACTAGTGTGGGACTTGCTTGGCTCACCTCATTCAGGAAAAAGTGACTGATCATATAAATGTGGCCAGAATGTTTATTAGATGAGATGTCCTGTCAAAGGGAACACTCCAGATTTCTTATCAGAACTAGTAGCTAACTATAGTACATAAAGTTTAGTAAGGAATCAGCTTTTTGGCCCTGCAGAGCTAGCCCTTGCTAGCAACATTCTGTATATACTTATTCTATAGTGGTCCTGGAAATGCACAAAACTCTCTATAGTGCTCACTTGCTATATAACCTTTCCCAAGAAGGGGGTCTGTACTATAGCTACAGAGTCTAAAAGCTCACAGCAGTTTCAAAGATCATGCATAGCCATGAATGCAAACATTCAGTGGAGGTTTGTATGTGCCCATGCATGTGTTATAAGCATACACTATCCATTTATGACTATGCAACATAAGCCACATATATTATTATTACATGCCGCAAAAATAAATACCATCATGCAAAGTGTATAGTTTCCAATGTTGTGGCTATATGTACGTGGTTAGCTAATAGGAATTAGCTAGATACACCATAGCTAATACTAAAGCTGAAGATCACTGCAGTTACGTATATAGCTACCCTCTCAACAAATAATAGGTCAGTAGCTATAGCTGCTCTCTCAAGATAGTTCAGTAGCTTGCTAACAAGATCATTCGACCTACACCACAGGTAGTTGTATGTTATCACACTTGGCTTGGATTAGTTACTACAGCTACAATCTACCATCCTTCAACCAATATCATTGAAGCTTCTCAAAAATTGTTGAGGTTCCATACTGACCGACATGTTACAGAGAGAGAGAGAGAGAGAGAGAGAGAGAGAGAGAGAGAGAGAGAGAGAGAGACTGCAGTGTACGTATAGCTCCTTCATGTTTGACAAAGCGTAGGAGAATTTCATCTCCAAATTTTTTTGTGTAAAAGATACAAAGTGAGTGATGTGTTTAAATGCACAAAGAAGTGAGCAAAGTGTTCAATTATACAGAAAGCAGGTAAAATAAGGTGTATAGTGGTAAGCAAACTAGTAGTTACTTTCTTTTTGTTTTCTTTCTCTCTTTTTTCTCCTTTTTTCTCTTCTTGAAACTCAGAAGGTAAGCTTTAGGCTTTCAGATCTGTGAAAATCGAAGTAAATATAGACTGTACAGCTAATTGAATGCAATTATGGCATGCCCCCAAACACACACAGTAAATTTAAACACATTAATACAATAGAGGAAGTCTCACTCATCCAAAAGCATTATTCAGAGTTACAGACGAAATGAGAGTTAAGGGCATCCCTAGCATGTGGTCAATCCAGTGGAACTTCTGAATAATTTGGGACCCAGTCTTTTGTCGTTTATAGAGAGGTTATCCTCTTTTAAACATTATTTAGTATAGAGTATATACAAAGGTTGTCCTTTGTTGAGAGTTTTGCCCTCTTTCAGAGTGTCCTTATCAGAGGTTCCATTGCTTGGTCTTACAATTACAGCTTTCAATATAGTTACTGGTTGGTGATTAACAGTCTATGTCTGTGACTTCAGAAATAGCTACGTATAGCTAATACATCAAAGAATGAACCCTGTACCCACCGACCCACAATAAATTGAGCAATGCTCACATAGAGGGAGGCATTATAGTCCATGCAAACATGATATTGTGCTTGGTAAACTGTGTTCTAGGTACCATGTACAGCAATGATTATTAATTACTTCAATAGCAAGAGACATAACAGTAGAGTTAGAGATGGCTGTCCATAAGAACCAGTGGGTCACAAGGACCATATTGAATTCCACTTGTATAGGTATAAAGTATACATGTAGTAGTGTAAGTCATGATATGTTATCTTGACAGTATCAGATTAGAAGCAATGCTTTAATGACCCCATAATTATGACTTTACATGATACAACACCAACATCATTACATGCAGTGATATGGAAGGATAAAGGAAAGTATGATGAGCTAATTATTGCACACATTGTTAGTCATTATCACCACAAATCTATAGTGGACATTAAACACAAGGTTGCTTGGTCTGTACTTCAGTACTCCTACAGAAAGATGAGGACTATGCAACCATACAACATAAACATCACAAGTTTCTACCAGCAATAGTCAACACTCAACATCTAATTTGATGATCACATAAAAGTCCTAAAACCAATATCTCATCAAGTATCACTCAATGGTAGAAATCAAAAGTTTCCCTCATGCACTCATGGACGCACACATGCATACACACAGTCCTCACCTTATTAAACCCACCCCACTCTAGGTTCTGCTGGTCGCTTGTATCTCTTTGATAGACAGAGATAAGATTATATACATCAACTCCTTCTTCATATGAATGATCATAATATAGATATAGTTTCTTTAGTGAAATATTTTTCTCTGACATCTCACTCATCGCTTTAGCTCCTTCCACTCCAATAGCATTGCCTTCCATAGCTAATCTTAACAAGGTGGAGTTTTCAGATAGTGCTGCAGCGATGTGAATGCACCCTTGTGATGTTATTTCACAGTAACCTATATCAAGGTCTTCTAACACTGCATTAGTTTTAATTGCATCACCAATGGAAGCTATATCAAGGTGCATTAATCTCAATCACACCACCAATGGATTCCGAAGCTGCTCCAATAATCTCTTATTGGGTTCCAACATAATTTTAATTTGGTGAGAGACTTATTGACGGCAAGACCTGCTGTCAACTGCACAGTTCCCTCACTGGTAATTTCACAGACACTTATCACAAGGTGTTCTAACACTGCATTAGTTTTAATCACATCACCAATGGAAGCTGCTCCAATATCTCCTATTGGGTTCAACCGTAGTTTTAATTTGGTGAGTGACTTATTGATGGCAAGGCCTGCTGACAACTGCACAGCTCCCTCACTGGTAATTTCACAGTGATCTATACGAAGCCTTTCTAACACTGCATTAGTTTTAATCGCATCACCAATGGAAGCTGCTCCAATATCTCCTATTGGATTCTCATATAGTTCTAATCTGGTGAGTAACTTATTGACGGTGTCAGAGTGTAGAATTCCCCCCCCCCCCCCATGCAGAATGTCCCCCGGGGGACACTCTACACTAGTGTAGAATGTCCTTTCTAGTGTGAAGTGCTCCACCTCGCCAAGACAAAGGGAAGATCAGAATGGTGTAGAAAAACTTCAGAAGAGATTGCATAGCTACTCATTATTAAGCACACTCAGTGAATGTATACAATATTAATAATAATGCACAGCCCAGCATCAGTGCTATGGGTCTCAACTGGCATCAGAAACATTTTTCCTGCTCATAGTGTATGGCAGTTCCTCGCACCATAACTCCCTCACCGATGGTCGTCAAAGTCTCAAACAACAACCATAGGAAAGATAATTTCATCCTCTATAACGTCATATGAATTATTTTTCTCACAATTGGATAGAAATTTTGCTAGGGTAGGCGTGGCAGTTATGAGACACTTAACCATAATCCTCCCATTTGAAGTCAGATTTAAGTCATAACCTGTGAAACTTTGCACACTTGTACTTTCAGTATTAATTCACTTTTTCAAATAAACATTATCAAAAATGTCCTTAATAAAAACACACAAAAAAACATTAACACACACAGCACAAATAATGGGATATGGGACACAGGTATGGGATGTGAGACAGTTAAAAAAAACTATTTGCATTGAAAGCAATAAAATTTTTCAGGTATATTTTCAACATCAACTTTTGCACATTGAGCATCCAACCAGGTTTCACAGGTATCACAGCAAATCCAAACCTCATCACTATCACAAAATTGAAGACCACAAATTGGACATTCTGCTTCGTCATCGGAATTGATAGTTAACTTTGAATAATCGTCCTCAAGAAGTTCCATTGTTTTATTGATGACTTCCTTCTCTTTCTTTTTCTTTGCTTTCTTTTCTTCTCTTTCTTTCTTCTTTCTCTCTCTTTCTTTCTTCTTCTCCTCTCTCTCTTTCTTCTTCATTTCCTTATATTCTTCCCTCTCTTTTCGTTTTCTCTCTCGTTCAACTTTTCTTTGCTCCTTTTCTTCAAGTTCCGTCTGCTTCTCTCTCTCCTTTTCCTTCAGATCATCAAGTTTGTCATTCAAGTATACAGTTTTACTATTAATACCATTTCGTCGCTTTTTCATCGATTCTTCTGGTGGCTTTGAAGGAATAACCAAAAGATCATTAATAGATGATGAAACAGAAGATTCTGAAGATATTGATGAAACCAAGTGAACTCCACAGGATGAGGATTCTGAAGGTGGGGCACTGCTAACTGCATCAGGATGATTAATACGCAGCCAGGCCATGTAATCAGGATCTTTGATGTTGTAGCCCTCTTCAAACCGTTTTTCGAATAATTCTTGTTGTTGCGGATTAAAGGCCAATTGATCAGATGAGTCCTGTTTAGAAGTTGTAGCAATAACTTTTGAAGGTGCCAGCTGTCGGTCTTTTATCTCACCAGGGTTAAATGGGTATATGCCGCATTTCTTAAATCCACTCATGATGTTCAGGGGAGTCATTGATCGTGGCCACACTTCACCAATCAACATTGCTAATTTGTCAGCAGTAACACACCGTCCTGGATGTTTCATCATGTACTGGTGACAAGCTTTAGAAAAATTAGTCTTGAAAGACTTGAACACACCTACATCAAGAGGCTGTAACAAATGGGTTGTGTGTGCTGGGAGACAAAGAAGATGTACGTTATTTGCTTTGGCTAATTCAATCAATTCGATAGATACATGAGAAGAATGACCATCTTGTATTAACAAGACTGGCCTTGCTGGTGGTAAATACTTGAGAAAATGATCAAACCATTTAAGATATATATTTTTATTGATCCAGCCATTGTCTGAAACCATGAATAAAGTATCAGGTACAGAACCCACTTTCATATCATCTGGGATGCATCTTTTTCTAGGATATATCATGAGGGGTGGCAAAACAAATCCTGATGCCGAAACACATGATAATACAGTGTGGGTTTTCCCCTTTTCTGCTGCTGTAATGCTATAAACATTGCGCCTTCCCAACTCGGCCACGACTTTTCCAGGTTTATGAACTATTCCTAGACCAGTTTCGTCCACATTGTATACTTGCATGGGCTTAGACATTAAATTTAGGCGACCATACAATCCACCCAGCTTTGCAAAAAAATCATCAATGACATCTTTATTTGAACACAAAGCTCTGCAATACGAAAGGGGTTGGGGACTACGGAGAGTTAAATTTGGATGACGAGATTTGAAACATTCATACCATCCACGACCAGCACAGCCATTTTTAAAAGGATGGTCTTTATTTAATTTTAATGCAACAGAATATGCTAAAGACATTACATCCTCACGTGTAAGACCAAAACCCATATCTGACATTTCAATCAAATATTTACAGAGTTTGTCCTCTTCATCTGGAGAAAAAACAGGAGATGGTCCAGGTCGACAATCAATTTCAACAGTACCAATAATTCGCCGCCTCAAACTTTCCACGGGTATATCATACATTCTTGAGACCTGCCTGTATGACAGGTTTTCATCATCCTTGTATGCTTTCACAGCAAGCTCCATATTTTTCTGTGTCCATTTCTTTCTTTCCACAGGCTCAGCAGTCATCATGTAGTTCCAAATTGTCAGGCACACCTACCACCTACCAAACCCAAAAAGAATGCCACAGGTGCTTTCCAAGAAAATAAAAGGGTGTCAGCAAGTGTAAACTGATGATGATCAACAGATTTCCACATGGACCTTCACACAACACGAGGTGAGAATTAATTTGAATTCAGAGCACGTGCAACATATGCGCATGCGCGTGTTGCATGTATGGCATAATGTATAATGT
Organism: Crambe crambe; assembly: GCA_963924555.1. Classification (NCBI taxonomy): domain Eukaryota; kingdom Metazoa; phylum Porifera; class Demospongiae; order Poecilosclerida; family Crambeidae; genus Crambe; species Crambe crambe. The sequence goes on from OZ004587.1 coordinate 4,861,818, forward strand.
GAAGGTGAGTTTATTCCCCAAGTATGGTTTGATATTTGAAAACTGTCTCATAACTCATACTGTCTCATAATAGTAGCATATACCCTATGCTGAATCTGCTACGTCAAGTGTGAAATCATTTATCGACCACCATTACCTATTTTCGACCACCCGTTGAAAATCATAATATCAATCATCGTCTGTTCCATTCTTTCTTTCAGTTTTGCTCCACTATATGTTAGGGCCCTTAAAAAGATACTGTTATGCTATAAAATACATCATCATAACAAATTATATAAAAAATGAACGAAGCTTTTCAATCATAAACCGCTTCACAATTTAATGGTGGAATGGAACTGCTGCAGAAGCTCTCCTTTTCGCTGGATTCAGGTGATACTTTTCAGACACAGTCTTCATTGGTCTTTGTTACATATTCTACAGAATCAAGTCATAATCTATCCATACAGTCCTCACTAAACAAGCACCAAATTCGATTCTAAGTCGATAGCTTTCGTAGCTTTTAGCGATCTTCCGGAGCCAATGGCGATGGGTAACGTGAGCTAGTAACTTACTTTCATACTGCAGTCGATAAAAAAAGAAATCCTGTTTCTCTCTAGAGCTTTAAGTTTTCCCCATATATTTTTCAATGCAGCCATTTCTTAGACTCCGTTTACGTTTGTTTACTACCGTAGACTTTCCGTATACTAAGTAGCCGATAATAGGTGCTAAAACGGCCGACAATAGGCGCCGGTCGATAATCGGTAGCTTACGCTAGCTACATAGGAGAATTCAACTGATTTTTGACCTCAGGGTTCAACTTGGAGAAGAACATGTTTTGTGGAGATTGTTATTGGCTGCAGCCAGTGAATTGGAGATCAGTTATGGGTGGAGGCCCTAGACCACCTGCATGTTTCGTTTGTGACATGAGTAACTTACCTAGGAACTTAGTCTAAAGACATTAACAGTACTGATTTGGGGCTGCTACAAATGCTATAATCTTGTTACTATCTAACATTGCAGCTTCTTTGCATGGGTATCTGAATATGCATGCTCCCCCCACAATACTTGCAATGCTTGCATTTCCCTATAGTATTCAAAAAATTGAGGACAGCATTATTTTATTCTTTTCTTTCAGAGCTGTTGTCATCCTCTTGAAGGCATTACTTTTTTCGCTTGTCTTGGCAGACCCTGTGTGTAGACGCACAAAGTCATTATAGCATACTAATGAAGTGTACAACTCTATAGTGGAGCAGATGAGTATAATTATAGCCATTATAAACTTCTTTTTTTTTGTATATGAGTATAGCTATTTTTGTTGCAGGCTTACAATGTATGGAAGCCGAGAAGTGCAATTACATCATCCGCAAGCAAATTAGCATGCGGCGCAAGTCTCCGCAAATCTCCGCAAGGCTCCGCAAGTCTCCGCAAGTCTCCGCAAGTCTCCGCATTCCTCCGCAAGCCTCCGCAATCCTCCGCAAGCCTCCGCAAGTCTCCGCAAGTCTCCGCAAGTGCAAAAGCAAGTTGGTAAAGGATCCCCGTGTGCGCACGGCGGCCGGCCAGCTGTGGCGCGGGCGGGTACGCATGAGCGTGCTCTCTCAATTTTTTCTAGCCATAGGAAGAAGAACAGCGACATGAGTTCCACTGACTCGAAAAGAGCACTTGAATTTAGTACATTAACAGAAGCTGATCTTCTTTCTAGGCTGCCTTCTTTTATTGATCACCTAAAGAAGATAGCTGATGGAAAGGTTAGTGCAAGGAGCAAAGATTCAGGTAGCAGTAGGAGATACCTCATCAATACTCCTCCCAGGTTGTATCAGTACACCTGCACATAATGTAACATAATGTAACCCATAATATATATGCAGGTTCCTTTGGAAAGCCACAGGAAGTGGTGGCAGGGTTCCTGCAAGACAAAAAGTATGTAGCTAGCTGATTAATCAAGGTGTGTAAGGTTATTGCTTATTGAATGTACAATAGATGAGCTGACAAACAAATCGTATTTTATAACTTGTGTCTCATCAAAAGCTACATATGCTCTATATGACAGGCTAACCCATCACTTTTGTGTCGAAAGCATGAAGGTATAATTATGCACAGGCTGTATTAACAAGTTTTACTAGCATGCTTGTGGTTAGCTTTTTGGCTATACAATTGCCATCCTCTACCCAGAAGCAATAAAGTGTCTTGTGATGGAGCAATTCAGTATCAATGCAGAGGAAGTAAGTTGTAGCCTCATTCTTGAGCACTGATTCAGAGGTCTACATATACAGGCAGAGAGAGTGATGTTTGCAAACATACACCCAGAAAAGCATGATCCTGAAAGTGATGTGGGTAAGTAGTAGATAAAAGTATGTCTCCTTCTGGAACATGGTCGGGGTAGGTAGGTAAAGGGTTCATCATGTAGGATTGTGTGCACGTGATAAGCTTACAGTTAGTTCACCTTTGCATGCAGCTATTGAATAGTTAGCCTATTGAATAGTTATAGTTAGTCTCGAGCTCGCTGAATAGTATAAATGAGGTCAAGAAAAGAACGCTTATTGACGCTATCAAGTGAGATGCACGGACTTATCGCAGATATGTTAAAAGAGCCACATCCTCAAAAGGATATAGGTAAGTGGGTGATGTGCTTTATTTGAGATATTGGAGTCTCAGGCACTAGAATGAACTGTATTTCAAGAAATAGTACAGTAAATTTTATGTAAGAGAAATCTTGCACAGACTCTCACCTGAGAAGAGAGTCTGGTGGTGCTATCAGTGTCCCAATTATGCAATATAGGAGTTGTACCAGACTATCTGTGCTTGTGTGACTAAGAGAGAATTTTTGTTCTCAACACACACACACACACAGAAGCCTCGTCTGATCTACTTAAATCGTCTGATCTACTTAAAAGGGCTAATGAGATCCAGAAAAAATTGAAAAGGACTCCTAAGATTATAGGTGAAAGTTCTTCATGTCCTGTAAGTAAAGGTTTATATAGTGCATACAGATTGATGTGTAACTGCCCGAGATGTTTGACTTGTATTGCATTTATCTAGGTAACTTTTTTTTCCATGAGGAAGAGGGAAAAAAATTATGTTAAAGATGGTTTTTCAATTGAAATTATAGTGGATAGAGATATTAATTATAAAGATCTGTTGTCATCGGGTTGTGATGCACTCGACTGTTCTCCTCTCCCATTTGGGCATACCACTGCCTTATTTACTCCTGGGGGGGCCATGATAAAGGAGAGTAAGGACTGGTCATTGAGTTTGTATATGCATCAGCACCATAGGGGACCAGGCAAACTTCAATTTGGGATTGGTTTTGTATCTACGGTTAGTCTTATCAGATTCTGTATTGGCCCACCTTCACATTTTGATTTGTGCACATAGGCACCAATTTCACCTATCCATTCATCCTCTGGTTATCGCAGTTGTTCCAGCCCTGCTTCAAAATCTGATACTGATTCTATCATCAGTAAACAGTACTTGGCACTTAAGTATTTAGCATTGCTTATGTTACTAACAGTTGATGAGCGAAGTTCGGATAAGGCTCTTTCAAAGAAAGGAAAGGGAAAAGGGAAGCGTCCATTATCTCAAACTACCATTAGGGAGGCTGGTTGTCCTAGGGCATCAAGGCATCCTGCAAAAAGGCCTAAAGCTGGTTTGCTAGTTTTATCTTGTGCATATACATATAGCATATGCTTTTTCGTATGTACTATAGATCAGTGTATGGAATTTTTTGCACAAGAACTTAGTGAATCGACACGGAATTTCTGTCGTTCAACAGTGATTGGTAGAGGTGGCTATGGTACGGTGTATAAAGGTGTGTTGCGTTATGGCAGTGTGGCAATCAAGGTCTTATCACAGGTTATTCTAATGAATGTGTATATCTGTAGTGTTACAACTTATAGGACGGTAAACTTCTATTATAGGATGGTAAGAATGCTCTTGGTTGTAGCTCCTCTATGTTACTTCAAACAGAAGTAGGAGCTTTGAATCGGTAGGAGATGTTTTTAAAAGGTTCAGCTTATAATCCTGTGTTCATATTTCAGTTTCCGCCATCCTAATGTGCTACAGATGCTTGGGTTTTGCTCCAAGCCACCTGCACTAATATTTGAGTTTATGATGAATGGAAGCCTATTTGAGAAGCTTCATAATGTAATGCCAACCTAGTACTTGTAAGCTGAATTGATTTTGACTTCCTTTTGTGTAATAGGAAAGAGATCAGTTGCTTTCGTGGGACAGGAGGAAATCTATCCTGGTAGATGCTTGTAAAGGCCTTGTGTACCTGCATACAGCCACCCCTCCACTAATTCACCAGGATATTAAATCGTACGTTTTATAGACTGTAATTTCATGTTATATGATATTGATATATTGCTGCAGTGCAAATATTCTTCTTGATGAGGCTTATAAAGCGAAATTGGGTGACTTCGGCTTTTCTGTAGAATTACCATCTGTATCTAGTGGCCAGACACTATTTACTGCCAACTTCATATCTAGATCCGAGGGCTATTACCCTTCTGAAGTGTGTTCTGGAAAAATCTCTGATAGGAGTGATGTATACTGTTTTGGTGTTGTAAGTTGGGTGGTCATGCCCAAAATATTTAGATCCATGTACTTTCAGGTTATTTTAGAAACCTATTCTGGACTTAAAGCTTATGATGAAGAGAGAGATGATCCCAAGCTGGTATGTACATCGATTTAAAGTGTATTAAAATAATAGCCCCTATGCATTCTAAATTACAATCCAACGTTTTTCACTGATGATCTGATTCTTGATCTGGCATTGTAGGTTGATTCCCTACAAGAAGAGATCTCCGATCGGACTAAGTTCAGTGATGTATACGATTCTTTTTTAGGTGTGCCCCCTCCTTCTTGTGACTACTATTTCAACATTATCTCAGCTTGCTTGAAGAGACACAGTGTCAGGGCACAATCATCAGATGTAAGGGGGTCATGTTTACACACTTGTGGCTGGCTGGGAATGTGTATGTGTATTGTGGGTAACTGGGCACTGAATAGTGAGGGTGTGCAGATCACTAGCTTTGATGTGTGCTCTCTACTGCTCCTGGTTGACTTTTTTTGTTGTTATTATAGGTACTTGAAATGTTGACACATGAATGAGTAGTCCAGGTTTTTTTCTTGTTTGCTATCAAATGACATGCTCACCCAGAAACTCACTCAATTGTATTCACTTTCAATTCACATTCAGTCAAAAAAATTTCATTCTGTCAAAAAATTTAATAGTAGTTAACTGTTGATAATGAAATCCCGTGCTGGATGAGTAACCAAATGATGGTACGATGATGAACAAAAAGATTGACTAATACTCTGTTGGTCCATGGCAAAGTCAACTCGAAGCACAGTGTCAGCCCATGCTTCAAAAATTGGTGAATAAAAAGGTGCTGGTGGTTCACTTTCTGTCATCATAGCATCAAGCCAGATATCTGTACTGATTGGTTTAGAGAAATCTTCTGTTCCTGAAGTTTAGGAAAGAAGGAAGTTAAAGGATATTTGAATTATAGCTAACCATATAGGGATGGGAACTCGTATAGCTCATTCGGCACTCCATTGGGACACTCTGAAAGGCGATTTTTACGAATCAAGTGTGAATTCCAGGTTTCAATAAATTCAGCTAGATCCTTTTTCAATGGTACAAGTACAACATATGCCAGGCAACTCCTATTACAACAGCAATATAATAATTTCTGACATAATATATATATATATATATATATATATATATATATATATATATATATATTATATACCTGTGAAAGTCATTAGTTGAAACAAAGTCTCCACAGTGGGCTAGGGTCTGAAAATTTTATTATTGGTAGCAATTATCTTAGCAACAATTTATACCTTAAAAAAATCAATCCACCAGTGTGTTTTGTGCCTTCTAAGCTGAGACCACCATGCCTCGATTCTCTGTAAATGGGTTATAGTAGTAGTTCAAATGAAATAGTTTCATGTACTTTTTGAACACCTACAATATTTGATTTGGATGGTCCATAGATAAAGCTTTTTTCATTAGCCATCCCATCGGTATGATAAAAATGAAAGGCAATTTGTATAGCTGCAATTGTTGGATTTTCTGTGCCATAATCGCCTCTTATAACTGATGGACATCCTATATGATGCACACCGTAAACTGGCTAGCTAGCATGCTGCAACAGTTACCTCCCACTTGCTCCACATTTTCCAAGTAATATCTAGCTATTACTCTTGGATTACTATTAGATGGGGCTAGCTTCAGCCAAATGATTTTCCTAGAAAAACTGAAGGAACATTATGATAATTTGCCTTGCACACAAATTTGCATACCCATCAATACAGCCATGAAGAGTGAAGCCAAATGGGGTCATTTTGTCATATCCATCGATATGCCAGATAAAATTTGGTCCCTATAATAATATTATGATAATAGCTATAGCTATTCCTAGTTTTAACACCGTTTGTACCTTATTTCTGTAAATTCTTCTCTTTAGTGTCTTTTTTCGCCTTCGTTCGGAACCACAGGGATCTTCCTCTTTCATGATTTTCATCACAGTATCTCTGTTATTGTTGAAATAGCATTCCATCTTTAAGTGAAATTTAATTACCTTCTGACCAGGAGATGATACTTGAGTCTGAGAATCTGCCACATGGCTCGATAGCCTCTAAGCTGGTTAGATGAGGCCAATTCAACCTACAGTTTTAAGTCATAGCTACATGTAAAGACGCCAGTTTATGATCATGTAATTGTTCCTTACCCTGATGATGGACCTGACTTGGTGTTCAGGTGGATCAGGCCGACGCCTGGATAACCCAAGACGATCAAACTGGTTTTTCAGCCATCTCAAACTAGACACCAAACAGTCATTGTCAATACACAATCTGTTAGCTAGCAGTTTAATAACTTGATACCTTCTCTTCATGTGATACTTCAAGTACAAAATGGCTAATAACCTCTTGTACGGTCTCCACGAATAGAATAACTCTATAAGTATGTCTAGAAAGATATCCAAATCACGGCTATCTTCAACCATAAATAAGACTTACCATCCATAGTTAGTTATCTTACACACATACGCGCGCGCGTACATTATCGGTCGCACGCGCGGGAGATCCTTTACCAACTTTCAAAAAAATCATTTTGCAAGGCGGAAAAACTTGCGGAGACTTGCGGGCTCTTCCGGAGACTTGCGGATACTTGCGGAGCCTTGCGGAGACTTCGCGGAGCTTTGCGGAGACTTGCGGAGACTTTGCGGAGCCTTGCGGAGCTTTGCGGAGACTTCGCGGAGCCTTGCGGAGCTTTGCGGAGCCTTGCGGAGACTTGCGGAGACTTGCGCCAAAATTAATTTGCTTGCGGATGATGTAAATTGCACTTCTCGGCTTCCATAACAATGTATTCAATAGTGTATGTGTTCATCACCTTCTGTTCAGAAATAATAATTATATATATAAGAAGCAAAAGAACATGCACAAGATGAACTACACAAATTTTATAATAATAAGATGCATGATAAAGAAGCTTCAAGACTTGGAGCATGCATGAAGGGTTAAATATTGAATAGTGTAGGAGGTACTACATCATAAGTCCATTCTAGCTACATATATTTTCTGCATTTTTCTGTATAAGCTCACATATTTTTTCAACAGTGTTAGAATCTTCTCCCTTTAAACAAGCCTTTAAAAGGTTTTCATATGTTGCATCTGCTTTAGCCTTTCCCTTCCAAACAAGTAAAACCTGTTTCCTGTAGATTCATACATAACAACTGTCATAATAGCAGCTTAAAAAATGCTTCTGAGCTGTATGACTGCCCACCATTACCTATTATTCATTAGTTACCACTAACCTCTCTATGATAGGTTGGGTAGGATCACTTCTGCCTACTTTCTTGATATCTGAAATATCAGTTTGTGTAAGATGCAATTGAACTGCCAACTTTGTCTCCCATTCAGTTATATGTTTGGCTATCTCAGGAAGATCACGATCAGAGTCCACTATAGCCTTCAATCTCCACTGCTTGGAAGGATCAATGAGCTGGTCGACATATTCTTTCAATTCCTCAGACATTTTCTGCTTCTCAGCCATTTTCTGAGACTATCGAAAAATATTGCTTTCATAGGATAGTTATACATACTAGCTAGGAACATTTTTATTTTCAAGGTATTTCTTAAGAGTGCATATGTAAGATGTGTCCTTACCTCTTCAAACCAAACTCTATGCATTGATTCCAAACAAATTGGTTTCTTTCTTTTGGGATTTTGTAGACACTCCATGAACTTTGCACCTTCTTTGGCTAGCACACAGAGGTGGTCTCTCCCTGGATGCTTTGGGCACTCAAAGCAATACTTGTATTTCATGTCAAGCTGGTGATATGTGTGAGATGTCACTCTCTTCAGAGTGGACCAGATAACACTGCGAACATGGGCACACAAATCTGCAGTTGAGGTATGATGTTCAGATTCTTGACGTGTAACAACAACTTCGATATACAAAGGTCGTGAGATTAGGGTCACCACATTATAGTCGTCGCCAACATAAAATTCTACTTTGTTTTTGCGTATAGCATCTTCGATCATCTCCCACCCATCTAGTCTCTGGGATACAATGCTGGTGATCATGTAGGTGAATATACCCATAGGCACATAACCACACTCGGATTGTAACATTAAAGGAGCTGGATCATGACTAGAAGTCTGAACTGTTAACTCGTCATTTCTTGCACTCTTCAGGATACTTGGCATAAAGTATACAGTTCCTTGAGCTCTTTTTGAGGTTACAGGAGTCAAAATATTTAGATGTTCCAGAAGTTTAATGAGCTTGTCAAGTGGGATGAGGGAAGTAGAGCCCAACATGGCTTTTTCTATATCTCCTTGTGAAAATTGCCCACTTTCCTTAATTTCTGTTGCTCTCCTTCTAACTTTACTGAATGTAAATGTCTCCTTAGCAAGCTTTGTAACACTATCGAATATGACTTGCACATCACAGATGACTGTGTCTCCCAACACTTTGGGATAGTAAAAAATCAGACCATGATAGTGCAGGAACCACAATGCCTTCTGCAGCTCACTGGAGCTGATTTGAAGATTGCCTGCTAGTTCATCATAATCCTCTAACTTCATCACACGTAATTTTTTTCTGCGTATGCATATACTGAACATCAACCAAGAAGCGGGAATTGTGACCTTTCCAAAGCTTTTTTCAATTATATTTTCCAGAACTCCTCGTATTTTGTTCAACTCATCTTCATCACCATCAAAGTTATTGACTGCCAGAATCATCTGATCCTCGTAGGCATTCTCAATTGTTTCGTTTTTGTAGAAGCTTGTGTTTTCGATTCTTTCCTTCAGGAGTTTGTCCTTTTCCCTCAAGTCTTGGTCAGTTACCATGTCTCGATGTGTTCCCACAAAAAGAGCTTTAGATTTGAAGTGATTTGAATATTTTTTTGTAGCGTCGTTTTCAAGAAAGAACTCACTAAAGCATTCAATGCCAGAAAGAGCCTGAAATAAGACTTCTTCCACAGTCAAGGTAGAATCTTCCTTATCAGTCGACACACCGTCTTCATTGGTATAACATACTTTATAAAGACTATCCAGTTGGTCTGTCAATCGGCTGAAGAGTAGATACAGGGATGGACCCATGACAAGGGCAGCATGCATTTCCAAAAACTCAGCATGACCACCAGTGTCAGTATTTATCAAGAGCACGGTATCATTCAGTAGGTACTTCACCTTGTTCCAATCTTCAGATTCCATTGATTCTTGGAAAGCAGAAAGCACTTCATGCTCCATAGATTTGGTGGGGTCAGATATTGGTGATGAGGCTCTGTATTCTAAAGCTCTATCAGATTCAATGTGGAGTTGTAAAGCTGCACTTCCTTCGATGAATGTGCCTGAATCTTTCTCTGCTCTCGTGGGTTCACTGTTTGCTACTTGGTACAACAACTGATTGTATAACCCAGCTTCTTCTTGAAGGTTTTCTACTTTTGACCATATTCCTGATGAAATGGTAGCAATTTCAGTAGAGAGATTCCTGATAATAACCAGCCCTCTCTCCTCCACTACACCTGTGCTTGGTTGCTCCTTCTTGTTGGCTGTCAATATATTCAAGATCTCGCCCATTAAACGAAGCAGGGTGGACGTCTTTCCTGAGCGAGGAAGACCAAAACAAACGAGCCGAACAATGTTGATATCTACTGTGAGTTTATCTTTAATGATCTTCAAACAGGCATTCATGTGTTGCTGTATCTCATCATGGGATGTAGTAACTAAAGAATTGGAAGTAATGAAAGTCTATAATTATCATGGCACTACAACTTACATGTCAAACTGCCATGTGAGAAGATCTTGTGGTTTGTGTGACCAATCAACTCTTTTAGTTGCTCCAAAGTGCATGTTTCCCAGTCTAATTCTGGATGGAGTACAAACTCCTTCAGATCTGGACAATGCTTGGCAAAGTCACACAGTCGAGTGTTACGTCGAAAAGATTCCAGTGAACTAAGATAACTCTTCATATTCTGTTTGAGAGAACGGTCTCCAATGTTACGAATAAGGTTTTCTAAGAGTGTGTAATTCATAAAGTCCCAGTATTTACTCAGCTTCATCCAAATAATATCGATGGTCGACTCATTTTCTAGTTCATTTTCAATTTGTTGGAAGAAGTCTTTGTGTTCTTCTTTGCACTTGATCGGCAATGTCATGAGGCGAACTTTGAATTGATGGACAGTATAATCTTTTTTAATTTTATCATATGTCCGAATGGAGATGTCGTTAAAATCATCTTCAAGGTCTTGTATTTGCTGTAGAATGAGGAGACCTGCAATGTACAAATAACAGGTATTAGAAGTCTATCCTAAACTCTGAGGTATATGTAATGATTATTGTTATGATATTGTTCAGATAAGGAAACTCTTCACCACATTAAGATGAAAAGGATGTGTATAAAATAAGATTATGGCTGGGCAGATTAACGTACAGTGCACATAAAAAATTATATTTATATGCATATGGCCATGCATTGTCTGGTGATAGCATATGTAAATATCTAATCTTCCTTGAAACTTCTGCTCCACTAAATGTCTAGGTCATTGCATAACTTTTTGGCTCACTCTATTACTCTATTGTTATGACATGGATTCTAGTCTGGTCGATTGTAGGCTATATTTAATAGCTTATAATACTGTATAGCTGGTTATTTTTGAGGGATAATATTTGTGTGGTTTTCGTGGTTGAAAAAAAACTACAAATTTTTTCCCCACAAATAAATTAACAACGCGCACCCGTTCCATCTGGCACCACCCCCTTAGCAAGCTAGCAATGTTTCTAGAAGATTGTTAAAATAGGCTCCGATACTTTAAACGCAAAAAGACTTGTCTTCCAGATTCCCAAGGCCCCCTTTCAAGGATGGTATGCCTAATAATGAGCCACTCTCTTGGGGGAGGGAGGAAGTAGTCTTGGTACTGGATTGAAATTTCTGGTTCGTGTGGGCACATTTGCCGAACCTATTACAGAAGGTGAAGGCAATTGGAAGGTGAGGTTGAATCCATTAATTGTTATGGACCAGGTTTATTTGTAACGCCATGTAGCCTTCAATAAAAAACTGAAGACTTTCTACTTAAAGATCTAGCTGCCATGAAGCCAGGGAACAAGACTCAAATGAATGGATCGAGGTCCTAGCCCCAAGCCCGCCAGGTTCCCTTAATTATAGAGACACTCCAAATCCATAATAAGTATACACTGACTGGCTTGTAACAAGCTTGATTCATATAAAAATGTCCAAAACTCCCTTCAAGAGGTCCCTTTTCCCAAGTAAATTCAGATCACAAAAATTTAGAGCTCTATTGTATATAACATACTTCTGTCTCTTTCCTTGGCCACTCTTTTGGGGAAGGGAGGAAGTAGTCTTGGTTCTGGATTGAAATTTCTGGTTTGTGTGGGCACATCTGCTGAACCTATTACAGAAGGTGAAGGCAATTGGAAGGTGAGGTTGAATCCATTAATTGTTATGGACCAGGTTTATTTGTAACGCCATGTAGCCTTCACTAAAAAAAAAACTGACAATAAACTGAAGACTTTCTGCTTAAAGATCTAGCTGCCACGAAGCCATGCAGGGAATGAGACTCAAATGAATGGATCAAGGTCCTAGCTGAAGACTGAAGACTTTCTACTTAAAGATCTAGCTGCCATGAACCCAGGGAATGAGACTCAAATGAATGGATCGAGGTCCTAGCCCCAAGCCCGCCAGGTTCCCTTAATTATAGAGACACTCCAAATCCATAATAAGTATACACTGACTGGCTTGTAACAAGCTTGATTCATATAAAAATGTCCAAAACTCCCTTCAAGAGGTCCCTTTTCCCAAGTAAATTTCAGATCACAAAAATTTAGAGCTCTATTGTATATAACATACTTCTGTCTCTTTCCTTGGCCACTCTTTTGGGGGAGGGAGGAAGTAGTCTTGGTTCTGGATTGAAATTTCTGGTTTGTGTGGGCACAACTGCTGAACCTATTACAGAAGGTGAAGGCAATTGGAAGGTGAGGTTGAATCCATTAATTGTTATGGACCAGGTTTATTTGTAACGCCATGTAGCCTTCACTAAAAAACTGAAGACTTTCTACTTAAAGATCTAGCTGCCATGAAGCCAGGGAATGAGACTCAAATGAATGGATCGAGGTCCTAGCCCCAAGCCCGCCAGGTTCCCTTAATTATAGAGACACTCCAAATCCATAATAAGTATACACTGACTGGCTTGTAACAAGCTTGATTCATATAAATATGTCCAAAACTCCCGTCAAGAGGTCCCTTTTCCCAAGTAAATTTCAGATCACAAAAATTTAGAGTTCTATTGTATATAACATACTTCTGTCTCTTTCCTTGGCCACTCTTTTGGGGGAGGGAGGAAGTAGTCTTGGTTCTGGATTGAAATTTCTGGTTTGTGTGGGCACATCTGCTGAACCTATTACAGAAGGTGAAGGCAGTTGAAAGGTGAGGTTGAATCCATTAATGGACCAGGTTTATTTGTAACGCCATGTAGCCTTCACTAAAAAAAACAAACTGACAATAAACTGAAGACTTTCTGCTTAAAGATCTAGCTGCCACGAAGCCATGCAGGGAATGAGACTCAAATGAATGGATCAAGGTCCTAGCCCCAAGCCCGCCAGGTTCCCTTATCAGAGAGCGCGGTAGCGCTCTCTATGTAGGGATGACCTATGACCCTTCATAGGACTAATACAAAATGAAGTTGGATTTTCTCAGAAAACAGTAAGTTGTAGCTGCTATGACTGCTTACCCTGTATTTCATGCACATTCTTATCATGCAGAAAAATTTTGGAGGCTGAAAGACTTAACACGGAAGAGCAGTAAAAATGCACTTTTTCATGATTTCTTATTTTCTTGTTCTTAATCATAATAATCATATTCATCATGCACGATCTGGAGAAAAACTGGGCCGCGCTTGGGCCATGTTCTATATATGAATCTGTTCCATTTTACTCGGACCAGGTCCACGTACCATCGGTTTAGCTTCTAGTGTACTCAGAAAAAAGTCGCTTTCTTAATAGCCTGTCGACTATTGAGCGGCCATTAAGCATGAACGCTCATGCGTGCGTAGTTACCATGACACGACACAATTACAATGTCATCTCTCAGCTGAGCGAGTGTGGTGTATTTCTTGACTTCACAATTTTGAGATAGCTATCTAGCTATAGCTAACCTTTGAGATAAGCTAGCTAGCTATCTAAGTGTCCATGATTTCCAGTCTCAACCTTGCATACATGCACCTGAGACTTGAGGAACTATTTGGTGGACACAGTTGGTTCGGTGGGGAAAATGTTATATTTGTAGGTGATTTGCTTCAGTTGCAGCCTGTTAACGGTAGTCCTGTGTTTGAAATGATATCCAAAAAATCACTATTCCCAATGAAGATCCTTTTTGTTCAATCTACAAAATATAACTCTCCAATGATAGTTACTGACACAATAATGCATTGTATTGTTTGTGCCTGATATTCTTGAAGCAACTTCATATGAACTTACATTAAAAATAGCTATTACACAAAGCTCAAAATAGCTAAAATTAATACCCGTCAAATACGACGTGCAAGAAATCAACCACGCGCGTCCGTCCCATCTGGTGATATATGTTTCTGGAAGATCGAAAAAAGAAGCTTTATTCCGATACTTTGAATGCAAAAGACTTGTCTTCTGGATCCCCAAGGCCCCCCCTTTCAAGGATTGTACCTTCTTCACTGGTGTAGAAGTTGCTATGGAAGATTGTCTATAGGCAGAAGGCATAATAAGTACGCTAAATATGATCCACATACTGGCTTCTACCATGAATGAGCACAATTAACTTCTACTTCTAGGACAGGCACCACTGGACTTGATTTTTGCACTCTTCGTTCTTTGAACTAGCTAGCTAGCTAATAATTTAGTAAGCTACTTCTTCCTTTATTCATAATCATAGGCACTAGAATTACACAACAGTTATGTATTACGTAGCTACAACCATAATTTACTTTCTTTTGCTTTTGTCTTCGCTTTCGACCATCCAATTTACTTTTGTCTTCGCTATCGCTTTCGACCATCCACGAAATTTAACCACGAACAATTTCATTCCCCCCATAACACAACCCCTTGGAAATAACCCGATTTTATGCAATCAAGAAAGTTTGAGTACACCTTTTGGAATTTCTCCTTCCATAGGAAGTTTTGGACCTTCCATGGTAGATGGAGGTGAGGTGGAGTCCATTGGATGTGATGGAGGAGTCACAGGACAACCTGCAACAACAGAATAACTGATTAGAAATTTACTCTCCTCTTCAATAATTACCTTTGAGAGAGATGTTGTGAGTGTTGCTAGTGGCAGTGATGGTGTCCTTGAGGAAAGGGGAGGTGAGGTTGATTTGGCAAGTGTATTGACCAGCATGGGACAGAGAGAGAGAAGGGAAAGAGAGAGTGTTGTCTAAAGACTCAACCAGCACTACTCCATTGTGACTCCAGCAGTATGTGATGGTAGGACTGAAATCTTCAGCACCTGATACAGTGCAGGAAAGGCAGTATTTCTCCTCCACTGAGGGGTTGCCCCCAGTAATCACCACTTCGATTGGAGGGGCTATATAATATAATATTATGACACATCATTGAACTGTTTATTAATAACAGTACCTGCTAGATATATTTGGTGTTCTCTGGCTATCTTCATGGCCAGATTCTTGTGTCCCACACAGGGCTTCTTCAGAGCTTCCAATAAACCCTCCCATGAAGGTAAAGGGTCAACCATTTTCAGCCACTCGGAGAGCATCTCTCTGAAGCAAGCCTTCACGTCAGTGGGATTATCTTTTTTGATGGTCTGCAGTGTTGATTCACTGAGGTCCAACTCCAGTCCTAGGTCATACCACTCAGTCTTGGCATCCCAAATAACATTGCGCACTTTTGACAGGTTTGCTGGAACCATCGAGACTGTAAGTAGTAAATATTATTTTTATTAATTTTCTACTTGGTACGTAAACTTCAACGTTAAAGAACTACTTGACTGACATCCTGGACCAGGGTTGGTCTCGACGTCCCCAGCACAGTGTAGTAGACAGCATATAATGGTGATAGAGAAGGCCACAAATAAGTACACACCAAGTCCTTTCAATATCCTCTGTTTGCTGCAACCTCCAGGGGCTTGGGTCAAACAGGAAGTGTCTGTTAAGGTAAAAGGAAAACCCAAAATTAATGAATGTGTTAATAATAATTATTTGTAGATACATTTGCAACAATAAGAAACATTTTGCTGTGACCTGACCACAGTATTCACTTTCATGTTTACTATTGTTATTAGCTATGTGGGCACGGGTGACAAAGTAACACTGTTATATATCCAATGTCCGGCCACTATCGTAAGATCTGGTAAAGGGTCTTCAACATGGTAAAGGGTAGTCATGCTACTAGTTTGAATATGGGGTAAAGGGTGATCATAAGTACTACTATATCACATTCACATGCTAGCTGAACTGACCTATTAGCGAGAGTAGGAACTCTTCCAGGATTTTGTTGGGAGAAATAGAGTGGCATTTCATTAAAGCACGAGAACGGGCAGCATTGTTCATGCCCACACTGGCCCTCCACTGCTCCATACTGACCGGCATGGTTACAGTATCAGGGAGTACTACCTGTGGAAGAACAAGGCAAGGGTGAATTCCACTCGATTGACTTCAGTGGATATCACCAATAACTGGTTCAACATACATCTCTTATTCCCACAAAATCTCATTACCTATTATTATCGAGGAAAATCCTTAGCTAGATAGGACACTTTCGCTGTCTCACTCTGGGAAGACTACCCGATATCGATTTGGTTAACTAAAAGTCGGATTCCTCAATCATAGATAAATAGCTAGGTCACGTTGTTCCTTCTACATGTGTGGGAGGAGCTTGTAATATGGGCGTGGTTATAATAAACGCATGTGCACATGCCATGCATGAGCGAGCAAAATTAATATCATTCGCGCACCATGCTGGAACAATAATAACAAGAACCAAAGTTCGGTATATATTAGCTACTGTAATTAGTACTGTTTCAAGAACATACTTTTTCCAGCAAGGTGATAAACTCAACTCTAGGCAGGAGCATAATGAATCGAATATCTACAAGAAAGTAGCAAAAAGCATTAGCTATAAATTGCCATAGCTCTACCCCTTACCAGTGGCACATCCCTGTGACAGGTAAAGAATGAAAGAGAGACCTATTGCTAAATTCATACCATTGTTCATTTGATAACCCTGACTTTGAAAAGTCCCCCAAGTTCAGAATCTCAATGTGTACTGAAGCCAGGAGATGTTCTTTAGGCCACTATTGGTTGGTTACAAGTTTCTCATCCCCCGCCCGCATTAGTTTACTCTATCTACAGGATTTGGCCATTATAATTGAATTTCTATACCGCATCACTTCTGACTGTATCAACTCCTGTGGTTTTTCCAAGAAAATGCTGACGTAATGGCTTAAACTATGCCGCCCGCCCGCATCAGTCTGAGCAAAACCATCTGATGAGAAACTTATGATCAACAAATAGTGGCCTTATGTACCCATGTACTGGTAGGGTAGGGATAAAGATTTTCAAAGTGTTCAGGTGAAAATAACACACCATTCATCACCTGAGCTGACCCAAGTTAATTGTATATACCATTTTTTCCTCTCGTTCAGCCACTTCCAGTTGAAATGTACAAAATCATGTTTTATACTTGTCCCAACAGCATCTGTTGAAGTGTCCTGATAGTAAATGAATTCATCTGTTCTCCCTATTATGTGGGTCTTCAGTTCATCCACAAACTTGGAGAAGGTCCACTCTCTCTTCTTCATCAGTTCACGGAAGTCAGGGTAGTTCCTCATCTGCATGTTATGGCATTAAATATGTGTCATGGTTTTAACAAGGAACAGGACACTGATCATCAAAGTAGAGGAAGTGTCTGGTCTTGGAGATAAATACTGTGTGTTTGTTGCTGCAATGTTGTCCTCCAAGTAGTTAAGTGACCATCTCAATGAGGGGGGAACAAGATCTGTCCCTGTCAGGATCACCGGTTGCTAGGATAGTACCAACCAATGAAAAGAGAAATTGAGGGAATAGCACATAATACAATTTCGAGTCTGGTGATCCTTACTTCATGTGTCATTAGATGGTCAGCAGTGGGATCCTCCCAATGCAGACGTGGGATGGGCTCCAGGGGGAAGGGATAGTGTTGTCATAGCCACTTTTGTATAACACAGGGGAAGGGAGGAGGGGATAAAGAAGAAAGGTATGGGGAGGGACCAAAAAAGAGAAGACGGGAAAAGGAGAGAGAGAGAGAGAGAGAGATGAATGCAAATATGGAGAGAAAGAGAGACAAAGGGACAAAGATAATTGCCATTCAAATATCCCACTATTAATATGATGGGATAATTCAATGCAATGAACTCCACCGTTGTATCTGTGGCTCTGGCTCCATGGAGGGGGTAGCTAGGACAAGGACGAGGGAGGTGGGGGCATGGTAATTTTGTTGCTAAACCAGAATGGGATAATCTCTGGAAAGACTGATGTGGAGACAGAAGTTTGTGATGTCTGAGGCATTATGGGAAACAATTGCTGGAGACACTGCTGGGAAGAAGGTTCAGAGGTCAATGTGTGATGGTCAGAGGGCAAAGGGACAGAGGTATAGGAGATGATGGGGATCAATCAAGTGTTGGTGATGGGTGCATTGGGAGAGGGCAAGCATGAAAGTGGGTGTTCTCATCATCTTGATGGATGGGTAGGTGGAGTTTTTATCAAGTTCACTAATTCTAATAAATCTGCTCCACTGCACTCTGCCACTCCTTTCTCTCCTCCTGTGTCCTACGTGCCACAGAACTAGCAGAGAAGGAAGGAGAAGAAGAAGAAGAAAGTTAGATGGATATCTTTCCATGATGACCTACAACCCTCTATGGCAACACATTACCCTAATATGGGAACACATCCTGATACATGAAACCACATAGCAACCCATCAACATAGAGTCAAACTAGTGATACAATGTATGTGGAGATGTGAAAACACACGACCATACCCTAATACATATGAGACAATAATTTTTTTACGCTATGAGATTCTTCACCCCCTAATGTGTGAACATTATGTAGTGGTGGACAATGGGACTATGGGCTCCAGTTGGCCAACCATCCTTCACTATAAGAACACTTCCACAAACTACCATCAAAAAAGCTATCCTGCTATTAAGGGGCATGAAGCTAAAGTAGGTACCTGACATCCTTCATAGTAGACATGGATCCAATGATCACACTTCCCACACTGCACCATCTGAAGAAACACAATACGTAACAAGTAGCTATCACTACGTCGATACATTGACCAAACAGAGCTAGGAATATATAGATCTCCACAAAATTGGGTCAGACATCCTGTATCCCACAATACTTAAACACTACTGAGATATGTTCTTGGAATGGGGATGATCAGTCATCATGTAGCTATATAGCTAGTAGTAAATGAATTCATCTGTTCTTCCTATGTAGCTAAGTGGGTCCTCAGTTAATCCACAAACTTAGAGAAGGTCCACTCTCTCTTCTTGATTGGTTTTGGAAATCAGGATAGTTGCTCATCCGCATGTTACAAAAAGAATAAGTGGCTGAAGATTCTGAAGGGTCATTATTCACTAGTGTGGAACTCGCTTGGCTCACCTCAATCACTGAAGAATGTGTGTGGCCAGAATACATTAGATGTCCTGTCAATGTCCAGTCGAAGAGAAATTGTCAGGGACACTCCAGAATTCTTATCAGAGGCTCTGGATTAGGACTCAGCTACCGTGGCATTATTTAAGCACTGCAGTTAAGTAAGACATTGCTCACTTTTTCACTGGTCTTGAGATAAATACTGTGTGCTTGCTGCTGCCAATGTTGTCCTCCTGGTAGTTAAGTGACCATCTTAATGAGGGGGGAAACCAGATCTGTCCCTGTCAGGATCATTGGTTGCTAGGATAGTACCCACCAATGAGAGTAGCATTAACTGTAGGGGCGGAAAACATTAATGCAATATCAGATACTATCATATATAATCATAATTAACCATAGCTAATAATGTAGCTATTAGGAATAAGCTTTTGTCCCAGCAGAACTAGCCTTGTTAGCAAGATTTGTAATGTCTCATTTCATTTAGTGATCAGACTTACCTACGCTATGTAGTGCACAAAGCTCTAAGCCAGGTCCATAATACACAATAATTTAACACATGCAACTTATAGTAGCTAACCAAGTATTATATACTGCAGTATTTGAATTTGAGTTGGACTACAGCGCATGTACAATGCCAGTATTAGCTACTGCCCAAGTTGCATGAAACTGACAGACCCCCTTCTTCCATCAGGTTGGCAAAGGAATGTGCATGAACGTACAGCTTATTTCAGAGTCTGATGATCTTTACCTCATGGATGTACATGTGTCACAAGATGTGGAATGGGATCAGTTATAGTCACACCCACTAGCAACATCAGCCACAATTATTATTCCACAAAATTAAATCCATCAGGGTTTAGACCTATTTATTGGTTAATGAGTTTGATGCAGCTTCAGTAGCTATTGGTTGAAGGATGGTAGATTGTAGTTGTAGTAACTAATCAAGTCAGTATATAAAGTGTGAGAACTTACCTGTAATGTAAGTACAATAGTGATCTAGCTATCTACTTGGTACTCAACTATTAATTTTTTGAGAGAGTCTATAGCAGTGAAAATACTGAACTCTGTGGTTGAAAGGGGTACTGCAGCACTTCATTGAAGCTGCAT
The DNA here is from genome assembly GCA_963924555.1 of Crambe crambe. NCBI lineage: Eukaryota > Metazoa > Porifera > Demospongiae > Poecilosclerida > Crambeidae > Crambe > Crambe crambe. The sequence continues at coordinate 4,882,063 of OZ004587.1, forward strand.
GAGAATTGCTCAGTGATGGTTTACGTACAAAAAGAGTGATTATGAGGAAGTGGAATTTTATACTTCCTCAAACTCAGTTTCCTGCTGTGCTTGCAGTGCAGTACTTCCTGTTTGACAAAGTGCAGAACGCGTGGGAGAGCTACAACCACACCTCCCAAGATTAACATCACTTCATCTTCTGGATTACTCTGGCAATGATAAACTTTTATGTGTAAAAGATACAAAGTGAAAGATAAAAGTTAAGCTAGTGATGCACAAAGAAAGTGAGCTAAGTGTTCAATTATGCATTACATATAAAAAGCAGGTAAAAATTATTTATAAGGTGTAGCTATAGTGGTAAGTAAAGTAGTAGTAGTAGTTAGTTGTTTTTTTCTTTCTTCTTCTTCTTCTTTGAAACTCAATAAATAAACTTTAGGCTTTCAGATCTGTGAAATCAAAGTCACTATGTAAATGTTAACTGTACAGCTAATGGAGAAAATGGAGAAAACTGCATTTGTGGCATGCCCCCCCCCCACCCCCCCCCCCAACACGCACACACACACTGTAAATTTAAATTTAAACACATTTGGAAATCTTACTCATCCACAAGTATTATTCTGAGTTACGGGCATCCCTAGTATCAGTGCCCATTCTTTTGTCGTTTATAGAGAGGTTGTCCTCTTTTAACCAGTGGGTCACAAGGACCATATTGAATTCCACTTGTATAGGGAAATATAGTATAAAGTATGCATGTAGTTGTGTACGTAAGTCATGATATGCTATCTTGACAGTATCAGATTAGAAGCAATGCTTTAATGACCCCATAATTATGACTTGACATGATACAACACCAACATCATTACATGCAGTGATATGGAAGGACAAGGGAAAGTATGATGAGCTGATTATTGCACACCATGTTACCACAAATCTATACCGTCATTAAACACAAGGTTGCTTGGTCTATTCCTACAGAAAGATGAGGACTATGCAACCATACAACATAAACATCACAAGTTTCTACCAGCAATAGTCAACACTCAACGTCTAAAACTGAGATCACATCAAAGTCCTAAAACCAAGCAGTATGATCACATCACTGTCTCTACATGTCTCATCAAGTATCAATTGTAGAAATCAAAAGTTTCCCTCATGCACTCATGGACCACCACTACATGCACACATGCATACACATAATCACACAGTCCTCACCTTAATACAGCCACACCACTCTAGGGTCTGCTGGTCGCTCATATCTCAATGGTAACCAAAGTTCTGTTAAACTTGTGCTCTGCTGTAGACTTGATAGGATTACATCAACTCCTTCTTCAAATGAATCATCTAAACATAGACTTAGTATCTTTAGTGAAATGCTTTTCTCTAGCATCTCACTCATCGCCTTAGCTCCTTCAACTCCAATATTATTGCCTTGTATCCCTAAATGTAACAAGGTGGAGTTTTCAGATAGTGCTGCAGCGATGTGAATGCATCCTTGTGATGTTATTTCACAGTGATGTATACTTAGGTATTCTAACACTGCATTGGTTTTAATCGCATCACCAATGGAAGCTGCTCCAATATCGCCTATAGGGTTACTCCCTAGCAAAAGCACTGTGAGTGATTTGCTGACGGCAAGACCTGCTGACAACTGCACAGCTCCCTCACTCGTAATTTCACAACTTTTTATACGAAGTCTTTCTAACACTGCATTAGTTTTAATCACATCACCAATGGAAGCTGCTCCAATATCTCCTATTGGGTTCTCCTTTAGTCAATATGGTGAGTGACTTATTGACGGCAAGACCTGCTGACAACTGCACAGCTCCCTCACTGGAAATATCACAGTTACATATATCAAGGACTTCTAACACTGCATTAGATTTAATCGCATCACCAATGGAAGCTGCTCCAATATCTCCTATTGGGTTCTCCTTTAGTTGTAATTCGGTGAGTGATTTATTGATGGCAAGAACTGCTGACAACTGCACAGCTCCCTCACTGGTGATACCACAAGAATTTAATATTAAAGTCCTTAAGCTCGTCAGTGCACATGTGAGGAGTTCAGACAAAAGAGTTGAGGAAATTACATTAAGTTTATTATTTGAAAAATCCAATTCAATAAACTGCTGGAGTATAGGATGAGGGATGTTTACAAAATGTTTAATGCTATGAATGTCACAGCACCTAAAGTCAGCACTTGTTACTTCTCCTTTCCAAGTTACTGCTCTCATCTTCATCAACCCTTAAGAAAATATTTCTATTCCCTCATTTCCCATATACCGTAGTAGCTGTGTGAGGGAATGGGAGGGGGGAAAATTAATCACAAAAATAATATCTGATACCATAGCTAAAAACTAGAGTATGCAGCTTTTTGAACTAGAAGAAATTGATGGCATACTTAATTTCATTTGGTGATCAGACTTACCTACATATGCATAGTTATTCCAGTTGTCCTGGAAATGCTCAAAGCTCTAAGCCAGACCCACGATTAAAAAAATTTTGTACTTAGTAATTAAAAAAAAAAAGGCCTGCTGCCATGTGTAGTAGTCCAACTCAAATCATACAGCACATGTACAGTACAAGTATTAGCTACGCCCAAGTTGCATGATCCCTGAAACTGCTACATACGTACAGACCCCCTTCCTCCCTTGGGTTGGCAACGGGTAGAATGTACACATACAGTGGAGGTCAGAGTCTGATGATCTTTACCTCATGCAGATGTGGGGTCCTCCCACTGGGATGGGATCAGTTATAGTCACACACACCATCCACTGATAAATAGCTATACAACAATTATTATTTACATGCCACAAATATAATGCAAAGTGCATTGAGAGAAATGTAGTTTGCAATGTTGTGGCCATCAGGGTTTAGACCTATAGCTTTCTAGAATAAATACATACTTGGTTAATGAGTTTGATGCAGCATAATACTGCATCTGAAGATCACTTGGTTGAAGGATGGTAGATTGTAGTTGTAGTAACTAATCAAGTCAGTAAAGTGTGAGAACTTAGTTATAACTACCTGTAGCTAGTGTAAGTACAATAGTGATCTATATCTACTTGGTATACTCAACTATTTTGAGAGAGTCTATAGCAGTGAGAATACTGACCTACTTGAACTCTGTGGTTGAGAAGGGAACACTGCTACACTTCATTGAAGCTGCACGAGAACTGTTCAGGTTCCATGCATACTGACAGACATGTTACGTATGAGCGTAAAAAATTTCATCGAAATAAAAATATGAAGTAGGGATGCTATTATAGAGAGTGATGATGCGGAAGTGGGATTTAAATATAGACTGCAATGTTTGACAACGCGTGGGAGAGCTATAGCCACACCTCCTAAGATTAACATCCTGCTGGGTTGATATATAAAATTTAATGTGTAAAAGACACAAAGTGAAAGATACAAAGTGAGCGGTTTTTAAATGTACAAAGAAAGTGAACAAAGTGTTCAATTATATAAAAAGCAGATACAATATTATTTATAAGGTGTATAGTGGTAAGCAAACTAGTAGTTACTTTCTTTCTCTGTTTTTTTCTTGCTTGTTTTTTGTTTGTTTCTTTCTTTTCTTCTTCTTTGACAAAATTAATGGTTGAAGCTCAGAAGGTAAAATTTAGGCTTTCAGATCTGTGAAAATCAAAGTCACAATGTAAATGTTGACTGTTGACTGTAAATTTAAACACATTAGTATAATACAGGAAATCTCACTCATCCAAAAATACTATTCTGAGTTACAGGGAAAAATTAATGAGAGTTATGGGCATCCCTAGCATGTGGTCAATCCAGTGGAACTTCTGAATAATTTGAGACCTCAGTCTTTTGTCGTTCATAGAGAAGTTGTCCTCTATTAAACATTATTTAGTATAGAGTATATACAAAGGTTGTCTTTTGTTGAGAGTTTTGCCCTCTTTCAGAGTGTCCTTATCAGAGGTTCCATTGCTTGGTCTTACAATTATAACTTTCAATATAGTTACTGGTTGGTGAGTAACAGTCTATGTCTGTGACTTCAGAAATAGCTATAGCTAATACATCAAAGAATGAACCCTGTACCCACCGACCCACAATAAATTGAGCAATGGTCACATAGAGGGAGGCATTATAGTCCATGCAAACATGATATTGTGTTTGGTAAACTGTGTTCTAGGTACCATGTACAACAATGATTATTAATTACTTCAATAGCAAGAGACATAACAGTAGAGTTAGAGATGGCTGTCCATAAGAACCAGTGGGTCACAAGGACCATATTGAATTTCCACTTGTATAGGGAAATATAGTATGATATGCTATCTTGACAGTATCAGATTAGAAGCAATGCTTTAATGACCCCATAATTATGACTTGACATGATACAACACCAACATCATTACATGCAGTGATATGGAAGGACAAAGGAAAGTATGATGAGCTAATTATTACACACCATGTTAGTCATTATCACCACAAATCTATAGTGGACATTAAACACAAGGTTGCTTGGTCTTCACTTCAGTACTCCTACAGAAAGATGAGGACTATGCAACCATACAACATAAATATCACAAGTTTCTACCAGCAATAATAGTCAACACTCAACATCCAATTTGATGATCACATCAAAGTCCTAAAACCAAGCAGTATGATCACATCACTGTCTCTACATGTCTCATCAAGTATCAATTGTAGCATGGACCACCACTACATGCACACATGCATACACATAATCACACAGTCCTCACCTTATTATCACCACTTCACTCTAGGGTCTGCTGGTCGCTTGTATCTCTTTGATAACAAAAGTACTGTTAAACTTGTGTTCTGCTGTAGACTTGATAGGATTACATCAACTCCTTCTTCATATGAATAATCTCTATGTAGATGTAGTTCTTTTAGTGAAATGTTTTTCTCTAGCATCTCACTCATCGCCTTAGCTCCTTCCACTCCAATAGCATTGCCTTGCATCATTAATACTAACAAGGTGGAGTTTTCAGATAGTGCTGCAGCGATGTGAATGCATCCTTGTGATGTTATTTCACAGTAAGCTATATCAAGGTGTTCTAACACTGAATTAGTTTTAATCACATCACCAATGGAAGCTGCTCCAATATCTCCTATTGGGTTGTGCCATAGTTTTAATTTGGTGAGTGACTTATTGACGGCAAGACCTGCTGACAACTGCACAGCTCCCTCACTGGTAATTTCACAGCAACCTATTTCAAGGTGTTCTAACACTGCATTACTTTTAATTGCATCACCAATGGAAGCTGCTCCAATATCTCCAATTGGGTTCCCAAATAGTTCTAATCTGGTGAGTGATTTATTGATGGCAAGACCTGCAGACAACTGCACTGCTCCCTCACTGGTGATTTCACAGCCACTTATTTCAAGGTGTTCTAATACTGCATTAGTTTTAATCGCATCACCAATGGAAGCTACTCCAATATCTCCTATTGGGTTCTCATATAGTTCTAATTCGATGAGTGACTTATTGACGGCAAGACCTGCTGACAACTGCACAGCTCCCTCACTGGTAATTTCACAGCCACCTATTTCAAGGTGTTCTAACACTGCATTAGTTTTAATCGTATTACCAATGCAAGCTGCTCCAATATCTCCTATTGGGTTCGAATTTAGTTCTAATCTGGTCAGTGATTTATTGACGGCAAGACCTGCTGACAACTGCACAGCTCCTTCACTGGTGATACCACAAGAATACAATATTAAAGTCCTTAAGCTCGTCAGTGCACGAGATAAAAGAGTTGAGGAAATTACATCAAGTTTGTTGTTGCCTAAATCCATTTCAATAAACTTCTGAAGTATAGGATGAGGGATGTTTAGAAAATGTTCAATGCTATGAATGTCACAGCCCTCAAAGTCAGCTCTTGTTATTTCTCCTTTCCAAGTTACTGCTCTCATCTTCATCAACCCTTTGGAAAACATTTCTATTCCCTCATTTCCCATATATGAATTACAAAAGTATAATTTCCACTTGCTTTGAGAATATGCCATAGAATGGCCCACCACGAAGTAATCAAGAGGACTCCATTCATGAGATGATAAAACTTTTATTAACTCACGAGATGCCAGCAGATTAGAAACTGCCTCAGTATCACCAGATTCATACATCCAGTGATAGGCAGCAGCACTGTTATCATCTGAAATATGCTCTCGAATCATTTCTGAAGTGAAGGTATTAAACTTGGAGAGACCGAAATAGAATTTCATCACCACGCTCAGGTGACCTACTTTGACATGTTCTCTTATTAGCTGCTGTTGTGTGTGGAGAGGCAACTGTGTGATGTGGTAGGCAGCTAGAAACTCTTGAAGCGTCAGATGGATGAAGTGGTAGGAGAGCTCGGCATCCTGTCCACGATAGAGCTCTTTCACTGATTCCATCAATCCTAGAGTCACTCCACCGATATCAGCACTGCTGAATGTCAGCTGTTGCTTCATGATTCCTTCCCAAGCAAGTTTGCTTAGGGCCAGCAGCTGTTGATGCACATCTGGAGGGAGGTCCTCAAGAGATCCAATCTTCCAGGACTGTTTGCCGTGTGCCTTATGACCTGAAAAGTGCTGCATCAGCAGTTTACATGTATACGCTGTGTAGAGTCGGGTAACGGTGGTTGGGGGGGTTGACTCCATGTCTCGGCTCCTCTTGAATACATCTGTCACTATGTTGGCAGTCACAGGAGTGTGCATGGCTGCCTTCATTGCTGGATAATAGTTCACATAGTCCAAAAATTTGCTACGGTTGTCAAGATGAACCCTCTCTTCCCTCAATACTCGACTTAACTCTAAAGTAGGAGTCGTGACAAGCTCAATATGCTGGTCCACTTGGATTGATGTGCTCTCGATGATTAACTTTGTGGCCCATGGTCGGCTGGTTATGATTATGGTAGCTTTGGGTAGCTTGCGACCATGTACTAAATCAAGGAATATTGAAGATTCTTCCCTCATTCTTTGTTCCAGTTCGTCCCAGGCTTCCAGCCACAGGACCACACCCTCTCCTTGGCTGCTCTCCACTTCCTGTGCTATGGCCCCCTGGAGCTGAGGGTGGTGGAAGAGGTCAGAGATACTTTTGGCTGACCTCACTCTGTTGTCTCGTAGGGGAAGGAGGACCAGTAGGGCGTAGTCATTTAGACATTGGCCCTGAGACCACTTGGAACAAAATTGTTCACTGAATGTGGTCTTGCCCACACCTGGAGCTCCTTCAATCAGAACTAGTCGTGGTTTCTTCCTATATGCGGCCTTAGCAACTTTTCCTTCTGTCATAGAATATTTCTTGTAGATGACATCATCTTTGTCTCCCCTGATCGTACTCTTAGTGAAACTGTCCATTTTACTCCGAACAATCTCCTCCTTCTCTATTCCTGCCAGTTTGAAAGCAGTGAGGTTCTTGCCCTCCATGGTGGAATAGATGTCCTTCAGGAAGGCTGCATACTTTGGAATACTCGAATATTTATATTCTTTACCATCGATGGTCATGCATTTGATTTTGTGTTCCTTGAAGAATCCTTTATTGTCAGTGTTCTCCAGGTCCTGCACTAAAGTGGAGGCGATCTGAGCAGGCAGCAACCATGTGACTATCAAACTGCCATGTGATACTTTCTTCAAGATGAGGGCAAAGGAGGGGAGGAGGAACTTGCGGATGATGTGACCTTTCAACTCTTCTAGTTGCTCCAAAGTGCATGTCTCCCACTCCAAGTTTAGGTGGAGTACAAATTCCTTCAGATCCGCTTCGCTAGGTCTGCTTTCAACTACTGGACAATGTTCAGCAAAGTCACACAGTCGAGTGTTACGTCGAAAAGTTTCCAGTGAACTAAGATAACTCTTCATATTCTGTTTGAGAGAACGGTCTCCAATGTTGCGAATAAGGTTTTCTAAGAGTGTGTAATTCATAAAGTTCCAGTATTTACTCAACTTCATCCAAATACTATTGATGGTCGACTCTTTCTCTAGTTCATTCTCAATTTGTTTGAAGAATTCCTCATGTTCTTCTTTGTACTTGATTGGCAATGTCATGAGGCGAGCTTTGAATTGATTGACAGTATAATCTTTTTCAATTTTATCATACGTCCGAATTGATATGTCATTGAATTCATCTTCAAGGTCTTGTGTTTGCTGTGGAATGGTTTTTTGAAGGAGACCTGCAATATACAAAATAAGAAGTCTATCCTAAACTCTGAGATATAATAATTATTATGTAGTTATGATATTATTGTTCTGATAAGGAAACTCTTTATCACATTAAAAATGAAAAGGATATGTATATAAAAAATTATGGCTTGGCAGATTAATGTACAAAGTACATAAAAATTAAATGTATATGCATCCATATGGCCATGCACTGTCTGGTGATAGCAATATCTTCCTTGAAATTCTGCTCCACTCAAAATCTATGTCATTACATAATTTTTTGGCTCACTCTATTACTCTATCAGGGGCGTAAGAAGATGTTTTCTGGTGGGGGGGCTGATGTATGTGTGCTGATTTGTGCGCGGGAAAATTTTTAGCTGATCACGCCCACTTTCCTTAACCACACCATTTTTGGATACCAATGTACCATCAACTGGCTCAACAGTGCAGAGGTGTTGGAAGCAAGATTCGATTGGTCAAGCCCAAAATTGAAACAAATTCCCCAGAACACCGAAGTTCTACAGTTTGCTATACTTGAGCATCATAATTATGTATTTAAGTTATTGATTGATAGCCACATAATAATTAATCCCAAAATATTTTATTATTGATTGATAGCCACATAATAATTAATCCCAAAATATTTTATTATTGATTGATAGGCACTTAATAATTAATCTTGTTTTTCCCAAAATATTGGTCAGGCCTGGGCCTGACTGGCCTTATCTGTTCCACCGCCTATGCAGTGGCATCAGTGCTTGTGATTGAGGTCTCTGAAGATGGACCAGCATCATCACTTGCAAATACAATAATTTTTATTATAATGTACATATGCAATCTTACATCGATAGTTACCTGAGAACTGAATTGGAGCGATGAATTCTCCTCTGTGTCATAGTAGAGCCAAGCTAACTGCTGAGTTAGGTGTTACTAATACTTAATTAACCATTCTGTGATGTTAATACTTAGCTAGTAGGTGTTATTAATACTTAGTTGACATGCAGCATCTGTTTTGCATATACTAATGCCTATGTGCATTTTGAGTGGGGGGGCTGAAGCCCCCCCAGCCCCCCTGCTTCTTACGCCCATGTCTATTATTATGACATTGTTTCAGATTTTTCTCTAATTGTAATTAGAAGCAAGGGAAACATGCAACAACAAGCACGTCTACTGGTAATGTTGTAATTTTCTAATCTTGCTATATATTGTATACCAGGTTTTTTTCAAGGGGTATTATTTTAGAGGGTGAAAGAACCACATATTTTTACCAATGATACCTGATATACCACACGTGTATACCACATGTGCAAGAAATCAACTACATGCATCCCATCTGGTGCCATCCCCATGGCTAGCTAGCTATAAAATCATTATAATAGACAAAAAAAGGCTTTATTCCAATATTTTAAACGCAAAAAGACTTATATTCTGGATCCCTATATAAGGCCCCATTTCAAGGTTTGTACCTTCTTCGCTGGTAAAGAAAGTTGCTGTGGAAAATTGTTTGTCAGGCAGAAGACATAAATCATACACTAAGTATGATACATGTACTGGCTTCTTGGACAAATTGGGACCAGGGGTTTTATTCTTTATAGAGAGGTTGTCCTCTTTAAAGAGGTTATGATCAGAATGCAATATTTTATACACAAAATCATATTGCAGGGTATTGTGATTATCAGAAGTCAATAACAAGACTTTATAACTTAAGAACTACTGTCATGATCAACAGAGGGGCTGGCTAGGGACTAGAAATACCTTGTAAATTTAGACTCTACGGACCCAAGGCATACTGTGACAAACTTAAGCAACTTTTAACAAATGCAGGTTTCATTTAATTGGAATGCATTGCAGTTTTGTCCGCTATTCGGAGATAAGAGGTGTCTGCTTTAGGAGGTAAGTTTACACTAGCAGTTTCATAGAGAGCATTCGGTGCCACTTAGTTTGTCCGCTCTAGGGAGATTGTCCGCTCTTGGGGGAGTCCGTTAAGAGTATATTCCATACAAGCAAGAAAGATTGAACACACCTTTTGGAACTTCTCCTTCCAAAGGACCTTCCATGGTAGATGGAGGTGAGGTGGAGTCCATTGGATGTGATGGAGGAGTCACAGGACAACCTGTAACAACAGAATAACTGATTAAAAATACTATTACGTATTGCTCTCCTCTCTCGTATTAATGATTAGAAATTTTTTACTCTCCTCTTCAATAATTACCTTTGAGAGAGATGTTGTGACTGTTGCTAGTGGCAGCGATGGTGTCCTTGAGGAAAGGGGAGGTGAGGTTGATTTGGCAAGTGTATTGACCAGCATGGGACAGAGAGAGAGAAGGGAAAGAGAGAGTGTTGTCTAAAGACTCAACCAGCACTACTCCATTGTGACTCCAGCAGTATGTGATGGTAGGACTGAAATCTTCAGCACCTGATACAGTGCAGGAAATGCAGTATTTCTCCTCTACTGAGGGGTTGCCCCCGGTAATCACCACTTCAATTGGAGGGGCTATAAATGAAGGAGAGAGAGTCTGGTCAATATTTTATAGCCTCAAATTGACATTGTCTAATGTGCCTTGATGTTAAGGGGCTACATGGCATTAATGTGGCCAGAACTACATACAAGACAAAAGTTATGTAGCATTCTAATAGCAGCTGGTTAGGCAACTGGGTCATAGACATTCTTGGGTCAAATAGAAAAACCATTATGTTAGCTACATCAGATATCAGTACAGTAGATTATACTAACTTACCATCAAGGAAGACTTTTTCCTCCATTACTATTTTCTCAGCTAAGCTCTTAAATCCAACAGTAGGCTTGATCAGAGCGGACACAACAGCTTTCCATGAGATCTCACCCCCACATCCATTCAACCACTCCACCAACATATCAGTGAAGCACGTATCAGGGTCGCTAATATATTTAGATCTTAATACTTGCAGGATGCCAACTGGGAGACGTAGCTGGAGTCCAAAGGAGAACCACTTGGTCCTCACTTCCCATAGACAATTTTGAATGTCGGCAAAATTGGACGAAATCAATTCAACTATGAATCATAATTAAAATACTACTGAAATTGCATTGTTTCTACTGATATTGCATGCAAAGCATAGCCATAACTACTTGACTGACTTCCTGGACCAGGGTTGGTCTCGACGTCCCCAGCACAGTGTAGTAGACAGCATATAATGGTGATAGAGAAGGCCACAAACAAGTACACACCAAGTCCTTTCAATATCCTCTGTTTACTGCAACCTCCAGGGGTTTGGGTCATACAGGAAGTGTCTATTAAGGGAAAAGGAAGACTTAGAGGTGTGTCAATTTGGTAAAGGGTTTCAATATGGTAAAGGGTGGTCATAAGTATTACTATATCATGTTAAATGGAATTCCATAATTTAATTCCAAATGTTGGTGTAATTCGATCTGAATTGTTTGAAACTACATGTATATACCAAAACCTCCAACCTCATAATGAGTAGAGCTTGTAAGCCTGAGAAGTTGAAAATGTTTGGAATTACCCCGCTTTTTGGAATAACTCAATAAGTCTTAATGTTCCATAGAAAAGATAGATATAATGCAATGTGGCCAGCAGGATGTTGACGACTCATATCAAATTGTGCATGCATAAAATTAATAAATGAATAACTATATAACTATGCATTAATTATCTAGAACTTTTCTTGACCATTTCCATTCTGCTTGCAATAAAATGCACAAGTTATGCAACATATTCCTTTGGGAAATAGTGGCTAGACAAAGCAGGCATGATCATATAATCTCTCTGCTCTAGCTACATATTTTCTATGAATCAAAAGTTCATGTTGTGTATAAATAATGTATGTACATATCGTATATTTTACAAGCCTTTAAGGGTGCCAATACATAGTAACTGAGGCATGTGCTACTATAAGCACTAATTAACCACAAACACTACCGCGCTAAAATAACAGATAGTAAACCACAATAGTAGCAGCTGCTCTGGCACATCTAAAATCCATGCTAGCATGATTAAAAGACAAATCACGGCAACTCAGGAACCAAGCATGGGAATGAGCCAATATTTTGCGTACAATAACTACAAGGTAAGGTCTAAAAAGTTACGATTTGTTTTAGTTCATATCTATTCTAGAATTTCCAGAATGCATGGTCTTGTGTGGATATATAGAAAAGTAAAATACAAATCAACAAAAACTCATCGTAATTTTGATAGAAATATGTATAGGAAGCTTCATAACAAAAATTAGCCATAGAATCCAAGCGGTCTTTGAGATGCAACGCAGTTTACCTTGAGAATGAAATTGGTTGTAACATCTGTGAAAATCATCAGGCACTCTTCATTTTTGGTGTGTGTAGTACTATTTTAGTATGTAATAAGGGAAAAAACATTAAAAAAAATGAAAGGTGATGTAGGGATGACAAAAAACAGTGTACAAAAAAATAAAGAAACAAGGGAAGAAATTGTGGAAAGAAAAAGGTTTGACTTATTATCATCCCTACATCAAGCCTATGAATGGAATTATTGTAGCTAATTGACATCTACCAAAATAGCTACTGGCATCTGACTATAATATTGAAACCTCCCTAATAGTAGAATATTAGAGGCTCTCCCCTCTTTCAGAGGTGAAATCTATTAGCAGTCACTCTTAGCATGGAGGATGTTAGCATGCTTTAGGTTGTTGAGACTGTCCTTTCAGTACCCTTTATCAGAGGTTGAATTGTGAGCACCAAGTACATGCAGTGAAATGAGTAGCTACATTCAATTGTACCAGTGAATTAAATGAATCATGAATTATGCAATTGTCCATAGTTATGCAGCCTTTTTGGTAATGAAAACAATTTAGTGTGAAAATTGAATGAATCAATGGGAAGGTGGGATGACTGTATGTATACACTCCATGTAATCAGAGCATAGATAAGACATTATTGTACAGGAAGAGAAGGTGGAGGAAGAGTAGAAGGTAGGGGAAGAGTATAATAGTCTAAGTAACTATAGCTAGCTACGTACAATAATTCCATTCATAGGCTTGATGTAGGGATGATAATAAGTCAAACCTTTTTCTTTCCACAATTTCTTCCCTTGTTTCTTTATTTTTTTGTACACTGTTTTTTGTCATCCCTACATCACCTTTCATTTTTTTAAAATGTTTTTTCCCTTACTTGTTTTCTCTCTTTTTTTAAATTAAATTTTTAGCACTAGCTCCCCTGCTTAAGTCCTTGGTAGCTACATGTCAAAGGGTGGACTAGCTACATATATAAGATCATGAAACTTTGAGGAGACATAGCTATTATTATGACAAATTGCTCCTTCCCCACATGCAGCGCATGTGGGGTATGAAATATAAATTTTGTACTTGGTAACCATGGACAATCGACCACACAGCATGCATTATAAGCATGGTGTGATTGATTGCCCCTCTGTTAAAGAGGAAAGTGGCAATTCGACTGTTTCGCTCTATTTGGAGCTCTTCAGCATGGTGCAACCAAGTACATAGAACACATTCAGGTTTATAAAATTGTCTCAGTACTCTTCTAATCACTGTCATAGCAGTCAAGCTCTCTGCCCTCCGCTTTAATTCATATGTACAAGTTAAAATCAAAATGTTCGCACAATTAAATTTCATTTTTGATAGAATAACTGAATCTGACATAATAATGCCTTGCATTTTTGCATGAATAGCCAGCTGCAAACCTTGACATGCATGACCCTCCATAGGACTAATAGCTATAAAATGAAGTTGGATTTTCTCAGGAAACAGTAAGATGTAGCTGCTATGACTGCTTACCCCATATTCTTATAAAATATAATTTTGGAGCCTGAAAGATTAAACACTGAAGAACAGTAAAAATGCATTAGCTATAGCTGTAAACCCGAGTTACTTGATGTGCATGAGCACAAACGTTAAATGCGAAATAAATTTTGCACGAATGGTTTGATTTTAACTTGTACTGTATGTTACTATACAGTGGCACCAAGTTTTTTAGCCTGTGAGTCTGTGTTAAGTACTGTTGCCTATACAGAGAAAGGATCAGTGCTCGTTGGGACTTTTACATATATCCATATCCATACATATACAGTTAAACTGGAAGTGAATGACATCTGGCCTATGTGTTAATGTGCGCCAGTACACTATAATGATGCCATTCTTTATGCAACACCACCTTTTTACTTCCAGCTGTGTCCCAACGTTTCAAGTGGCACCCCCCTGCACTGTTGTAATCATTATCCTTCTCTACAGTACTTCTTCCTTCAATCATATAAATAAGCTGGGAAGTGCCATTGTGGTGTTGCTCCTGGTGCTTATACACAGCAGGCTATACATGATGATGCTGTATAACAACTGGCATAATTGCCAAGTATACTTTGTGATGTGCAATAAGTAGCACTGACACACAATCATCATAGTGAAGGTATTCAAGTAATTATAAGACTGAGCATACGACTTCAAAGTGTTCAGAATGAAATCTTATGTACATTGCCTTTTGTGTGACATCATCACATGTGACATCATCATACATGGTTAGATTTATCCGGGAGGGGGGATATTTATGCCAATCATTTAAATTTTTAACAAATGAATATATTGGAGTATTTAGCAAATGTGCAAAAGCAAACTTTTCGATATCAGTACCCCAAGTGTTTATTTTGTCCATATTGGTTCTATTCAAGTAGTCATTAACACTTTTATAGCCATAGGTGCCCAAGAACCCAGGAATTCTTTGCAAGTGTTCTATTATGGCCAAACGTACAGCTACATGATGTCTTTGAGTTCCCGTTACTATGTGGGAAAGACACCGAAACAGACAATTGCCATCTGCTATAATTTTTTGCATCTTATCTGGACGTGTCAGAATTACATTGGCACCACCCCGACTTAATTCATTTTTGCAATGATATGGAATATTTAGTACACCACATGCAACTTTTTGCCACTCTTCGTCCACTGAATGGAATCTACACTCTGGCCACTCTTCCTGTAATATTATGTTTCCATCTATGTGATTGCTTGTGGGAATGCTGTTACCACTGCTATGGTCTGCTTTCTTTTCATCTGGTTCATTGGATTGAGGTGGGTTTGAATTTATCAAAGGTTCAACAGCAAGAACAACCTCATAATGAGCTTGTGGGTGTCTTAGATACAGGGAACTTGATGCTAAGTCTGTTTTCATTGTCTTGTCTATGCTGCTAGGTTTGAACCTATCCCAGGTGTCCCTTTGTGTGTCATAAGAGAATATGCATGTTTTTAGTAAGTGGGCAAGGGTTAGTAATTCTATATCAGTGCCCCACACACCAGTTTTGTCCATTCCACTGCCCTGTATGTATTCCCCAACAGTGGTGTATCTATCTTGAGAACGGCCCCTGATATGTCCTATAATAAGGGGAGCGATATCATGCATGTGCTGAATAATTTTTGTACGTAGCCTCCCATGTTGGGCTTGTGAACCCGTGATAATATAAGACAGAGATCGAAACATGCAATTTCCGTCTCCAACTATTGTCTTAATTTTATTCTTGTCTGGACAAGTGAGAGGCAAACTGCCACTACCTGGACTCGCTCCATTGCTTCTCTCAAACTGGAGACCAAGGGAGGCACAAGCATTGCGCTGCCATTGCTCATCGACTGAATGAAATTTGAAAGGCCATACCCTTTGTTCCAGCTGAGAGTTGATAGGATTGGCTTTGATAGGGTTGTCAACCCTTCTCTTCTTAGCATTGGGCTCAATTTGTTCAGAAGTACCAGTAAGCTTGCGCTTGGAGCGAGTTCTTGGTGCTGGCACATCATACAGAGGAAGGTCTTTTCTATACATTTCCCTCAGTCTATTGATTTCCATGATGCTTTTCCTATTGACCCTGATTGAGTCTTTGTCCAGAGAAATTAGGTGCAACCCAAGAAGCGATTTCACCCTTGAGAGTGCTACGTAAGCCATGCCATCAGCAAATACCTTGCTTGATAAGTCTATGATAGCACAATCCAAGGATAAACCTTGGCATTTGTGAATTGTAACTGCATAGGCAAGGATAAGGGGAAATTGCTCACGGTAGACAAAGTAATTTTTCATCACCATGAACTTTGTTTTTACCTTTTCAATATCACATGGATCATTGATGTGGTCAAATTGAACAGAGATACATCTTGCTGAGATTGCTATAACTGTGCCAATGGCTCCATTGACCAAACCTGTTTCTATATCAATGTTACGTCTCAGCATGACACGTGCACCAACAGCTAGTTTCAGCACTGCTTCTAATCCTGCAGTGTTATTGCAGTCTTTGTTTAGTTTCTCTAGCTTCTCAGCTGCTTTCTTGTTCCACTTGCTTTTGCTCTTTGTTTCATCAACTTCGTCAGTGCACGATATTTTATATATTTCTGAGTCCAGGCTTCCAAGCATTTCATTGTTGACTTGGTCGCACTGCTCTCTGGTGGGGAAAAGACAGACAGGATTCATGTCTGAGTTCTTAAGATCACGAAAGAGTTCAGGTACAGAACGGTCAGTAACACGTTCTTGGAGTGTGCATAGTGTTTCCTCAGTTGGAGAACCTCGCCTCACACTGTCCAGCATTTGTGAGAACTCCCTGTCTTTCTTTTGTCTCTCATTGATGGTGAGCTCATCGTATTTGATGGAACTTTTCCATATGTTCACTGATGTTGTACAGCCAAGTTTGTGACATAGTGATTTTTTGGATATCATTTCAAACACAGGACTACCGTTAACAGGCTGCAACTGAAGCAAATCACCTACAAATATAACATTTTTCCCACCGAACCAACTGTGTCCACCAAATAGTTCCTCAAGTCTCAGGTGCATGTATGCAAGGTTGAGACTGGAAACCATGGACACTTCATCTACAATAATCATTTTGAGACCACGAAGCACGGTCTTCATTATTTTCTGTGAGGCTTTTGAAAGAGACCAGTAACCAGCCTCTTTGCCTTCATGTTCTATAGGCAATTGAAAGAGCCTATGGATGGTTACTCCACCAACATTGAAGGCAGCCAAACCAGTAGGTGCAGCAACTGCACACGTCAAATCATCAGACGTCCAAATGCCATCTATGAGCTGTTTCAGAGCTTCAATGAGAAACGATTTGCCAGTTCCTCCGACACCACTTATGAACATGCAAAGTGGTTCAAATTCACAATTACATTCGTCAGCTTCATGCTGTACTTGATGAAGGAGGTGGTCCTTTACACGTTCAAAGATCCTCCTCTGATCAGAATTCAACATCATGACTCTTTCTTGTAAGGTGAGTTTATCAGGCTTTTTGGCGTTCATGTGCAATGCATCCAGCATTGCTGACTTTGCCTGACCTAGCAACTCTGGTTCGTCATGATCTTCCTTGTTGGTTCCCTCATTATCATTATTTGCCTCTCTTGCATCATTGATTTTCTTCAGAGCCTCCCGTGCTTTCAATATCTTCTGCAATCTAGAGTGATACTCTGAGCAGCTCTCATTGGAAGGTAAGAGGCGGTTGAATGCTTCCTCTGGTTTTTCATTCTCCTGGAGCAAGGAAGCCTCATTTCTAAAGGGAACGAAAAGAAGTACGAGGGAATAATAGAAGTCTTCCCTCTCCTCTTCTTTGTTTGGATCATAGAGCTTGTGATTCACAAGTCTAGGTTTTGTCAGCCTCCTGTAAATCCTATCGCCATTACGATCCTTGCTGTACCAATCATAATTGGCTACAAAGTCATGCAGGCAGACGTCCTCCAGATCAGCTGGTCTTTTGGGATAGTGGGTATTGAAGAGGTCATCCTCAAAGATGTCCTCACTCTCTGGATTCTCGTCTGCAATTTCCTGCAACACACTATGGTTTTTCAACCTGCGACTTCTCTTGTGAGGCATCTTGACACAGATCCACTTCACAGTGGTCGATTTTTCACATAGGTGATCACCTATTAATAAATCGCTGGCTTCATATAAGCCACATTCTCGAGAGCGGAGGGCTCTCACACCAAAGCTCCACAAACGACTGTAGACACTCTTGTTATCACTTACCTCATTCCATACTTCCTGCAAGGTGCTTCTTTCAGCTTTGGTAACATAGGCAGTGACATAATAGCTGAGAGCCAAGGAGGACTCGGCCACAAACTGTATGTCAATGTTAGCCTTCCACAGCAACAAAAGAAGGGGATTATAATCATTCACCCTTGTCTCGGACTCTGTCCGTGGGAGCTGATAAATTTTTTGGCGCTTTTTGAGCTTTTCTTCCACACAATGTAGCACTGCATTTTCACAGGGCTCACGAGGAAAATTGAATTTGCAAGTGGTTGTATAGATAGAACCACGCTTGACTCGTCGTCTGCAATAAGCACTGCACTTGTGCATTTGGTATCTCGTGACCAGTGAATTCAGTTCAGGATTACTTTCCTTTTCTGGGATGTGGCAAGTAATTCTTTCCTGAATCCAGGCCAGGATTTTGTCTGGATCGTCCTTACCAATCACAGGTGCATTACGTATCCACAAAAGTACGTGGAAATGGGGAGCACCACGTGCTTGGTACTCTTTTTTCCAAAAGTAATGGTCTACACAGCCCAAAACCTCACCTTTGATCAACACTTTTTGGAAGAAAGCATGAAATTTGTGCGAAAACTGCCTAGAGACAGAAACAGGGTCCTCTGTGCATAGCTTTCCTATATTGTAACTGTAGTGTCTTAGTGCTAATAGCTAGCTAACACTCAGAATCAGTATACTGAATAATAACTTATCATTATAGTGCACATGGGTTATATAGGGAATGAAACAGGAAACATAAAATAACCACAAACCACATTCACTACATTCCTTCCCACTTAAAATACAAAGTAATAGAACAAAACAAAAATCAGTGTTCAGTTATACCAGTACATTCCTGAACGGAAATAATCTGGTGCAGTACGTTGTCGATTCGGATATCGCTTCTCTGGCTCAACAGGAGGTTGGATCGGAACAACAGGTGTAGTCGGTTGCGACTGTTCATCCATAACCAAATCAGTATCAAGATCTGAATTTGGATCTGGGCTCAAACTAGGAGTAGTGTTCGACCCAGGAACACTAAGTTCACAATCCTCTGTCTCAGAATCAGAATGGCCAGCTGGAGCAGAATTGGAAAGTGTGTCTTGATCTCTCTCTCTGGAAACTAATTCCTTTAAGTGGTCAACATGTCTCCTCCAGCACTGTTTGTCTGAGGTTTCCACCAAGTATGATAAAGGTCCCAACCTTTCCACAATGATGGCAGGAATCCAATCAGGACCAGGTCTTAAATTCTTTGCCATTACTCTCTGTCCTATTGAAAATTGACGCATGCGAGCATGACGATCATGATCAGTCTTTTGCTGCATCTGTTTTCCCATCACACGGGACTCAATATCAGGTCTGAGAAGGTCAAATCGGGTACGCACCTCTCTCTTCAAAAATAATGAACAGGGAGAAACTCCTGTAGTAGAGTGTATGGTACTCCGATAGGTTAGCAAAAAGTTACTGAGTCTGTGTGATAGAGATAGTCCAGAACTTAAACTGGCTTTCAATCCTTGTTTCATGGATTGAATGAAACGTTCAGCAAGACCATTTGTTGAGGGATGATATGGAGCACTTCTGGTATGTTTCACACCATTTAACTTCATAAAAATTGCAAACTCTTCTGAGGTAAATTGAGGACCGTTGTCAGACACTAGTTGTTCTGGTAGACCATACATGGCAAATACGTGACGTAAGATTTCAATCGTTTTATTTACTGTAGTACTCTGCATCACAAATACTTCTGGCCATTTAGAGTAAGCATCAACAGCTACTAGAAACATTGCTCCCTGAAAAGGTCCAGCGAAATCAATGTGTACTCGCTGAAAAGGTCTTGTTGGCCACACCCAGGGATGCAAAGGTGCTACCGGTGGAGAATTCTTCACTGCTTGGCAATCTTCACAACTCTTGGCTACTTGTTCAATGTTACCATACAGTCCTGGCCACCAAATATAACTGCGTGCTATATTCTTCATCCTAACAATTCCTGGATGATCTCGGTGTAAGTCGTTCAGTAACTTTTCTCTCCACTTCGAAGGAATGACAACTCGTATGCCCCACAGAACACATCCACCTTCCACCGTCAACTCGTCCTTCTTTTCAAAATATGGTTTTAAAACGGAGTCCACTTGCTGGGGCCATCCTTTGGTGATGTACTTATGTACCTTACTGAGGATGTCATCTGTCTGTGTAGAATTTGCTAACTGCTTCCCTGTGACAGGTAAACTTTCCACCTGATGTATGTTGAAACATGATGACTCCGGGTCATAACCAATTGAACCCACACGTTGTAATGGTAATCTAGAAAGACCATCAGCATTGGCATGGTCACCTGTATGCCGAAATTCAATGTTATAGGTATAAGCAGATAATTTTACAGCCCAACGTTGAAGGCGAGCAGCCGCCATGGTTGGTATACCCTTTTTTGGTCCGAGAATAGTGGTAAGAGGCTTATGATCAGTGATCAAAGTAAATTTTCGGCCGTATAAATAAGTATGAAACTTACTCACACCAAAAATCAAGGAGAGTGCTTCCTTCTCAATTTGGGAGTAATTGCGTTCACTTGGCAGCAGAGTTCTCGAAGCAAATGCGATCGGTTGCTCAACTCCATCTTTCATGTGCGATATCACAGCTCCCACACCATACGCTGAGGCGTCACCAGCCAGTCTGATGGGCAGAGTAGGGTCGTAGTGTGCCAGAACATTTGGTGATGCTATCTTTGCTTTGGCTTCCTTGAAAGCTGCTTCACACTCTTTGGACCACTTCCATCTGACATCACGCTGCAAAAGTTGGTTAAGGGGGTGTAAAAATGATGATAAATTAGGTATGAAACGAGCATAATAATTAAGTAAACCCAGAAAAGATCTCAGTTCTTGTACATTCCTTGGGGCCCGTGCTTCAGTAATTGCCTGGATTTTGCTATCGGTAGCATGGAGACCATCTGCATCTATGATATGTCCAAGATACTGTACACTGGCCTTCATGAAGGCACACTTGCTTTTCTTTACCCGGATACCATGTTCCTTTAGGCGTTCCAACACTTTCTGCAAAATCTCTAGGTGCTCATTCTCATTTTTCCCCGATACCAAAATGTCATCCAGATAACAAATAACACCATCCAGACCTTGGAGGATCTGGTCCATTATCTTTTGGAAAACAGCAGGTGCCGAGGCTACTCCAAATGGTAAGCGAGTATATCTGTATAAGCCTCGATGGGTATTGATGGTCAGGAACTTCCGCGACTCTTCATCCAGGATTAACTGATTGTATGCGTGCGAGAGATCCAATGTGGAGAAGCATTTGCCTCCGGCCAACGTGGCAAACAAATCTTCAGCACGAGGTAGCGGGTATTGATCAATGTCCAGTACTGGATTAACTGTAATCTTATAATCTCCACAAATCCGCACTCGTCCATCTTTCTTTGGCACTACAACGATAGGTGCTGCCCAGTCACTATGTTCAACAGTTTCCAGCACCCCTACTCTCAATAGCCGGTCCAGTTCTTCTTCTACAACTGACTTCAAGGCATAGGGCACAGATCGAGGGCGATGAAACCGTGGCAAGGCATTAGATGGCACTAAGAGCCTAGCTTTGAATGGTTTGATTGTTCCCAGCTCATCTGTGAAAATTTCTCCATACTTCTGCAGTAGTCCGGCAAGAGAATCTTTCTGTACTGTCTTGATACTGGACCAATTCAGTCGTAATTTTTGTAGCCAGTTCCTTCCGAGCAATGGGGGACCTCTTCCTTCCACAATTACTAAGGGCAATTGCTGCAATTGCTGGTTGTGATAACGAACATCAACTGTGACTTCTCCTAGAACCTTCATTGGTTCCCCTGTGTAAGTCTTTAGCTCGACTGTCGACTTTCGGATTGGCACCTCTGGAAACAAATTTTCAAACACGTGGTGAGGTATAAGGGAAACAGTTGCTCCCGTGTCTAATTCCAACTTTACCAACTTTCCACTAAGTTCCATCTCGACTGTGATTGGAGGTTGTGGGGAAGCACTGTCTATTGCAAACAGTCCCAGACCACCATCCTGGACTTCAATCGAATCTGCGGGCTCAGTTCCCATCCACCTGGCGTCTCTGGTAGTTTGCTTATGACGTGGTTTCTTTGACTGAATAGAAGGAGGCGGGTTTGGCTTGTACTTTGATTTTGACCGACAGACTGGAGCTATGTGACCTGTCTTACCACACTTGTGGCATTTTGCTTCACGAAATTTGCAGTCTCGCTCTGCATGATTTCTGCCGCAACGGTAGCAGCGGAGCTTGCCTGCATTCCCTGCGAAATTCAGATTGTCTGTTGCTGTCGACGATGTCGTCGATAGTTGTTTCGAATTCTTTTCAGCTGCTTCCATTCCCACAGCTATTTCGTGCGCTCTCACGAAGGTAAGATCATCCTGCTTAAGAAGCTCCTTCTGGATAGACTCATTCCTCATTCCGCAGACGAAGCGATCCCTGAGAGCCTGATCAAGGAATTCTCCAAAGTCGCACTTGATACTAAGTTTTCGCAAAGCAGCTTCAAATTCAGACATAGACTCATTTTCCTTCTGACGGCGCTGATAGAACAAGAATCTTTGGCCAATAACCAGTGGCTTGGGGTCGAAGTGATCCTTTAACTTCTTCACCAAGTTTTCGTAACTCTGTTCATTCACTGGTCTGGGGGCGAATAAACTACGGAGGATTCCATAGTTATCTAGTCCTATAAGCGTTAGCAAATTGGCCACCTTTTGGATCATCTGACTTATCCGGCACCTCGAATATTAATTAATTTCGCGCCATTTCGCGATGACCTCTGACCTCTGCTACAAGATTGTGTTGATTTTGCTGTTTGATTGTCAAGACTATTTTATGAATCAATGAATCAAAGTAAGGCCTGATTTAGTTGGGGTACTAATTATACAGGGAAAATAGCTGCTATGTCCCTCATCACATTTGAAAAAGCCATTGCTTTGGTGGTGCCATGTCTCTCTCTCCACATGAATTCGTCCAAATAGCTTGGAACCTGATGAGCATGGCAGCCCTTCATACGCTTTAACTTTGTCTTCACTCTATTCCAATAGGACTCTACATTTTGAGTGTGGGTGTGGGTTACTGGATCGACGAATGTGATCGAGTGATTTACAGTAGAGTGGGAGGCCACGTTTGGAAGTGAAGCTATCCTGTTGTACGCAGCCCACTGATCTGAATGGACAATAGTCCCAGGTGCAACATGGGCTTGTATGATGGGTAGCAATGTGGCTGCATCACGCTGACCTACTATGTTCATAAAGCCCAGTGCTGGAGTATGTGAAGTATCCACCAATCCAAAAACCCAGACTTCTTGGGTGGTAGCCCTTCCTCTATGGTTCTATGGGAGTGTGAAAATAAATACTGATATATTAGCTACTGTTATTCCATCACACCTTTGGCTTATGCCGAAACAGTGACTCATCAATCTGGACTATCACTCCAGGCCCCCCAAGTACCACCGGAGATTGCAGGAGTTTGGTGGTGCAGACCTCCCGAAACCACTGGTAAATATCAATGGCCACTCTCAAGCTCATTTTTGCCTCCTCTGCTGCATCAGTAACAGGGTACTGTCTGGTCCACAGGTACAACATCAGCATCCATTGTTGCAGAGTGTTGTTGGACTTTTGGAAGAAGCTACCTGTTCGGATGCTCTTCCGTCCCTTACATTGTCTACACCACCAACTATACTTATCTCTTGCATCACTCCTTGGGATCTCCCGCATGGCTATGTTGCATCTAGAATCAATGTGTTTGATTTATCTTAATTAATTAATTAATTAATTTGTTTGTTTGTTTTTGTTTGTTTATTGATTGTTTGACACAACAGGTATAATTATAATTACCTGGAACAAGTCAAAGTTGAAGCAAGAAGCCCCTTCCCCCTCATATATGAAATTAGCTTCTCTATATCCCCAAATAAAATAGGGCCAAGTTCAAGCAAAGACATTTCTGACACTTGAAATTCCCGCTCTTTTAGCGCCAAGTTCGCGGAAAGGTCAAAGGTCATCGCGAAATTAATTAATATTCGAGGTGCCGGATAAGTCAGATGATCCCACCTTTTTATTATCTTCCACCGAATTAGCTTGGAAGTACAGGTCTAGTCTTTCCAGATAAGTTGTGATGTCCTCCCGTTTAGGATCAAATTCCTGCATTCGTCCCACAACTGATCTGACTGCCATACTAACGATATAGGATCCCGTCCACTCGTCGCCAATGTAGTGTCTTAGTGCTAATAGCTAGCTAACACTCAGAATCAGTATACTGAATAATAACTTGTTATCATTATAGTGCACATGGGTTATATAGGGAATGAAACAGGAAACATAAAATAACCACAAACCACATTCACTACAGTAACTATCAGACACATCATTCAAAGACCTGAGATAGCTTACAATGTCATAAGATTCATACTCGGCACAGTTGAATGTGAGGAAGAGAGTTGGTGAACCGTATTCGCGTACCATACACCTCAGATCACTCTGCCGCACATACCAATACTGCTTTGTGCCACGGACTGACTGAAGCATAGTGGATAAATTGGATTCCAGGTGTTCGTCATTTGCTCCCACCTTGTCCAATAAGTTGCCAACGGTCATTGAGTGTGATTTTGAAGATTTCAGTATGTTGTAAACACCCGCTGAAATTTCCCTCATTTCTTTCTGCCAAAGCAAGTAAAATATGTAGCGAGGCTCCTTTCTGAATCGAGGGTCTTTATTAAAGAGGCGGGACTTTATATATTCGCTGTGGGAAATTTTCACACTGCGAGGGTGATACTTTCCAAACTTTCCATCTGGGAAAAGTGTTGGAAAACACATAACATCAAGGAACTTTTGACGATTGTCTAAAGGTTCCTCCTCAACGTGCAAAAGCTTATACTGTTCTATGTCAGAATCAGTATTCAGCTTGTTGTTCAAATTTCTTATCGTGTAACATTGCAATCCAGATATGTCATTATCTGAAGCTTTCTCAAGCATAGTGCTAGAAGCGTTACTTACTACTTCTACGACTTCCTTGAGTGTTGTGTCTAGAGAACTGTCATCTACGTCTTTGTAAAGCCAGTTGATTTGTCTGAGCTTCTCTACAGCTCCCTTGATATCTTTGACATTCACAAGGCTGCGCCACACCATTTTGTTGGTGGTAGGCTTACCATTGACTATGATATAGAGTTCAGGACTGGCTAGAGATGTAACTGGATGGTTAACCTGATCTAAAGTCTCTAGGGTCTTTCCCAGAGGCAAAGGAAGGAAGAACATTGTACCCTTGCATGCCTGTAATGAGTTGTATGTGGGTACTTTATTTGTGTAAGTGCCTAACCTAACAACAGTTTGATAACTTTTGGCACGTTGAATGAACTGCTTACTCAAGCAATCCAAATTTTTCAGCTCTTCTGGAATGGGAATCACCTCTAAACCATTGAGCACACAGCGTGGTGGCATTTTATCATGTTTCATACTAGATTTACAGTAGTTGCACATGAAATGTGTCTCATCTGCAGCTTGTTTGTTGTCTCTTAGCATGAACTGTTTCAGCGCAGGCCACACAGTGTCTCCCAATCTATTTGAGAAATTAATTTTGGTTACATTTCTGCGCTGATGTAGCTGCTGACAACTACAGCATGGATTTTGAGGATAGTCCTCAACTGCCTTTTGATACTCAGCTATTAGCCCAGCATGAGTGATCTGAAGATGCAATTCTAGATCTCTCCTTCTCAGGACTGAGTGTGCTGTTTCAGTAAGCTCATGAGTTGTTTCCACGTCATTACTCAAAAGAGAGTCAAAATCACCATCTAAATTGTTCATTAGAAAGGCAAAGTCACCAGACTTGAGTGCTTCATCAAGCTTAGATACGCTGCGCAGGCTATTAATAGCTACATACACAGCACGTATTAAAGAACGCAAAATAGGATAATGGGTGGCAGCTGATCTCAAAATCCTAAGTCTGCTTTTGCATTCTGTACCCATGTAACAAAGCAAGCTGTGCCCTTTAAGTTCTCTAGATTGACCACTTACAGCCTTACTATAATGGTAGTTTGGACAACTACCATCAATATTGTCCAAAACTCGTGACAGTTCATGAATCGGGTTCTCAAACTCTGACTTAAGATCAAGTATACTGCTCACTTCTGACTCAGTGAGAGGTTTGCACTTTGAACTACATTTCCATGTATGTGCATGTGGGATATCACTACTAACCTTACTCTCAGAAACATTCTCTTCTTGCCTACATATCCCACTTTGGTCTATAGTCAAAATATCAGGTCTTTTTGCAAAGAGGTATGCAGAATCATAGAAGTAGGGCTCACTGTGAGCCGAGTGCAAACCCTCACCAAAGTCTGCCCTTCCTTTGATCTTAAGTCCATTTATATATCTGACAGCTTTGAGCAAGGCACCAACATATTGCTTGCGTATCTGTATAGCTTTGCATACTACTCTCTGCGCTGCCAGATTAGAAATTGCAGTCTTGCGATTGCCTTTTGAAATCTTATTGCATGCACAGGTATGCTCCTTTTCAAAAGTGTCTATTAGGTTAGACAACAATCCAGTATTGCGCATCAGATTTTTCTTTATCTTGTGCACATAAAAGAGTTTAGTCAGTGGCTTTGGTTCTGCTAATTCATACTTCCGTCTCTCATTAGCACAAATGTAGCCCCTGTTCTTAGCATAGTATTGCCTTGCTCTTTTAATAACAGCTTTTGCCTTCTTTGAATATCCAGCTTGAGCAGCAACTTTCCTTGATTCAGAGTTGGATCTATAGTAGGCATGATTAGCTGCTTTGATTTTGTCACTGTTTTGTTGGTATCTTTTTCTCTTCAGAGAGCAGAGACGGTCTTTATTTTTTTGATAATGAGCATTCAGTTTAGATTTAATGGAAATTTCATGCTTTTGGTTGTATTCTTTGATTTTATATTTGAGGGCATCCTGATTCTTTTCATAATACTGTTTAGATTTTAATTTGATGTCATCTTTGTTCTTTTCATAATATTTGTTGAATTCAGATTTCCTAGCATCTTTGTTCTTTTCATAATGTAGTTTAAATTTAGATTTCATGGCGTCTTTGTTTTTTTCATAATTTTGCTTAGATCTAGATTTTGCAGCATCTTTGTTCTTTTCATAATTTTGTTTAGACTTAGATTTTATGGCATCTTTGTTCTTTTCATAATTGTGTTTAGATTTTGATTTCATGGTATCCCTGTGTTTATCATGGTACTGTTTCATTGTGGACTTTTCTGCAGCTTTATTCATTTCATACCTCTTTTTTCGCTGTGCCCTCTTTTTTTTTGCTGAAGCCATAGTAATTATTAGTGTAGACAGATGTATAGGTTTTTTTTTCTATTATGTTATTTATCCAATATATATAGAGTAGTAGATAAAATTAATATGCCAATAAAATAATAATTAATAATAATAATATGCTGTATACTGTAGCTGAGTATTACACTACAGCTAGCATTAAATACAAGTTTACAGAGCTAGCAATTTGCTGTAGCTAACTATTCAGCTAAGTGATAAGAGCTACAAAGGTAGCTGGTTAACACTAAGTAGTTGGCTAGCTCAGTATAAAGTTGACTTTTAACCAACTTGAATTTTGGTAAGATTTACCTAGGTATTTAGCTAGCTAGTTAGTTAGCTAGCAAAAATAGCTATAACAATAGCTAATAAAAGAATAACAATAACTTATCTCGAGGACTTTGAAGAATAGCAAGTAGCTAGTTTAGCTCAGACGGTATCGATCCGGACGGTAGATTTTAGTCATGGTAACTGTACGTACGCATGCGCAATCTATTTAAGTTTAATGGCTGATTAGCTGTATAACTGTACTAAGGAAGCGGCTTTTTTTTCTGAGTGAACTAGAGGCTAAACTGATGGGATGTGGACCTGGTCCGAGTAAAATGGTACAAATTCATATATAGAAGATGGCCAAAGCGCGGCCCAATTTTACTCCAGATCGTGCCATTATGAAGAATATGATGATGATTAAGAACCTGAAGAATAAGAAATCATGAAAAAGTGCGCTACTACTGTTTCTCCGTGTTGAGTATTTCAGCCTCCAAAATTCTCCTGCATGATAAGAATGTGCATAAGAGACAGGGTGAGCAGTTATAGCAGCTACAACTTACTGTTTTCTGAGAAAATCCAACTTCATTTTGTATTAGTCCTATGGAGGGTCATAGGTCATCCCTACATAGAGAGCGCTACCGCGCTCTCTGATAACTTGGTCCAAGTTAGATGTCTCTAAGGCAAATAGTTTTAAAGCTATTCTTCCATAGCAACCATGCGTGGGCGGGATGTATCGGCACCCTTAATGTTTTGTACTGTAATATCAAGTAGCTACTATCACATCATTATGAACACTTATTACTTTGTAGCTAGGTATAACAGTGATGAGTGCTAACACACATTTTTTTGGCCAGCTAAGACACATTTGAGTGATGATCATTTACTCGTATGACATTGTGTAATAATTAGTGGAGAGGCTATTGGCCCACACAGCGCTATGCTAGCTAGCTATTATTACAACTACAAGATGAAAAACACCAAATAAATTGTTTACAAGAAAAACGACCAATATTTGGAACCTGATTCTAGACTTTCAGATAGCACTTACCAGTTGCTCTAAGCGCAGTCTGATACCTGACATTAACAGCTAGCTTAACAGTTCTTTAAAGTAACACGTGCATGGTCACAAGTGCATTCACAGCTAGTTTTAACAGTCCATTTTGAAAATATTGACATCTTTAAAGTGACACATTATGGTCACAGGACCTTACATAATATTATGATGGTTCCAAACATTGGTGAGTTGGAAATCATTTCGACTGGACTTGAAGTAGTAGATGATTATAGCTAAAAGGATCTGAAATCAAAATTTTTTTATTCACTCTTTCAGCAAAACCGGAACTA
This sequence comes from Crambe crambe, assembly GCA_963924555.1. Classification (NCBI taxonomy): domain Eukaryota; kingdom Metazoa; phylum Porifera; class Demospongiae; order Poecilosclerida; family Crambeidae; genus Crambe; species Crambe crambe. Next base: position 4,911,055 of record OZ004587.1, read on the forward strand.
GCTAGCTACATATGTACTTTTTAAACCATTTTTAAATTTTTAAATGACACACATTACCAATTGTATTACTAAACCCTGGTTGTAATTACGGGGTGGGAACTGAACTGACCTATTTGTGAGAGTAGGAACTCATCCAGGATTTCTTCCAGGATTTTATTGGGAGAAATGAAGAGGGATCTCATCAAAGCACGAGAACGGGCAGCATTGTTCAGGCCCACACTGGCCCTCCACTGCTCCATACTGACCGGCATAATTACACACTGACTACCTGTATAAGAAAACAAGGCCATGGGTGAATTCATCACTCCACTTGATTCACTTAGTGTACCATCAATAGCTATCTGATGTATGATTGGTTATGCATGCATTATTTCATTCTTCCTTTATTTCTTCTTACACCACACAAATCTCACAGGGAAAGTTGAAGCTATATCGCTAGCCTAGTAGGACAACTTACGTAGCTACACTCTATTTTTTGGGGAAAGAAATATTCTACAACCAGTTAGTTACTATATAGCTTTGCTCCGTACAGGACTCACTCTGACTCTTCACAAAACTCTTTATAACTGAGAGGACCTATAGGTTACAACTGAGGTGTGGTAATACACTATATAATGTACATGCTAAAGTGTGCCGCATCAGTTTATATTGTTGTGTTTTTTTTAGCACATTGCATTGACATTAGAGGGAAAATCAACTTCATTAGTGATAGATTACAATAACTTGGCCCTAGGACAACAAGTCCAGACTAAATCAGTGCTTGGCAAGGGCATGAGAATCAAAACGATTTTAGTTAGTTATGTAACTGGAGGGGCTATTTTGTCGGAGGTCATTATTTTTAGGCAGGAGCATAGAGAATCTAGCTACAACCAGCTATCTAGCTACAATCTAGCTATGCCAGATTAGCTACAACTATGGATATAAAAACTCACCCACATTATACCTTATGGCTGTTATGCTACACTGCAAAAAAAATAAATCATTATTTCAATAAACATAACTGTTAGGCAAGACTAATCATCATTGAAATGACCAAACAGTTTGTTATATTCACCAAAACATAGTATCATTTTGACAATTTCAAATGATTAACCTCACCTAACTAAGTAGGTTTGTTAAAATAACAATTTCGTTTTGGCAGTGACATGGTGTGGCTACCAGATCACATTTTGCTTATAATAATTATGAATCTCATTAAATTCCTCTCTGTGGAAAGGTCTATACTTTTAGCAAGCTTGTAGTCAATTAATGTCTTTTTCTTCCTTTACGATGTCAAGACTCATCAATATATCTGTAAACCAAGTAACCATGCAGCAAAGGACAGTAGCTCATGGACTGTATTAGTTGTAATAATTATGGAGGGAGTGGACTTCAGCACTAGTGGCCACACACACAACACATAGATGGACTCACACATGCACACACTGTTTAGTTTGTTTAGTTTGTTTTTCCTTTCTGGCATTTTTAGGTTGGTAGCTATAGGGAAATTATACTGGGAAAAAACTCCCATTCTCATTGCCCAATACTTTCCTGATTATGGGCAGCTAAAGAAGCACACTGAAACATTTCCCATGTATATATGGTTCTGACTTTTCACTGAATGTGCATGGCTATATCAAAATCACAGTTTATTCAAAAGTCAGTGATTCAGATATGGATGCAGCTGCAGCTGAAGACTTGGCATGGACTAGCTACAAGTATAATGAATGGGTGACACTTTTTTTTATGTAACTCATTTTTAGTTCCCTCCTCTTCACAACTTTAAGAAGTATATAGCTATATCTCTGAGGAATGTTTATGTCTCCCTCCTCTTCAATATAGCTAAGTGTCACAATTAAGTGTGGGCAGGAACCTATGCACATTACTACTAAGACCATGGGGACATGCCTACATTTTTTATTCCAACTTATTAGTGTGGGAGCCAGCCATCAATCTGCTTGGAACATCTCTGGAGCATTGTTTTCTATACGAGCTTATTATCATAGGATGTGCAAACTTAGGTACTCAGCTGTTATTTCAACTTCTTATTCATCACTGAATAGGAAAACATCAAGCAACTTTAATTCAGCAGCTCTGACAGGGAAAAAGATTCTAGGTGATAATGGCAGATCTGATGGTCCTGGCTATTAACTATAAATTTGGAAGATACACTTTGATGGAGTTGAAGAAAGAAGTTGTATTGGATGCAGGTCAGTGTTAACATATCTTCCTTACAAGGTCATGATATCTTTCACAGAGTAATGAGGTGAAAGGAAGCTATCACATGGAAAAAGAGAGTAGAGCAATTAAAGAAGAATTTAAGATATTGTAACTGATTGTATACAGACCATCTTTAAAATAATATTCTGCACATTAATGTGGTGATTATGAATGATAATTATGATAAGGGGAAACACATCCATAATTATAATGAGCACTCACTCTAGAGAACTTCCATCATGTAAACATGAATTAAAGGGAAGAAGGAGGGGGGGGGGGGGGGGGGGGGGAGGAAATGGTTTGAGCCAGGAAAAAAGATAAAAGACATTTTCGGTATCTTAATGAACATTGAAGATCAGTGCAATCAATCTCCAATAAACTTCTGTGATGATAAAGAAAATATTTCCAGTCTATCAAACATTGAAGTGTGAAACTTTCACAGCTTAGTCATTAACTTTGCATCTAAATCAAGAGCTTTCACTTTCCATGGAATGCGTATAACTAAGGAGAAGTCAATTCTCTAAACAAATGCCTCTAAACCTATGTTCATGCAACAAGCTGTATTCTGACAGCTATCACTCCTCACAGCATACATGAAGTTTACAATTCAATTTCCTGTACAAACAATAGAATCCAGGCACACCACAAACTGGAGGTTGGCAACTTTATTGCAACAGTGACCAACACAATGCTGAAGAACACTTCAGTATTGGTTAGTAGTTGTAGTAACAAATCAAGTCAGTAAAAGTGTGAGAACTTAGCTATAACTACCTGTAGCTAGTGTATGTAGAATAGTGATCTATCTACTAAATACTCAACTATTTTGAGAGAGTCTATAGCAGTGAGAATACTGACCTATTTGAACTCCGTGGTTGAGAGAGGAACACTGCTACACTTCATTGAAGCTGCACGAGAATAGTTCAGGTTGACGTACAAGAAGAGAGCGAGAGTGATGATGTAGAAGTGGTTCCTCGAACAGTGTGCTTGCACTTCCGGTGCAGTACTTATTATAATGAAACTACATACACCCACACAGTCAATCATAAAGACAAGTAACATCTCATTTGGTCATGTCTCACTTGATAATGAATTCCAATGTATGTGTATTTGTGATAGCCCCAGATAGAAATCAAATATTAGACGCATTGATTCTTTACCATTTTTTCCATACTTTAGCTGTCCATTACTCGTGACTACTAGTGGCCTACAGGTCTTGTGACTTGCTATAGAGATAGTTCAATTGTTATAGAACACATGACAGAAGTTTGGGACAATTTCATCGAAACATGTTGCCCATTCAATTACAATTCAATTTCTACCTGGGACTGTCATATTTGTGTGTGGGTGTTGTTGTTATCAATCCACCCCAACACTAAAGCTACGGTAGTACAACATGAAATTTTCGTGAAGTCAAATTTTCATGGATTTCAAGATTTTGAAAATTCAATACAACCAACACTTCCTTTCAGAAGCTCTGGATTAGGACTATCCTCAGGTACTAGCTACTCAGTAATATAACACTATCCAATGCACACTTTATTTCAAGCACTGCAGTCATGTAGGACACCACTCACTTTTTTTTTTATCGTCAAAGTAGAGGAAGTGTCTGGTCTTGGAGATAAATACTGTGTACTTGCTGCTGCCAATGTTGTCCTCCAGGTAGTGAGCTATAAGTGACCGTTGATCATAATGAGGGGGGAACCAGATCTGTCCCTGTCAGGATCACTGGTCGTTAGGATAGTATATACCCACCAATGAAAAGAAGAGTAGTAGTAGCTGTGTGAGGGAATGGGAGGGGGGAAAAATTAATCACAAAAATAATATCTGATACCATAGCTGAAAACTAGAGTATCTCATACAGACTAGCTAATGCAGCTTTTTGAACTAGCAGAAATTGATGGCATACTTAATTTCATTTGGTGATCAGACTTACCTACATATGCATAGTTATTCCAGTTGTCCTGGAAATGCTCAACGTTCTAAGCCAGACCCACGATTAAAAAAATTTTGTACTTAGTAATTTTTTTTTTTAATGGCCTGCTGCATGTGTAGTAGTCCAACTCAAATTATACAGCACATGTACAGTACAAGTATTAGCTACTGCCCAAGTTGCATGATCCCTGAAACTGCTACATATACAGACCCCCTTCCTCCCTCGGGTTGGCAAAGGGTAGAATGTACACATACAGTGGAGGTCAGAGTCTGATGATCTTTACCTCATGCAGATGTGGGGTCCTCCCACTGGGATGGGATCAGTTATAGTCACACACACCATCCACTGATGGATATGCAACATCAGCCACAATTATTATTTACATGCCACAAATATAAATCCTATAATGCAAAGTGCATTGAGAGAAATGTAGTTTGCAATGTTGTGGCCATCAGGGTTTAAACCTATAGCTTTCTAGAGTAAATACATACTTGGTTAATGAGTTTGATGCAGCATAATACTGCACCTGAAGATCACTTGGTTGAAGGATGGTAGATTGTAGTTGTAGTAACTAATCAAGTCAGTAAAGTGTGAGAACTTAGTTATAACTATACCTGTAATGTAAGTACAATAGTGATCTATATCTACTTGGTACTCAACTATTTTGAGAGAGTCTATAGCAGTGAGAATACTGACCTATTTGAACTCTGTGGTTGAGAGGGGCACATTGCTACACTTCATTCAAGCTGCACGAGAACTGTTCAGGTTCCATGCATACTGACAGACATGTTACGTATAAGAAGAGAGTGATGATGCGGAAGTGGGATTGAAATATAGACTGCTACATGCAATGCAGTACTTCCTGTTTGACAACGCGTGGGAGAGCTATAGCCACACCTCCTAAGATTAACATCCTGCTGGGTTGATATATAATAAAAGATACAAAGTGAGTGGTTTTTAAATGCACAAAGAAAGTGAACAAAGTGTTCAATTATATAAAAAGCAGATAAAAAATTATTTATAAGGTGTATAGTGGTGAGCAAACTAGTAGTTACTTTCTTTCTCTGTTTTTTTTGTTTTTTTTTCTTGCTTGTTTTTTGTTTGTTTCTTTCTTTTTTCCTTCTTTTTTTCTTGTTTGACAAAATTAATGGTTGAAGCTCGAAGGTAAAATTTAGGCTTTCAGATCTGTGAAAATCAAAGTCACAATGTGAATGTTGACTGTTGACTGTAAATTTAAACACATTAGTATAATAGAGGAAATCTCACTCATACAAAAATATTATTCTGAGTTACAGGCAAAAATTAATGAGAGTTACGGGCATCCCTAGCATGTGGTCAATCCAGTGGAACTTCTGAATAATTTGAGACCTCAGTCTTTTGTCGTTTATAGAGAAGTTGTCCTCTTTTAAACATTATTTAGTATAGAGTATCTTTTGTTGCCCTCTTTCAGAGTGTCCTTATCAGAGGTTCCATTGCTTGGTCTTACAATTACAGCTTTCAATATAGTTACTGGTTGGTGATTAACAGTCTATGTCTGTGACTTCAGAAATAGCTATAGCTAATACATCAAAGAATGAACCCTGTACCCACCGACCCACAATAAATTGAGCAATGGTCACATAGAGGGAGGCAGTATAGTCCATGCAAACATGATATTGTGTTTGGTAAACTGTGTTCTAGGTACCATGTACAGCAATGATTATTAATTACTTCAATAGCAAGAGACATAACAGTAGAGTTAGAGATGGCTGTCCATAAGAACCAGTGGGTCACAAGGACCATATTGAATTTCACTTGTATGGGGAAATATAGTATGATATGCTATCTTGATAGTATCAGATTAGAAGCAATACTTTAATGACCCCATAATTATGACTTGACATGATACAACACCAACATCATTACATGCAGTGATATGGAAGGACAAAGGAAAGTATGATGAGCTAATTATTCCACACCATGTTAGTCATTATCACCACAAATCTATAGTGGACATTAAACACAAGGTTGCTTGGTCTGTACTTCAGTACTCCTACAGAAAGATGAGGACTATGCAACCATACAACATAAACATCACAAGTTTCTACCAGCAATAGTCAACACTCAACATCTAAAATCAAGTCCTAAACCAAGCAGTCACTGTCTCTACATATCTCATCAAGTATCAATGGTAGAAATCAAAAGTTTCCCTCATGCACTCATGGACCACCACTACATGCACACATGCATACAATAATCACACAGTCCTCACCTTATTATCACAACGACCAATTCACTCTAGGGTCTGCTGGTCGCTTGTATCTCTCTGATAGCCTGAGTTCTGTTAAACTTGTGTTCTGCTGTAGACTTGATAGGATTACATCAACTCCTTCTTCATATGAATAATCTCCATGTAGATATAGTTTCTTTAGTGAAATGTTTAACTCTAGCATCTCACTCATCGCCTTAGCTCCTTCCACTCCAATAGCATTGCCTTCCATCTCTAATCTTAACAATGTGGAGTTTTCAGACAGTGCTGCAGCGATGTGAATGCATCCTTGTGATGTTATTTCACACCAAGCTATATCAAGGTGTTTTAACACTGCATTAGTTTTAATCACATCACCAATGGAAGCTGCTCCAATATCTCCTATTGGGTTCTCATATAGTTCTAATTTGGTGAGTGACTTATTGATGGCAAGACCTGCTGACAACTGCACAGCTCCCTCACTGGCAATTTCACAGCGATTCATATGAAGGTGTTCTAACACTGCATTAGTTTTAATTGCATCACCAATGGAAGCTGCTCCAATATCTCCTATTGGGTTCCCAAATAGTTGTAATCTGGTGAGTGATTTATTGACGGCAAGACCTGCTGACAACTGCACAGCTCCCTCACTGGTAATTTCACAGCGACCTATTTCAAGGTAATCTAACACTGCATTAGTTTTAATCGCATCACCAATGGAAGCTGCTCCAATATCTCCTATTGGGTTCTTCTGTAGTTCTAATGTGGTGAGTGACTTATTGACGGCAAGACCTGCTGACAACTGCACAGCTCCCTCACTGGTGATACCACAAGAATACAATATTAAAGTCCTTAAGCTCGTCAGTGCATGAGATAAAACAGTTAAGGAAATTACATCAAGTTTGTTGTTGTTTAAATCCATTTCAATAAACTTCTGGAGTATAGGATGAGGGATGTTTACAAAATGTTCAATGCTATGAATGTCACAGTAACTGAAGTCAGCACTTGTTATTTCTCCGTTCCAAGTTACTGCTCTCATCTTCATCAACCCTTTGGAAAACATTTCTATTCCCTCATTTCCCATATATGAAATAGAAAAGTATAATTCCCACTTGCTTTGAGAATGCGCTATCGAATGGCCCACCACGAAGTAATCAAGAGGACTCCATTCATGAGATGAGAACACTTCTATTGACTCACGAGATGCCAGCAGATTAGAAACTGCCTCGGTATCACCACCTTCATACATCCAATGATAGACAGCTGCACTTTGATAATCTGAGATATGCTCTCGAATCATCTCTGAAGTGAAGGTATTAAACTTGGAGAGACCAAAATAGAATTTCATTACCACGCTCAGGTGACCTACTTTGACATGTTCTCTTATTAGCTGCTGTTGTGTGTGGAGAGGCAACTGTGTGATGTGGTAGGCAGCTAGAAACTCTTGAAGTGTCAGATGGATGAAGTGGTAGGAGAGCTCGGCATCCTGTCCACGATAGAGCTCTTTCACCGATTCCATCAATCCTAGAGTCACACCACCGATATCAGCACTGCTGAATGTCAGCTGTTGCTTCATGATTCCTTCCCAAGCCAGTTTGCTTAGGGCCAGCAGCTGTTGATGCACATCTGGAGGGAGGTCCTCAAGAGATCCAATCTTCCAGGACTGTTTGCCGTGTGCCTTATGACCTGAAAAGTGCTGCATCAGCAGTTTGCATGTATATGCTGTGTAGAGTCGGGTAACGGTGGTTGGGGGGGTTGACTCCATGTCTCGGCTCCACTTGAATACATCTGTCACTATGTTGGCAGTCACAGGAGTGTGCATGGCTGCCTTCATTGCTGGATTATAGTTCACATAGTCCAAAAATTTGCTACGGATGTCGGGATGAACCCTCTCATCCCTCAATATTCGACTTAACTCTAAAGTAGGAGTCGTGACAAGTTCGATATGTTGGTCCACTTGGATTGATGTGGTCTCGATGATTAACTTTGTGGCCCATGGTCGGCTGGTTATGATTATTGTAGCTTTGGGTAGCTTGCGACCATGTACTAAATCAAGAAATATTGAAGATTCTTCCCTCATTCTTTGTTCCAGTTCGTCCCAGGCTTCCAGCCACAGGACCACACCCTCTCCTTGGCTGCTCTCCACTTCCTGTGCTATGGCCCCCTGGAGCTGAGGGTGGTGGAAGAGGTCAGAGATACTTTTGGCTGACCTCACTCTGTTGTCTCGTAGGGGAAGGAGGACCAGTAGGGTGTGGTTATTTAGACGTTGGCCCTGAGACCACTTGAAACAGAATTGTTCACTGAATGTGGTCTTGCCCACACCTGGAGCTCCATCAATCAGAACTAGTCGTGGTTTCGTTTTAAGATAATATTTGGACTCAGTAACATCACCTTCTGTCATAGGGTATTTCTTGTAGATGACATCATCTTTGTCTCCCCTGATCGTACTCTTAGTGAAGCTGTCCATTTTTTTCCAATGAATTTCCTCCTTCTCTATCCTTGCCAGTTTGAAAGCAGCGAGGTTCTTGCCCTCCATGGTGGAATAGGTGTCCTTCAGGAAGGCTGCATACTTTGGAATACTCGAATATTTGTATTCTTTACCATCGATGGTCATGCATTCGATTTTGTGTTCCTTGAAGAATCCTTTATTGTCAGTGTTCTCCAGGTCCTGCACTAAAGTGGAGGCGATCTGAGCAGGCAGCAACCATGTGACTATCAAACTGCCATGTGATACTTTCTTCAAGATGAGGGCAAAGGAGGGGAGGAGGAACTTGCGGATGATGTGACCTTTCAACTCTTCTAGTTGCTCCAAAGTGCATGTCTCCCAGTCTAATTTTAGGTGGAGTACAAATTCCTTCAGATCCGCTTCGCTAGGTCTGCTTTCAACTGCTGGACAATGCTCGGCAAAGTCACACAGTCGAGTATTACGTCGAAAAGTTTCCAGTGAACTAAGATAACTCTTCATATTCTGTTTGAGAGAACGGTCTCCAATGTTACGAATAAGGTTTTCTAAGAGTGTGTAATTCATAAAGTTCCAGTATTTACTCAGCTTGATCCAAATACTATTGATGGTCGACTCTTTTTCTAGTTCATTCTCAATTTGTTTGAAGAAATCCTCGTGTTCTTCTTTGTACTTGATCGGTAATGTCATGAGGCGAGCTTTGAATCGATTGACATCGATATCCTTCTCTATAATTTTATCATACGTTTGAATCGATACATCCATAAATTCATCTTCAAGGTCTTGTGTTTGCTGTGGAATGATTTTTTGAAGGAGACCTGCAATATACAAAATAACAGGTATCAAAAGTCTATCATTATTATTGTTATATTGTTCTGATAAGGAAACTCTCCACATTAAAAATGAAAAGGATCATGTGTATGAAAAAATAATAAACGCAAAAAGACTTGTCTTCATGATCCCCAAGGCCCCCTTCAAGGATTGTACCTTCTTCGCTGGTGAAGAACGTTGCTGTGGAAAATTATCCATCAGGCATAAGGCATAAATAATACACTAAGTAACTGGCTTTTATCGGGAATGAGCTAGTCATAGTTCTACTTCTAGCATACGTAGGCACCTGCCACTCTTGCAGCTCATATATGCTTAGTGCATGCATGGCCAGCTACAACTAGCTCTACACACAGACCATCCATGACCACGAATAGTTACATTTGCCCCAAAACACGAAATTTTAACCCCTCGAAAATAACCCGCTATACGGTAATCTATAGCCTTCCATGTATATTCCATACAAGCAAGAAAGATTGAACACACCTTTTGGAACTTCTCCTTCCATAGGACCTTCCATGGTAGATGGAGGTGAGGTGGAGTCCATTGGATGTGATGGAGGAGTCACAGGACAACCTACAACACAGAATAACTGATTAGAATTTTTAATTTTTTTACTCTCCTCTTCAATAATTACCTTTGAGAGAGATGTTGTGAGTGTTGCTAGTGGCAGTGATGGTGTCCTTGAGGAAAGGGGAGGTGAGGTTGATTTGGCAAGTGTATTGACCAGCATGGGACAGAGAGAGAGAAGGGAAAGAGAGAGTGCTGTCTAAAGACTCAACCAGCACTACTCCATTGTGACTCCAGCAGTATGTGATGGTAGGACTGAAATCTTCAGCACCTGATACAGTGCAGGAAAGGCAGTACTTCTCCTCCACTGAGGGGTTGCCCCCAGAAATCACCACTTCGATTGGTGGGGCTATAAATGAAGGAGAGAGAGTCTGGTCATAGCGTTAATCGACATTGTTTTGTGTTAATGGGACTACATGACATTAATGTGGCCAGAACTACAAGACAAAGTTATGGTAGCATTCTACAAATCACTGCAGCAGGTCACAGACATTTTAGGGTACCATTATGTTAGCTACATCAGATATCAGTACTGTAGATTATTCTAACTTACCATCAAGGAAGACTTTTTCATCCATTACTATTTTCTCAGCTAAGCTCTTAAATCCCACGGTAGGCTTGATCAGAGCGGACACAACAGCTTTCCACGAGATCTCACCCCCACATCCATTCAACCACTCCACCAACATATCGGTGAAGCACATATCTGGGTCATTATATTTGGATCGTAAAACTTGCAGGATGCCAACTGGGAGATGTAGCTGGAGTCCAAAGGTGAACCACTTTGTCCTCGCTTCCCACAGACGATTTTGAATGTCAGCAAAATTGGACGAAATCAATTCAACTATGAATCATAATTAAAATACTACTGATATTGTATTGTTTCTACTGATATTGCATGCAAAGCATAGCCATAACTACTTGACTCACTTCCTGGACCAGGGTTGGTCTCGACGTCCCCAGCACAGTGTAGTAGACAGCATATAATGGTGATAGAGAAGGCCACAAACAAGTACACACCAAGTCCTTTCAATATCCTCTGTTTACTGCAACCTCCAGGGGTTTGGGTCATACAGGAAGTGTCTGTTAAGGGTGCCAATACATAGTAACTGAGGCATGTGCTACTATAAGCACTAATTAACCACAAACACTACCACGCTAAAATAACAGATAGTAAACCACAATAGTAGCAGCTGCTCTGGCACATCTAAAATCCATGCTAGCATGATTAAAAAACAAATCACGGCAACTCAGGAACCAAGCATGGGAATGAGCCAATATTTTGCATACAATAACTATGAGGTAAGGTCTAAAAAGTTACGATTTGTTTTAGTTCATATCTATTCTAGAATTTCCAGAATGCATGGTCTTGTGTGGATATGTAGAAAAGTAAAATATGAATCAACAAAAACTCATCGTAATTTTGATAGAAATATGTATAGGAAGCTTCATAGCAAAAATTAGCCATAGAATCCAAGCGGTCTTTGAGATGCAACGCAAATTACCTTGAGAATGAAATCTGTTGTAGCATCTGTGAAATTCATCAGGCACTCCTCATTTTTGGTGTGTGTAGTAATATTTTAGTATGTAATAACTTAATCCAAGTTAGATATCTCGAAGGCAAATAGTTTTAAAGCTATTCTTCCATAGCAACCATGCGTGGGCAGGATGTATCGGCACCCTTAAGGGTAAAGAAAGACTCTGGATGTGTCAATTGGTAAAGGGTTTTCAACATGGTAAAGGGTGGTCATAAGTACTACCATATAGTATAGTACATATATACAGTGAACTCCCTCTAATCAGGACCCCTAAAATGAGGCAACCCTGGTATTTAAAAAAGTCCATAAATTCACCCCTGAAATGAGGCCACCCCTCTAATCAGGACACTCCTAAGGTGGCCGAGTCCATTGTATCTCATTTACGAATGTCAATCAATTTCAGGAAACTCTTTCACTGTAAAAAGCTTGCAATATGTTGGAGTCTCTTGGTCCTTTTACTCGTCTAAAGAACACTCTTTTAAAATGATTAATTTTCTACAATTACGATTGAGATTATAGAATGAAGTTTATACCTTGGAGGCATGAGGTATACATCACCTATGACTCTATCATCTAAAGTAATCCATGAATCATTAAAATGCCAATATTCTGACTTCCAATGCACTCATAAGAAGAGGGTAAATGATTCAACATGATCGAACTTTCTACTTAATAGCAGCTTTGAATGGAGATCTGCTCACTTATTGCTCCATTTACCTCACATGAGACTACTTTTCAAACCAAGAAGTAAAGTACAACTGTCAGGTGTTTGCCTTAATTGGCACTGAAGCATGTAGAGCATGTTGATACAGGCCATGGTTAGCCAAGCTATTAAGAGCACCTTGAAACGACAGTCTAACAGGAAAGCCAAGAGCACCTAGAGAACAATGACAACATGCTCAAGAAAGAACAGAAACAGCAGAGAGAACAATCTATGATTGCTTGAGTAGACAGCAATTAATTATGAGAGTCATGATGAGCGTGACTAAAGACATGATTTAGCTAGGCAACAACAAAGCCAAGAGCACTAAGATCAACAACTACATACCAGAAAATTAGGAATGCATGGAAGTGAACATTTGAAATTCCAATCAGAGAGCACTTAGCTACAAGAGAATATAAATTTAGAAATCAGTTCAGAATTGACACCTAACTCTACCCTTCAAACATTGAGTGTGCACTATTAAGACATTACCTACCTAAGTCGATATAGGCCTAGCTAGCTAACAGTGCCGAGGCATTAGTCTTTTAAAGACAAACTTGTTATGCACTTGTCTACTTACATTTAGCTTATAAAAAATGATATCCATTATCAGCAGAGCAAGTAAAATCACATAGTTATAGTATATGAGGGAGGTAGAGTCAGGACAGGGGTGGGAGCTGAACTGACCTATTAGTGAGAGTAGGAACTCTTCCAGGATTTTATTGGGAGAAATAGAGTGGCATTTCACTGAAGCACGAGAACGGGCAGCATTGTTCAGGCCCACACTGGCCCTCCACTGCTCCATAGCGACTGGCATGGTTACAGTGTCAGGGAGTACTACCTGTGTAAGAACAAGGCAAGGGGTGAATTCATTATTCCACTTGATTCACTTCAGTAGATCACCAATAGCTGGTGTAGGACTGGTTCAACACGCATCTCTTATTCCCACATCACAAAGCCACAAAATCTGTTTACCTATTCTTATCGAGACTAAAAATCCCATCTCACTAGATAAGTATGACACTTACGCTGTCTCACTCCGAGAGGGAGGGATTACTACAACAACTCGATAGGTTAAATAATCAGATTTGGTTAACTAAAGCAGGACTCTCTAGGTAAGACACGACAGTGTTGTTTCGTCTACATGTGTGGGAGGATCTAGGAGCTCGTAATTATGGGTGCGGTTATAAGCGTGATCACTATGCGCGCGCGTCATGCTGATATTATGAATAATAATAATAACAAGAACCAGTTCAGTATAATTACTGTTTCAAGAACATAAAAGTTTAACTTTTTCCAGTAAGGCGATAAACTCAACTCTAGGCAGGAGCATAGTGAATCGAATATCTACAAGAAAGTAGCAAAAAGCATTTTAGTACTGAAAAGGATTTCCATGTAAATAGCTAGTTGATATTGATAGTCATAGCTATTACTGGCAATTTGTAAAAAGTACAACCCCTTATCATTTTCATACATAATGTAGCTAGCTAGTTATACTCTCTCTAGCTCTATACAGCTGTCAACCTTTATCACTGGTTCCAAACTCAGTTCCATTGAGTCCAGAGAGGTTGACCTGAGCAAAGTAATCAGCACAGGGTCCCCCTGTGTCACAGTGGATCCATGCATACGCCCCTGGGGAGTCAAGGGAGTTCTGGAGCTTGAGAGCAGGACAACCAGTCAGAGCTGCATTCAGCTGATCGAAGCGACTGTACATGACATTGCGACCATATTCATGCAGTCCTAGCAAACCACTTGGACCTAAACCTTGACCTGCACACACGGATCAATTTGGGTTAATGGTGATTACTGTTTATTTTGCCAATCAAAAAAATAATGCCCACTAGAATATAAGAAATGCATGTAAGGTTAGTCAATGATTTGTAGTGCCACAAGAAATAAGTCAGTAGATAGCTATGTATTTATGACCAGATAAGGCCAGTTTAGGTTATAGGTGGCAGTGTTGCCAGGTTGCTCTCTTAAAAAATCCACAGACAGAAAAGGATACCATAGACATCCATAGACATCCATAGACAATTTTCTTATCCAAAAATCCACAGATTGTGGATAAATCCACAAACCTGGCAACACTGCCACCAGGTGGTAGCTATTCAAGTTTAGCTAACTCTTTGGACTTACTGAGAGTAGTCTCAAGACTGGAGAGTACTCTCAATTCAATATCTGCTGATTGTGCTATGACAACGGATGAAGCCACATCTGACATGCTGTCTGCAAGGATTGAATCACGAACCAAACCCCATCCAAATCTGGTACCAGCCAGTCCATCATTTTTTGAACTGTTAATAACATACATCAGTAGCTATGTGATTGATACACTCTAGCTAAACCTCTAAATACAGTAGCTACATCAATTAACATGTAAAAGATGATCAAATGCTATAGATACATGAGAGAGGAACTTCCCATGGACCCACAGTATCCTTTGTTCAGATATTTAGCTACACTGCATAGCTAGCAAGCTATCTCTCACCTTGAGAATATCATGATGGATTTGTTCATTACTTGATCAATGTTGGTGAACATGGGCCAGTAATACACCATGTCTGTTATGACATGGTCTGGATCCTTCACTAGTGGTTTCTTCTTTGAGCCATCCGGGTTGTTGGGGTAACTGCAACCATGCATGGAATTCATGGAATGAATATTATCAGGGGTTTACCCTTCAGCTATTTTTAAGAAGGAAAGAATATAGCTAGCTTGCTATAGCTACCTTGTCAATTTGCACCTCAATTGTTTTATACATAAAAACCTGTAGCTACCAATAATTATAGAGAACTAACGTTACAATCTCAATGGTCCAAGGAGAGTTAGGATCAGCGCTGAGATTCCACCTTGCAGTGGAGATGCGAGCAATGATGTCAGGGTAAGAAGCATAGTAAGGGACTTGTGCTAACACATCTACTCTGTCAGGACAATTCACACTGCAACTCTTCAAGATCTTCTCAGTCAATGCTACCACAGTAATATAGATTACCATGGTAGCACCCATGCCTGTTACTATGTGGTAGCCTTCTGTCACAGCATTCTCAGTCTTTAAAGAAGTAAAAATAACAGATAATATGATTAGCATTGAAAAAAGTAGCTACTGAAAAAAACGTAGTAGCTAATAAAGAAAAAAAGCGGCATAATCTAGTCTGAAACTGCAGCTTCATATGTAGCTATGCTTTCCATTACTGGCAATTTTAAAGCCATGGAGCACACTAGATAGTACGCTTACTATAGAGTGTAGTCTTTGAATGGAAGAAACTAGAGGAGGTAAAGCTGCATTAGAGATGGCAGAATGAGATGGAAACTGGTAGGCTGGTCTGTAAGTAATAGTTATTAACCAAGCGCTAGGTTTGTAGTCGAATTATAAGCACGAGGCCCGAGGGCGAAGCCCGAGGGGCGAGTGCTTATAATTCACTACAAACCGCACGCGCGCGGTTAATAACTATTTTATAGCCCGCGCGAGTGTACTACGCATGCTCAGTGCTTCTGTCTCTATAGCGATGTTACTTTTTGGCTGCTAACAAGAATATGGCCATCCCACTTCAACGTCGTGACTCATACGGTACCGAACTATCTTTCAGTCTATAACCCACCCACTCACTGTGCTTTAACTTGTTCACGTAAGGTAGGGGCACAGCGTCATAATTATGGTTGGAGCTGAATGGCAAGTAGGGCAGCTAGTGCAGAATACCAGCCACGCTGTTACACAGCTCGAAAGTTCTGCCTTTTATGCTGGCTACTCTCTGAAAAGCTTGTTGGGTTTGAAATGTGGAATGTGGTCAATGAATATCATTATAGCGTGCGCACCGTGTTCAATGAATAATATTAAAATTCTTTTCTGAGAGTAGTTAGCATAAGGACAGAACTCTATACTGTCACATACTCACCTTTCAGCTGGTCACAACTCCTTAAAAGTGCAATATCAACTTTGCAGAATCTATATCTAACTTTTCCCTGTAAACACCACCCCAGGCTACAATTACATGCACTGTATCACATTTATAAATCCATGTAAATCGGTCGGTTACCATGGCAACGGGCTAAGATATAACTAATAAACTATTGACTAGCTGACTAGCTACGATAATTATAAGATAGATTTTTTGGTGGATAACTAAAATAAGACAGTGGGAGATGTCACAGCATTCACTCTCTCTCTACTCCTCCCTCCCCTTGAGTGTCAGACCTGTAATGGCCAAGGATTGAAGTACAGGGGTCTGCACCAATGCTTGAATTCTGCCAGTACTCAGCGAAAATTATAGGATTTCCACCATATGCTGAGAAATTACAGCTCAGTGTGTCCTTCTTGGTCTTACAAAGAGGTCCCGAGTAACATTGGTAGCAGGGACGACCTTCATATCCTGTGCAGCTGTGAAAAAAATAGTTTTGTTAATGCAGTTGAAGCTTTGAATATGGCTGAAGGATTAGCCACTGTTTTTTTGCAGAAAGTTAGTCTTTTTTTCAGGGGTTAAAAATGTACAGTAATGCTATGGGAAAAGAACCAAAAAGAGCATCCTTAGTTGGGAGGTTGTCCTTTTCTTGGAGGGTCCTTTCATCAAACTTTCTTTTTTCCTTTCCACTAGCTAGCTGAGTTTCCACTCAGTAGCTACATGATAGCTGCAGTCTTGTGGGATGACAAAGTAAAAACTTCCAGCAGTGGAGTGGCCTCAGGCGCCCACTCTGGATGCAGATTCCCGTTCACCTCATTAATATAATATTTATAGCTGCTACTTAACAACTTCTAGACTAGCTGAAAGGTTAGTTACGTGGCTGTCAACCTGTTGAGCACTGGGTGACTTTTCACATATCTGCACTCCCTAATCGATATATCTATTCTTGTTGGCCACTTCACTTCGGCCACACACCTCTGACAACAGCAAGCACAAGGATAATGATAATCGATAACACTTGCAGACAATTCCTTTTTCCAGTTAGTGATTGCCACAACCCTCCCCACTGATTTGATACCACCTGTGCATACTATATATCAGAGTGCGCATGTCCCATCGTGGACCACCTCCAGGGCGAGCAACAGCGTTAGTATTCAAACATCATTGGTTCTCCAATTCCAGCTCTAGCCCCTCCTCATTATTTAATGCGCATGCGCCTTGGATCTCGTGCACCATTGGTATGTGGTCTAGGCACAGGCGGATTCTGCCAATTTCCCCCCTATTATGCTTTTTAGCACTGCCACTATTTTTGCCCTATTATTCCAAATATTATGCCCAAATATGCCAACACAAAACACATTAACAGAAATCATTATACAAGATTCTTCATGGGAATTATTTTATCTCTTTCCAAAAGTTTCACTAAGCAGTGAAAAAACTCTTTCTGATGCAGCCGAAGATGGTTGCAAGATGCTGAATTGCTGATGCAACACCTACAGCACATTCTAGGGCTTAGCAACTAGCCAACTGCTAGTGCTGATTCTGTGATTCACTGCTATAGACTTAGTGCATGGTGGTTGTAATGCCAGAAAAATTGCCCAATTATGCCATAATTATGCCAAATTATGCCCTTTGCCATGACGTACCTATTATGCCAAAATTTATGCTGGCATAATCCGCCTGTGCCTAATGTGGTCTGCATGTACTGTTAGAAAAAAAAGCAACAACAAAAAACAAAAACAAATGAAATAAAAGAAAACCAACAAGAACAAAAACTATGCATTATGTGATCCAGTGATTATGCACTATGAAAAGTCTTATGAATGTCCACAATCACTTCATATAGCAGTAATAAGTTATTAGTATAAAAATGAGAAAAGAAAGTCTAGAAGTTTTATAATTACTTAGTAATGACCATCCACCATCATTCGCATGAGTGGACCAACCTGTAGAAACACCAATAACAGGCAGTGTTGAAAATCAATTTAAACATCAGACTCCATTTATATCCCCATCCACGCCACAGAACTATGATAGACTAGGTCTGACAGAAACGTAGTTAAATCCCCCTGCCTCCAGAACGTTCTACCATATTGCCCACTGTACACAGAGGTACTACTTGCATAACTGGATCCCTACCACACACGCACACACACACACACACACACACACACACACACACACACACACACACACACACACACACATACACACCTCTGCTGGGTCTTGTAAGGCTTCGTTGAGCATGTTTCGTGTGATTGCTGTCTTTTTTGCTGAGAGTTGAGTGGATACGTGATTTTATTGGGCACTGGCCCACTCTGCAAGGAAACAAGCACACACCTATTAAACAACTTGGCGGGTTTAGATACATGTAAACTTACCCTATACCAGAATGTTATTGACATTGTAACACCACCTCTTGGTAATGACTCTATATAATGCCACCTATTAGGCTAATGAGTAAAATCTAAGATTGCATACATCCATGCAGATGATGTGTTGGATACAAAGAGGTGATGACCCCTTACCAGTACATGGGTACATAAAGAACATCTCCTGGCTTCAGCACGCATTCATATCCCTTGAGATTTCTGAACTTGGGGAACTTTTCAAAGTCAGGGTTATCAAAGTTCACCTGTGAACAATCGTATAAATTGAATATTAGGTCTCTCTCTCTCTCTCTCTCTCAGTCTCTCTCTCTCTCTATGATTCTTTACCTGACTCTGTCTGTCACAGGGATGTGCCACTGGGTAGGGATAAAGATTTCCAAAGTGTTCAGGTGGGTTCCAGGGGGAAGGGATAGTGTCGTAGGCCTGTTCTCTCATCCACCACCACTTCTGTAACACAGAGGAAGGGAGGAGGGGATATAGAGGGAGAGATAAAGAAAAGAGAGTGAGTGTGTGTTAGAGATGATTCCATGAGAATATTTACTACAAATTCATGAATGAGGACATCATACTGACAAATCCAATGTTAACAGTATCCTGATTAGAGGGTTATCCTCATCTACAGATCTAGCTATAGATATCAGTGTCTTTCATCTACACATACACTTGTTATTCAGTACTCTATATGCATATCAAGTGTCCTAATTAAAGGGTCGTCCTCATTGCATATCATCTTGATTGGATCAGTGTCCAGATTAGAGGGCATCCTCACAGGCCTACTTACATGAGCTAGAGACTTGGGAGGGCTAGTAATAGGAAGTGTGAACACCTATTGGAGTGATCGAGGCAGCTGCTCTACCACCAGGTGGTGGTTCAGTCCAAACTGCATGGTGGTACACGTACATCACTGTTGAAAAGACACATAGGGGTGGTCCAGTTTCACCAGGCTCTGAATCTACAAAATGACAATGGCCATATCATGATAATTATATGACAGTTAAAAAGTCCAGATAGAATATCCTAAACAGTGAAGGAGCAAAATAGCATCAGGCCTATAGCTATACAATCCAAAGAAAATTTTTATCAGACATCTGACGTTTTGACCTGGCAAATGCCCTATTATAATCCTCACTGTTAATCAGAGAGATGAGGGAGTAGCTAGGAGACGTATATGTACATAGAGGAAGGTGGGGGGGAGGAGGAGAAGGAATGAGGGAGTGGGAAAGAGAGAAGTGGGGAGGGAGAGATGAGGGAGTAGGAGACGTACATAGAGGAATAAAGGGAAAAGATGGAAGGGTACAGCCTCCTCATTGCTCTCTGGCTCCTTGGAGGGGTTAGGACAAGGAAGAAGGTGGTGGGGGCATGGTGAATTTGTTACAGAATTGGATAAGACTTTGATGTGGAGACAGAGGAATTTGAAGTTTTTGATGGCTGAAACATAATATTGAGTGACTGTGATGATGGAGACAGTAGCTAGAAGGTTCAGAGGCGAGTATGCGGTGACATGACCACCCTTCACCCTAAAATGGGATAACTTTTTACCATATTGAAATTTTTCACCCCCTAATGTGTGAACATATTATTTAGTGGTGGACAATGGGACTATGGGAGGCTCCAGTTGGCCAACAATCCTTTACAATAAGACAATAAGGTTGTGCAACAACAGAACATAAAGGATAGTGTGGGACTCGCTTGGCTCACCTCAATCAGGATGAAATGACTGCTCATAATATGACCAGAATGCTTATTATCATATTTGCTGCTGTCAATATTGTCTTCTGGGTAGTGAAGGGGGGGGGAACCAGATCTGTCCCTGTCAAGATCACTGGTTAATTGCTAGGATAGTACCCACCAATGAAAGAAAAGAAGACTATAGCATTAGAAAGGTATGACTGGTATTGCCCTGTCTTTGCATGAACATGCAAACCCAACTCCTCCACAGATGGTAAGTAGAATAGCTAGTGATCTAGCTACTTGGTTCTGAACTATTTTGAGAGTGAGAATACTGACCTATTTGAACTCTGTGTTTGAGAGGGAGACTGCAGCACTTCATTGAATCCATACTAACAAGTTTAAAGAAGAGAGAGAGAGATGATGCGGAAGTGGAATTTTATACTTTTGCTGTGCTGCAGTGCAACACTTCCTGCTTGACTAAGTGCGGAAGGCGTGGGAGTGCAACAGCCACACCTCCCAAGATTAAAATCCTGCAGGGACTACTCGATCATAAGTCTAAGGTTTAAGTATACCTTTTTGTGTAAAAAATACAAAGTGAAAGATACAAAGTGAGTGATATTTTTAAATTCACAAAAGTGAACAGTGTTCAAATACGTACAAAAATCAGGTAAAAAATTATTTATAAGGTGTATAGTGGTAAGCAAACTAGTAGTTACTTTCTTTTTGTTTTTTGTTGTAATATTTTCTTTCTTAATTCTTTTTTTCTTTTCTTTCTTCTTCTTTTAATGGTTGAAACTTATCAGGCTTTCAGATCTGTAAAAATCAAGTCACCATGTAAATGTTGACCATACAGCTAATTGAACTAATAGAGGAAATCTCACTCATCCACAAGTATTATTCTAAGTTACGGGCATCCTGCAGTCAATCCAGTGGAATTTGTGAATAATTTGGGATCCAGCCTTTTGTTTGGTCTTACAATTACAGCTTTCAATATAGTTACTGGTTGGTGATTAACAGTCTATGTCTGTGACTTCAGAAATAGCTATAGCTAACACATCAAAGAATGAACCCTGTACCCACCGACCCACAATAAATTGAGCAATGCTCACATAGAGGGAGGCATTATAGTCCATGCAAACATGTGTTTGGTAGACTGTGTTCTAGGTACCATGTACAGCAATGATTATTAATTACTTCAAACAGTGGAGTTAGAGATGGCTGTCCATAAGAACCAGTGGGTCACAAGGACCATATTGAATTTCCACTTGTATAGGTATAAAGTATACATGTAGTAGTGTAAGTCATGATATGCTATCTTGACAGTATCAGATTAGAAGCAATGCTTTAATGACCCCATAATTATGACTTGACATGATACAACACCAACATCATTACATGCAGTGATATGGAAGGACAAAGGAAAGTATGATGAGCTAATTATTCCACACCATGTTAGTCATTACCACTACAAATCTATAGTGGCCATTAAACACAAGGTTGCTTGGTCTGTACTTCAGTACTCCTACAGAAAGATGCAATCATACGACATAAACATCACAAGTTTCTACCAGCAATAGTCAACACTCAACATCGATCACATCAAAGTCCTAAAACCAAGCAATATGATCACATCACTGTCTCTACATGTCTCATCAAGTATCAATTGTAGAAATCATGCACTCATGGACCACCACTACATGCACACATCCATACACATAATCACAGTCCTCACCTTATTACAACCATGACCACTTCACTCTAGGGTCTGCTGGTCGCTTGTATAACCTTGATAGACAGATTTCTGTTAAACTTGTGTTCTGCTGTAGACTTGATAGGATTACATCAACTCCTTCATCATATGAATAATCTCTATGTAGATGTAGTGTCTTTAGTGAAATGTTTTTCTCTAGCATCTCACTCATCGCCTTAGCTCCTTCCACTCCAATAGCATTGCCTTCCATCTGTAATACTAACAAGGTGGAGTTTTCAGATAGTGCTGCAGCGATGTGAATGCATCCTTGTGATGTTATTTCACAGCTAGGTATATCAAGGTGTTCTAACACTGCATTAGTTTTAATCGCATCACCAATGGAAGCTGCTCCAATATCTCCTATTGGGTTCGAATGTAGTTCTAATCTGGCGAGTGACTTATTGACGGCAAGACCTGCTGACAACTGCACAGTTCCCTCACTGGTAATTTCACACCAAGCTATATCAAGGTGTTCTAACACTGCATTAGTTTTAATCGCATCACCAATGGAAGCTGCTCCAATATCTCCTATTGGGTTCGAATGTAGTTCTAATCTGGTGAGTGACTTATTGACGGCAAGATCTGCTGACAACTGCACAGTTCCCTCACTGGTAATTTCACAACGACCTATATTAAGGTGTTCTAACACTGCATTAGTTTTAATCGCATCACCAATGGAAGCTGCTCCAATATCTCCTATTGGGTTCGAATATAGTTCTAATCTGGTGAGTGACTTATTGACGGCAAGACCTGCTGACAACTGCACAGTTCCCTCACTGGTAATTTCACAGTCACCAATATGAAGGTGTTCTAACACTGCATTAGTTTTAATTGCATCACCAATGGAAGCTGCTCCAATATCTCCTATTGGGTTCCCCCGTAGTTTTAATTTGGTGAGTGACTTATTGATGGCAAGACCTGCTGACAACTGCACAGCTCCCTCACTGGCAATTTCACAGTGATCCATATGAAGGTGTTCTAACACTGCATTAGTTTTAATCGCATCACCAATGGAAGCTGCTCCAATATCTCCTATTGGGTTCGAATGTAGTTCTAATCTGGTGATTGACTTATTGACGGCAAGACCTGCTGACAACTGCACAGCTCCCTCACTGGTGATACCACAAGAATCTAATATTAAAGTCCTTAAGCTTGTCAGTGCACGTGTGAGGAGTTCAGACAAAAAGAGTTGAGGAAATTACATCAAGTTTGTTGTTTGAAAAATCCAATTTGATAAACTGCTGGAGTATAGGATGAGGGATGTTTACAAAATATTCAATGCTATGAATATCACATTCATCAAAGTCAGCACTTGTTATTTCTCCTTTCCAAGTTACTGCTCTCATCTTCATCAACCCTTTGGAAAACATTTCTATTCCCTCATTTCCCATATATGAAAAACTAAAGTCCAATTCCCACTTGCTTTGAGAATATGCCATAGAATGGCCCACCACGAAGTAATCAAGAGGACTCCATTCATGAGATGATCTCACTTCTATTGACTCACAAGATGCCAGCAGATTAGAAACTGCCTCAGTATCACCAGCTTCATACATCCAGTGATAGGCAGCTGCACTTTCATCATCTGAGATATGCTTTTGAATCATTTCTGAAGTGAAGGTATTAAACTTGGAGAGACCGAAATAGAATTTCATCACCACGCTCAGGTGACCTACTTTGACATGTTCTCTTATTAGCTGCTGTTGTGTGTGGAGAGGCAACTGTGTGATGTGGTAGGCAGCTAGAAACTCTTGAAGTGTCAGATGGATGAAGTGGTAGGAGAGCTCGGCATCCTGTCCAAGATAGAGCTCTTTCACCGATTCCATCAGTCCTAGAGTCACACCACCGATATCAGCACTGCTGAATGTCAGCTGTTGCTTCATGATTCCTTCCCAAGCCAGTTTGCTTAGGGCCAGCAGCTGTTGATGCACATCTGGAGGGAGGTCCTCAAGAGATCCAATCTTCCAGGACTGTTTGCCGTGTGCCTTATGTCCTGAAAAGTGCTGCATCAGCAGTTTACATGTATACACTGTGTAGAGTCGGGTAACGGTGGTTGGGGGGGTTGACTCCATGTCTCGGCTCCACTTGAATACATCTGTCACTATGTTGGCAGTCACAGGAGTGTGCATGGCTGCCTTCATAGCTGGATAATAGCTCACATAGTCCAAAAATTTGCTACGGATGTCGGGATGAACCCTCTCTTCCCTCAATACTCGACTTAACTCTAAAGTAGGAGTCGTGACAAGTTCGATATGTTGGTCCACTTGGATTGATGTGCTCTCGATGATTAACTTTGTGGCCCATGGTCGGCTGGTTATGATTATGGTAGCTTTGGGTAGCTTGCGACCATGTACTAAATCAAGAAATATTGAAGATTCTTCCCTCATTCTTTGTTCCAGTTCGTCCCAGGCTTCCAGCCACAGGACCACACCCTCTCCTTGGCTGCTCTCCACTTCCTGTGCTATGGCCCCCTGGAGCTGAGGGTGGTGGAAGAGGTCAGAGATACTTTTGGCTGACCTCACTCTGTTGTCTCGTAGGGGAAGGAGGACCAGTAGGGTGTGGTCATTTAGACGTTGGCCCTGAGACCACTTGAAACAGAATTGTTCACTGAATGTGGTCTTGCCCACACCTGGAGCTCCTTCAATCAGAACTAGTCGTGGCTTCTTCCGTTTAGTTTCATGTGTGGCCTGAGCAACTTCATCTTCTGTCATAGGGTATTTCTTGTAGATGACATCATCTTTGTCTCCCCTGATCGTACTCCTAGTGAAGCTGTCCATTTCACTCCGATCGATCTCCTTCTTTTCCATCCCTGCAAGTTTGAAAGCAGCGAGGTTCTTGCCCTCCATGGTGGAATAGGTGTCCTTCAGGAAGGCTGCATACTTTGGAATACTCAAATATTTGTATTCCTTACCATCGATGGTCATGCATTCGATTTGGTGTTCCTTGAAGAATCCTTTATTGTCAGTGTTCTCCAGGTCCTGCACTAAAGTTGAGGCGATCTGAGCAGGCAGCAACCATGTGACTATCAAACTGCCATGTGATACTTTCTTCAAGATGAGGGCAAAGGAGGGGAGGAGGAACTTGCGGATGATGTGACCTTTCAACTCTTCTAGTTGCTCCAAAGTGCATGTTTCCCAGTCTAATTTTAGGTGGAGTACAAACTCCTTCAGATCCGCTTCGCTAGGTCTGCTTTCAATTGCTGGACAATGCTCAGCAAAGTCACACAGTCGAGTGTTATGTCGAAAAGATTCCAGTGAACTAAGATAACTCTTCATATTCTGTTTGAGAGAACGGTCTCCAATGTTACGAATAAGATTTTCTAAGAGTGTGTAATTCATAAAGTTCCAGTATTTACTCAGCTTCATCCAAATACTATTGATGGTCGACTCTTTTTCTAGTTCATTCTCAATTTGTTTGAAGAAATCCTCGTGTTCTTCTTTGCACTTGATCGGCAATGTCATGAGGCGAGCTTTGAATTGATTGACAGTATAATCTTTTTCAATTTTATCATATGTCCGAATTGATATGTCATTGAATTCATCTTCAAGGTCTTGTGTTTGCTGTGGAATGGTTTTTTGAAGGAGACCTGCAATATACAAAATAACAGGTATTAGAAGTCTATCCTAAACTCTGAGATATATGTAGTGATTATTGTTACGATATTGTTCTGATAAAGAAACTCTTCACATTAAAAATGAAAAGGATGTGTATGAAAAAATAATAATGGCTGAAAATTGTTATGCATTGTCTGGTAGCATATCTAAATATCTAATCTTCCTTCTGCTCCACTCAATATCTGTCATTACATAACTTTTTGGCTCACTCTATTACTCTATTATTATGACATTGTTTCAGATTTTTCTCTAATTGTAATTAGAAGCAAGGGAAACATGCAACAACAAGCAAGTCTCCTGGTAATGTTGTAATTTTCGATTGTAGGCTATAATAGCCTATAATATTGTATATCAGGTTATTTTCGAGGGGTAATATTTTCGTGGATGAAAAAACTACGCATTTTTTACCTACGAATAATGATACCTGTATACCATTTGTGCAAGAATCAACTACATGCACCCATCCCATCTGGCACCACCCCCGTGGCTAGCTAGCTATAAGATCTTTGTAGTAGACAAAAAAAGGTTTTATTCCAATTTAAACGGAAAGAATCCCCAAGGCCCCTTTTCAAGGTTTGTACCTTCTTCGCTGGTAAAGAAAGTTGCTGTGGAAAATTGTCCATCAGGCAGAAGACATAAATCATACACTAGGTACGTATGATCCACGTACTGGCTTCTACCATGAATGAGCTACTTCTAGCATAGGCACCTGCCACTCTTGCAGCTCATATATGCTTAGTGCATGCATGACCAGCTACAACTAGCTGCATGCACCGACCATCCATGAAAATTTAACCACGAATAATTCCATTTGAAAAAGATTTACCCCTCAAAAATAACCCACTATATGGTAACCTATAGCCTTCCATATACAGTGGAACCTCTGAAGAGAGGACAAATTGGGACCAGGGGTTTTGTCCTTTATAGAGAGGTCGTCCTCTTTAAGAGGTTATGATCAGAATGTAATATTTTATACACAAAATCATATTGCAGGGTATTGTGATTATAACAAGACTTTGTAACTTAAGAACTACAACCATGCAATAGCTACTTGATGTACTTGGGGCTGGGGAAAAGTAATCAAGCACTGCAGGGTGACTTGCTTGGTGGCCCACATGTGGGCATAGGCTACTCTATCAATTGCTGCACTCAGTGCAGCAATAACTTCAGCAAACCCTCTAAGAACATTTCTACTACAGGTGAAGGTATGGATGAGGAGCCTGTTCCAAAACTAAAGAACTTTAGTCAAGCAATAGTGCAATTGCATGATGTAAAACTTTTTCTTGAGAGCAGTGGCTGTATTGAAGAGACCACTACCAAGATCAACATGCAGAGAGGCTGGCTATGGACTAGAAATACCTTGTAAAATGTAGACTCTACGGACCCAAGGCGTACTGTGACAAATTTAAGCAACTTTTAACAAATGCAGGTTTCATTTCTTCTTGAATAGTTACTTTGCATTGTTAATACATTGATTAGGTGGGTGTGGTCTCTTGTCCATTAATGGAGGTGATTATAAATTGGAGTGCATTGTAGTTTTGTCCGCTATTCGGAGATAAGAGGTGTCCTCTTTAAGAGGTAATTTTATACTAGCAGTTCCATAGGGAACATTCGGTGCCATTTAGTTTGTCCTCTCTAGGGAGGTTGTCCGCTCGTGGGGGAGTCCGTTAAGAGTATATTCCATATAAGCAAGAAAGATTCAACACACCTTTTGGAACTTCTTCTTCCAAAGGACCTTCCATGGTAGATGGAAGTGAGATGGAGTCCGTTGGATGTGATGGAGGAGTCACAGGACAACCTGCAACACAGAATAACCGATTAGAAATATTATTACATATTACTCTCTTCTCTCGTATTAATGATTAGAAATTCTTTACTCTCTTCTTCAATAATTACCTTTGAGAGAGATGTTATGAGTGTTGCTAGTGGCAGTGATGGTGATGGTGTCCTTGAGGAAAGAGGAGGTGAGGTTGATTTGGCAAGTGTATTGACCAGCATGGGACAGAGAAAGAGAAGGGAAAGAGAGAGTGTTGTCATAAGACTCAACCAGCACTACTCCATTGTGACTCCAGCAGTATGTGATGGTAGGACTGAAATCTTCAGCACCTGATACTGTGCAAGAAAGGCAGTATTTCTCCTCCACTGAGGGGTTGCCCCCAGTAATCACCACTTCAATTGGAGGAGCTATATAATATAATATTATGACACATCATTGAACTGATTATTACTAACAGTACCTGCTAGATATATCTGGTGTTCTCTGGCTATCTTCATGGCCAGATTCTTGTGTCCCACACATGGCTTCTTCAGAGCTTCCAATAAACCCTCCCATGAAGGTAAAGGGTCAACCATTTTCAGCCACTCAGAGAGCATCTCCCTGAAACAAGCCTTCACGTCAGTGGGATTATCCTTTTTGATGGTCTGCAGTGTTGATTCGCTGAGGTTCAATTCCAGTCCTAAGTCATACCACTCAGTCTTGGCATCCCAAATAACATTGCGCACTTTTGACAGGTTTGCTGGAACCATCTCAACTATAAGTAGTAAATAATTATTTTTACTAATTTTCTACTTGGTATGTAAATTTCACTTAGCATTATGATTAATTTTAATGAGTTAAGCTCTTTGTACCCTTATGGTCAGGCTTAATGCCTTGTTTTCCCAGAGTGAGTCACATATGATTCACCCTATCATTCTATGCAATTTGAACTTGCTAATAGCTGTATAAACATGGTGATCATGACAGTAAACTTATATTGAAATGGTTTATATACAGTACTTACACTCCGGACCAGGATTCACTTCTATGTCTCCTGAACAATGAAGTATACAGGCCACAATACTGACAGAGAAGGCCACAAACACAAACAATCCCAATCCTTTCATTATCCTTTGTTTGCTACAGCCTTTACTAGTGGAACCACCTAGGGAAAATTAATCGATAACAACAACAACAACAACAACAACAACAACAACGACAACAACAAATAAATCAAAGATCATCTCCACCAATAAGTTGATAGCTAGCTACTTCAAAAAATATTAACTTATTGTTTGAGGCAAAACACAATAATTAATAATAATAACATAACTGTAGTTACATAACATTTTTTATTTCCATGGTAACAGGTCTAATGGGTGGAAGCAATTACGTAGTAAACAGGTTAATGAATAACATTGAAAACTATGAATTTTGTGATCAGCAACTCACTATACCTTCATGTATTGTAAATACCTAACTACACAGGAACCTCTGAGTAAAGAACTTTATCAGCCACTTTGTCCTTTGTAAAGAGGTGATCCTTTTCTCAGAGGTTAATAATGTACTACTTAGCTAATGCTATAGGAAAGGGGACCAGTCCTTTGTTGGGAGGTTGTCCTTTCTTGCAGGGTCCTTTATCGGAGATTCCACTGTAGCTAAATAGTTATTCTTGTTATGAATTTCCTGAGGTTTGATAAAATCTTTCCAATGATGAAAAGTCATACTTCTTTATAAAGGTATAGACTGTACAGATAAACTAACTGCTCATATCAGATAAAAGAGAATCTGATTGTACCAACCTATTTGTGAGAATAAGAACTTTTCTAGAATGTGGTTTGGGGAGATGCTGCAACATTTGATTGAAGCACGAGAACGGGCAGCATTGTTCAGGCCCACGCTGGCCCTCCACTGCTCCATACTGACAGGCATGGCTAAAGAGTCAAGAGGTTAAACTTGACAGTCTGTGTAAGAAAATAAGGCCAGAGCTCATGAATTCACCATTCATAAGTGAAAATAGCTAGTTTATGTGACTGGTTCAACATGCATCTATTCTTCCCACATCACTAACACCACACAAAGTCTCATTGGAAAGCTGAAGCCGCTATTTTAATATAATTATATCGAGGCAAAAATAATATCCCATCATACTTCTTTTAGCTAGCTAGTTGTAGGAAACTCACGCTATCTCGCTCGGGGAAAGATTCCGCTGAAATATAGTACTATGTACCGTACTAGTCACTCGCAAGATAAATAATAATCTAGCTCCGGCTAAAAATCAGTATAAGCTGCTACATGTGTGGGAGGAGCTCGTATTATGGGCGTGGTGATACACTATTCACGCATGCGCTTATGTGTGGTGAAAGGGCATTGGAATGGGTGGTCAGTACACTCACCTAGACGAGTCAGAACTGTTAGGACACGTTTATTTTGCACACATCCAAGCTGTATCTTATTTCAGATTTCTATGGACTGCGTTTGTTATTTTTAAATTCATTGTGTCCTCCTTTAACTTTGTTGTTGTTGTTATTGTTTGATTCCTCCTCCCCTTGTTGGGTATCAGAAAGATTCATTCACCATGTACGCACTTCATTTCACCAAAGCAATAATTTCAACTCTAGGCAGCAATTAAAAGGATTTTCAAAAATTGTCATAAAGGCTTTTATACTCTCAAATAGTTACGTACTATTGATTGACTATTTAACACCTACTAGCTATCACCTACTTGTGATTTAGACACGTGGCCATTTCCTTCAGTAAGTTAATACATAGCTAATGGCTACACTCTCTTTCTCTTGTCTCTAGAGCTGGTTTTAGCAGTTACAGCAGTCAACCCTTTAGTTCCATTTAGCTAGGAGTATTTGATGTGTTGTTGGATTGGAGAAGAGAAACCAAGTTGATAATAATGCTGAGTCAGTATTTTAAATTTTGGTATGAGCCTTTCCACGTATCATCCATACTTCACTTCTTTGATGGAAGACACTTTAAGCTGTTCCAGACTGATGATCGTGAGGGCTGATCCCCCAGTGGTGAACTGGTGATCTATGTCTGAGGCAGTGAGGCTTGAGGCTTGGGACTGGATAGGAGGAGTCATGAGCCAGTAATGGGACTGATATAATGGTATATAAGTGGTGGTGATGGAGGGATCACTGACACTCCAGTACTCACAGCTTACCCTAAACATCAGAAAAGATATTCAAATGATAGACTCTAACTGGTAATTATTCTACTAGCTACATAGCTAACAAACCATGTTACATAAAGATGTATGACAATTAAACATGAACACCAAAGGCAAGGTATGCTCGCGGATTGGCAAATAAAACATTTTGTACCCTATGCCAGGTCTGGGGAAGCTACCCAGAGGGGAAAAAAAGTAGGGTGCCACTACTAGTATTGTTCATGGCCACATGATGGGAGGGAGTGGAAAGATGTGACCCTTTCCAAGCTATTTGTCTGCCTTTATATGGACATTATTTTTATCCATGCACTTCTATTTATAAGTTACTATTGGTAATTACACCACATGAATAGACACCAGGATGTAGCCAGGCATTCGCAACAAAATGCATGCTAGCAGTAATACAATCATTAATCAGCTAGAATAGAGTGTGGCAGTCCTACTCTAAAACAAACCACAAAGTAGAACCCTGCCATCTATTGATTGCTCACTTGGAACACCCAATGTAGCAAGATTATGAAGGTGTCTTGATTACAATTGTCCTCTTAATTAACATTGACATTTGCAGTGGGACTAGCTACAGCTAAATGTAGCAAGTTAGGGGAAGGTCTCAGTGCAAGGGATGTAAGTTTGGGGGAGGGGCTGAATGTACATAGCATGCCTACTGGGGGGAGGGGCTACAATGCATACAAGTTAGGAGGAGGGAGTGGTACTACATAATGACCAACTTGGTTATCTGGATCTGAGTTTTGTTAACTCTCTTGCCTGTGGATTTTGAAATTTTAATGTACGTGTAGCCACCTGTTTATGTCCACTGTAGGTTGTTGTACTAGGCAAACTACTACTTCCAGTGTGCCCACAAGGTTCCTCTACAGCAGGACTTCTACGACATCTACTGGGCGAGGGGAAGGTGGTCCTTTCTGTAGGACACCAATCCTGATTGAAATTTTAACCGCGGCAGATGCTGCATATTTTGTGCTAGCTATTTCCCATCATTTTGCACTGTGCTATACCAATTAGCCAGTCAGATAATTAATGAGAAAGTTTCACTCACCAAATTAATTCCTCTGCTGATGGCAGTGTGGACACAATGAAGGATCCCAGCATAAATTATTCTTCATTGTCTCCAAATAGTTAATTGACAGTATCCACTCCACAAGGCAGCAATCGTGCTGCCTCCTGCTCTGGAAAAAAGTTTGAAAGTGACTCTATACACGTACGTATGTCATATAGCTATTACGTAATGCCTGGGAGTGGGTAAATCTTCTGAGGCTGAGTCTTTTAAGTCTCTTCTTGAACTTGACAACAAAAGGATACAAACTCTTACGTAGCTCTGTGCTCCACTGGATGAAGGAGTCTGATGGTACGGTAGACTTGTAGCTATATAATTCAACCCTAGGGCCAAACAGAGCTGGGAATTGAACATCTCCACAAAAATGAGTCATTCTTGGAATAAATGAATTTATCTGTTAATTCTCTCTCTGTTCTCCCTCGTTGTCCTAGCTATAAGGACAAGAATACATGCATGCTCAGTTCACCTAAGGTCATCACAAAAAGACATGTACATAGCTATCATGTTTGTATATAATGATGAGGATGAAAGGTCATTGTTTACTAGTGTGGGACTTGCTCGGCTCACCTCATTCAGGAAAAAGTGACTGATCATATAAATGTGGCCAGAATGTTTATTAGATGAGACGTCCTGTCAAAGGGAACACTCCAGATTTCTTATCAGAACTAGTAGCTAACTATAGTACATAAAGTTTAGTAAGGAATCAGCTTTTTGGCCCTGCAGAGCTAGCCCTTGCTAGCAACATTCTGTATATACGTATTCTATAGTGGTCCTGGAAATGCACAAAACTCTCTATAGTGCTCACTTGCTATATAACCTTTCCCAAGAAGGGGGTCTGTACTATAGCTACAGAGTCTAAAAGCTCACAGCAGTTTCAAAGATCATGCATAGCCATGAATGCAAACATTCAGTGGAGGTTTGTATGTGCCCATGCATGTGTTATAAGCATACACTATCCATTTATGACTATGCAACATAAGCCACATATATTATTATTACATGCCGCAAAAATAAATACCATCATGCAAAGTGTATAGTTTCCAATGTTGTGGCTATATGTACGTGGTTAGCTAATAGGAATTAGCTAGATACACCATAGCTAGATACACCATAGCTAATACTGCAACTGAAGATCACTGCAGTTACGTATATAGCTACCCTCTCAACAAATAATAGGTCAGTAGCTATAGCTACTCTCTCAAGATAGTTCAGTAGCTTGCTAACAAGATCATTCGACCTACACCACAGGTAGTTGTATGTTATCACACTTGGCTTGGATTAGTTACCACAGCTACAATCTACCATCCTTCAACCAATATCATTGAAGCTTCTCAAAAATTGTTGAGGTTCCATACTGACTGACATGTTACAGAGAGAGAGAGAGAGAGAGAGAGAGAGAGAGAGAGAGAGAGAGACTGCAATGTACGTATAGCTCCTTCATGTTTGACAAAGCGTAGGAGAATTTCATCTCCAAATTTTTTTGTGTAAAAGATACAAAGCGAGTGATGTGTTTAAATGCACAAAGAAGTGAGCAAAGTGTTAAAATAAGGTGTATAGTGGTAAGCAAACTAGTAGTTACTTTCTTTTTGTTTTCTTTCTCTCTTTTTTCTCCTTTTTTTTCTTCTTGAATATCAGAAGGTAAGCTTTAGGCGTTCAGATCTGTGAAAATCAAAGTAAATATTGACTGTACAGCTAATTGAATGCAATTATGGCATGCCCCCAAACACACACAGTAAATTTAAACACATTAATACAATAGAGGAAGTCTCACTCATCCAAAACCATTATTCAGAGTTACAGACGAAATGAGAGTTAAGGGCATCCCTAGCATGTGGTCAATCCAGTGGAACTTCTGAATAATTTGGGACCCAGCCTTTTGTCGTTTATAGAGAGGTTGTCCTCTTTTAAACATTATTTGGTATAGAGTATATACAAAGGTTGTCCTTTGTTGAGAGTTTTGCCCTCTTTCAGAGTGTCCTTATCAGAGGTTCCATTGCTTGGTCTTACAATTACAGCTTTCAATATAGTTACTGGTTGGTGATTAACAGTCTATGTCTGTGACTTCAGAAATAGCTATAGCTAATACATCAAAGAATGAACCCTGTACCCACCGACCCACAATAAATTGAGCAATGCTCACATAGAGGGAGGCATTATAGTCCATGCAAACATGATATTGTGTTTGGTAAACTGTGTTCTAGGTACCATGTACAGCAATGATTATTAATTACTTCAAACAGTGGAGTTAGAGATGGCTGTCCATAAGAACCAGTGGGTCACAAGGACCATATTGAATTTCCACTTGTATAGGGAAATATAGTATAAAGTATACATGTAGTTGTGTAAGTCATGATATGCTATCTTGACAGTATCAGATTAGAAGCAATGCTTTAATGACCCCATAATTATGACTTGACATGATACAACACCAACATCATTACATGCAGTGATATGGAAGGACAAAGGAAAGTATGATGAGCTAATTATTGCACACCATGTTAGTCATTATCACCACAAATCTATAGTGGACATTAAACACAAGGTTGCTTGGTCTGTACTTCAGTACTCCTACAGAAAGATGAGGACTATGCAACCATACAACATAAACATCACAAGTTTCTACCAGCAATAGTCAACACTCAACATCTAAAATTAATCAATTTGATGATCACATCAAAGTCCTAAAATCAAGCAGTATGATCACATCACTGTCTCTACATGTCTCATCAAGTATCAATTGTAGAAATCAAAAGTTTCCCTCATGCACTCATGGACCACCACTACATGCATACATGCATACACATAATCACATATTCCTCACCTTATTAAGACCATAACACTCTAGGGTCTGCTGGACGCTTGTGTGAGTATGATAGACTAAGTTGTCTTAGACTTATGTTCTGCTGTAGACTTGATAGGATTACATCAACTCCTTCTTCAAATGAATCATCTCTATGTAGATATAGTTCCTTTAGTGAAATGTTTTTCTCTAGCATCTCACTCATCGCCTTAGCTCCTTCCACTCCAATAGCATTGTCTTCCATCATTAATACTAACAAGGTGGAGTTTTCAGATAGTGCTGCAGCGATGTGAATGCATCCTTGTGATGTTATTTCACAGTCATTTATATCAAGGTGTTCTAACACTGCATTAGTTTTAATCACATCACCAATGGAAGCTGCTCCAATATCTCCTATTGGGTTCCACATTAGTTCCAATCTGGTGAGTGACTTATTGACGGCAAGACCTGCTGATAACTGCACAGCTCCCTCACTGGAAATATCACAGTAACTTATATGCAGGTAATTTAAAACAGCATTAGTTTTAATCGCATCACCAACGGAAGCTGCTCCAATATCTCCTATTGGGTTCGAATATAGTTCTAATTTGGTGATTGACTTATTGACGGCAAGACCTGCTGACAACTGCACAGCTCCCTCACTGGTGATACCACAAGAATCTAATATTAAAGTCCTTAAGATTGTCAGTGCACGTGTGAGGAGTTCAGATAAAAGAGTTGAGGAAATTACATCAAGTTTATTGTCTCTAAAATCCAATTTGATAAACTTCTGGAGTATAGGATGAGGGATGTTTACAAAATGTTCAATGCTATGAATGTCACAGTAACCGAAGTCAGTACTTGTTATTTCTCCTTTCCAAGTTACTGCTCTCATCTTCATCAACCCTTTGGAAAACATTTCTATTCCCTCATTTCCCATATATGAATAACTAAAGTTCAATTTCCACTTGCTTTGAGAATGCGCTATCGAATAGCCCACCACGAAGTAATCAAGAGGACTCCATTCATGAGATGATACCACTTCTATTGACTCACAAGATGCCAGCAGATTAGAAACTGCCTCGGTATCACCACCTTCATACATCCAATGATAGACAGCTGCACTTTCGTAATCTGAGATATGCTCTCGAATCATCTCTGTTGTGAAGGTATTAAACTTGGAGAGACCAAAATAGAATTTCATCACCACGCTCAGGTGACCTACTTTGACATGTTCTCTTATTAGCTGCTGTTGTGTGTGGAGAGGCAACTGTGTGATGTGGTAGGCAGCTAGAAACTCTTGAAGTGTCAGATGGATGAAGTGGTAGGAGAGCTCGGCATCCTGTCCACGATAGAGCTCTTTCACCGATTCCATCAGTCCTAGAGTCACACCACCGATATCAGCACTGCTGAATGTCAGCTTTTGCTTCATGATTCCTTCCCAAGCCAGTTTGCTTAGGGCCAGCAGCTGTTGATGCACATCTGGAGGGAGGTCCTCAAGAGATCCAATCTTCCAGGACTGTTTGCCGTGTGCCTTATGTCCTGAAAAGTGCTGCATCAGCAGTTTACATATATACACTGTGTAGAGTCGGGTAACGGTGGTTGGGGGGGTTGACTCCATGTCTCGGCTCCACTTGAATACATCTGTCACTATGTTGGCAGTCACAGGAGTGTGCATGGCTGCCTTCATAGCTGGATAATAGCTCACATAGTCCAAAAATTTGCTACGGATGTCGGGATGAACCCTCTCATCCCTCAATACTCGACTTAACTCTAAAGTAGGAGTCGTGACAAGTTCGATATGTTGGTCCACTTGGATTGATGTGCTCTCGATGATTAACTTTGTGGCCCATGGTCGGCTGGTTATGATTATGGTAGCTTTGGGTAGCTTGCGACCATGTACTAAATCAAGAAATATTGAAGATTCTTCCCTCATTCTTTGTTCCAGTTCGTCCCAGGCTTCCAGCCACAGGACCACACCCTCTCCTTGGCTGCTCTCCACTTCCTGTGCTGTGGCCCCCTGGAGCTGAGGGTGGTGGAAGAGGTCAGAGATACTTTTGGCTGACCTCACTCTGTTGTCTCGTAGGGGAAGGAGGACCAGTAGGGTGTGATCATTTAGACGTTGGCCCTGAGACCACTTGAAACAGAATTGTTCACTGAATGTGGTCTTGCCAACACCTGGAGCTCCTTCAATCACAACTAATCGTGGTTTCTTCCAGTCAACTACTTCATCTTCTGTCATAGGGTATTTCTTGTAGATGACATCATCTTTGTCTCCCCTGATCGTACTCTTGGTGAAGCTGTCCATTTTACTCCTATTAATCTTTTTCTTTTTTATCCCTGCCAGTTTGAAAGCAGCGAGGTTCTTGCCCTCCATGGTGGAATAGGTGTCCTTCAGGAAGGCTGCATACTTTGGAATACTCGAATATTTGTATTCTTTACCATCGATGGTCATGCATTCTATTTTGTGTTCCTTGAAGAATCCTTTATTGTCAGTGTTCTCCAGGTCCTGCACTAAAGTGGAGGTGATCTGAGCAGGCAGCAACCATGTGACTATCAAACTGCCATGTGATACTTTCTTCAAGATGAGGGCAAAGGAGGGGAGGAGGAACTTGCGGATGATGTGACCTTTCAACTCTTCTAGTTGCTCCAAAGTGCATGTCTCCCAGTCTAATTTCAGGTGGAGTACAAATTCCTTCAGATCCGCTTCGCTAGGCCTGCTTTCAACTACTGGACAATGCTTGGCAAAGTCACACAATCGAGTGTTACGTCGAAAAGATTCCAGTGAACTCAGATAACTCTTCATATTCTGCTTCAGAGTTTGGTCTCTGATGTTACGAATTAAATTTTCCAATAGTGTATAATTCATAAAGTTCCAGTACTCACTAAGTTTTCGCCAAATGCAGTTAATGGTGGACTCACCATCCAATTCTTTTGCCATTTGTTCAAAAAATTCCTTATGTTCTTCTTTGTACTTGATCGGCAATGTCATGAGGCGAGCTTTGAATCGATTGACAGTATAATCTTTTTCAATTTTATCATACGTCCGAATTGATATGTCATTAAATTCATCTTCAAGGTCTTGTGTTTGCTGTGAAATTGTTTTTTGAAGGAGACCTGCAATATACAAAATAACAGGTATTCAACTCAGAGATATATGTAGTGATTATTATGATATTGTTCTGCAGATAAGGAAATTCTATTACTCTATTATTATGACATGGTTTCAGATTTTTCTCAAGTCTCCTGATAATGTTGTAATTTTCTAGTCTGGTCGATTGTATATACCTTAAGGTGGGTATTATTGGCGACTTTAGCGAGTAGGCCTTTACTTGCTAATAATAAGCACACACTAATAATTAAAATATGTATAATTAGAAGTAATATTGAACAAAACAGTGTCAAACTAGGCTAGCTGTGTGAACGTGAGTGTCCTGGCGGAGTTAGCTAACTAGCTAGATTGCTGTTGTCTTCATCAGAGTCTGTTTGAGATACTTCATCATCATCTAATTTCATGGACTCAAGAATGGCAGTAGTAGGGGTGGAAAAAGGCAGGAGTGACAGGTGTGATAGATGAAAGTATCACTATTCCCAATGAAGATCCTTTTTGTTCAATCTACAAAATATAACGTGTTACTTACACAATAATGCATTGTATTGTTTGTGCCTGATATTCTTGAAGCAACTTCATATGAAATTAAAAATAGCTATTACACAAAGCTCAAAATAGCTAAAATTAATACCCGCCAAATACAGTATCCAGACGTGCAAGATATCAACCACACGTGTCCATCCCATCCGGTGCCGCCCCCAGCTATATTTCTGGAAGATCGAAAAAAAGACGATACTTTGAATGCAAAAGACTTGTCTTCTGGATCCCCAAGGCCCCTCCTTTCAAGGATTGTACCTTCTTCACTGGTGTAGAAAGTTGCTATGGAAGATTGTCCAGGCAGAAGGCATAATAAGTATGCTAAATATGATCCACATACTGGCTTCTACCATGAATGAGCACAATTAACTTCTACTTCTAGCACAGGCACCTGCCACTCTTGCAGATGAGCATAGTGCATGGCTGGCTACAGCTAGCTGTATGCACCGACCATCCACGAAATTTAACCACGAACAATTTCATTCCCCCCATAACACAAATTTTTTTACCCCTTGAAAATAACCCGATTATATACAATCAAGAACGTTTGAGCACACCTTTTGGAACTTCTCCTTCCATAGGAAGTTTTGGACCTTCCATGGTAGATGGAGGTGAGGTGGAGTCCATTGGATGTGATGGAGGAGTCACAGGACAACCTGCAATCGAATAACTGATTAGAAATTTGAATTTTTCTACTCTCCTCTTCAATAATTACCTTTGAGAGAGATGTTGTGACTGTTGCTAGTGGCAGTGATGGTGTCCTTGAGGAAAGGGGAGGTGAGGTTGATTTGGCAAGTGTATTGACCAGCATGGGACAGAGAGAGAGAAGGGAAAGAGAGAGTGTTGTCTAAAGACTCAACCAGCACTACTCCATTGTGACTCCAGCAGTATGTGATGGTAGGACTGAAATCTTCAGCACCTGATACAGTGCAGGAAAAGCAGTACTTCTCCTCCACTGAGGGGTTGCCCCCAGAAATCACCACTTTGATTGGAGGGGCTATAAATAAAGGAGAGAGAGTCTGGTCATAGCATTAATCGACATTGTTTTGTGTTAATGGGACTACATGACATTAATGTGGCCAGAACTACAAGACAAAGTTATGGTAGCATTCTACAAATCACTGCAGCAGGTCACAGACATTTTAGGGTACCATTATGTTAGCTACATCAGATATCAGTACTGTAGATTATACTAACTTACCATCAAGGAAGACTTTTTCATCCATTACTATTTTCTCAGCTAAGCTCTTAAATCCCACGGTAGGCTTGATCAGAGCGGACACAACAGCTTTCCACGAGATCTCACC
This sequence comes from Crambe crambe, assembly GCA_963924555.1. Lineage (NCBI taxonomy): Eukaryota > Metazoa > Porifera > Demospongiae > Poecilosclerida > Crambeidae > Crambe > Crambe crambe. Next base: position 4,950,579 of record OZ004587.1, read on the forward strand.
CCCACATCCATTCATCCACTCCACCAACATATCGGTGAAGCACATATCTGGGTCATTATATTTGGATCGTAAAACTTGCAGGATGCCAACTGGGAGATGTAGCTGGAGTCCAAAGGTGAACCACTTGGTCCTCGCTTCCCATAGACAATTTTGAATGTCGGCAAAATTGGACGAAATCAATTCAACTATGAATCATAATTAAATTATGACTGAAATTGTATTGTTTCTACTGATATAGCATAGCCATGACTCACTTCCTGGACCAGGGTTGGTCTCGACATCCCCAGCACAGTGTAGTAGACAGCATATAATGGTGATAGAGAAGGCCACAAACAAGTACACACCAAGTCCTTTCAATATCCTCTGTTTACTGCAACCTCCAGGGGCTTGAGTCATACAGGAAGTGTCTGTCAAGGGAAAAGGAAGACTCAAAATTATTGGATTAGGTAAAGGGTTTTCAACATGGTAAAGGGTGGTCATAATACTACTATGCATATGGTAGTATACAATGAACTCCCTCTAATCAGGACCCCTGAAATGAGGCCACCCTTCTTATTAGGACACTTCTGCTGGCTCAAAGGTGGCCAGATTATAGGGATTCAATTGTATCACATTCAGGAATTATACTGGCTTTCAGGGAACTCTTTCAATGCAATGACATGTTGGTGCTTCTTGGTCATTCTACTCATCTAAATAACACTTTTTAAAGTGATTTCTCAAAAATATTTTCTACCATTACAATTGAGATTGTAGTATAATTATTGTGAAGGATGAAGTTTATACCTTGGAGGCAATAATATACGAGGTATACATCACCTATTTGGAACCAAGGCTCTATGAAAAATGGCATCTAAGCAATCCATGTACCATTAAAATGCCAATATTCTGACTTCCAATACACTCATAAGAAGAGGGGAAGAGGGTAAATGATTTCAATCAATGTGAGGTCATGATCGAACTTTCTACTAGCAGCTTTGAATGGAGATCTGCTCACTTATTACTCACATGACAGAGGCGTAGGAGATGCAGAGGCCACAAAGCCATGGCCTCTCCACTTTTTGATCCGTAGATTAGGTAATGGTCGTCAAAATAGGTAATGGTCATCAAACGGTAATGGTCTATTTGGTTAAGGCTAACCACATGGTTATTATTGATCAGCTGTGTGATTATAGCATTCTTTTGTTGAGGATCATTTAATTAGCCATGAGTGCAGCCAGCAGTTCCAGCTCTCTTACCTCAAATTGTTTACCTGAAGCACCCCATCAACCATGTTCCTTTCAATATCCCAAGAGAATCTTCGGGAAAAAGGTAATAGTAAAGAGAAGCTTTCAATCATCTTGGTATGCAAGATGGTCTTGGCTACATTATCTAGAAGATCAAGATTCTGTGTTATGCTTTATATGTGCTCAGGCAAGTCATCTTAAGAAGATTCAGTGGTCCTCTAATTTTGATTTAGCCTTTATATCTAAAGGATATAGCAACTGGAAGGACGCCACCAATAAATTTCAGCAGCATGCATTGAGCAAAGCTCATAAAGAAGCGGTTTTGAAGATGGCTACATTTTCATCTGTGAATGTTGCTGAATCCTTGTCTTTAACACTTAAAAAAGAGAAGTATGAGCGACGAGAATGTCTAGTCAAGATAATTTCAAATATCAAGTTTTTAGCTCGGCAAGGTCTACCACTGAGAGGGCATGGAGATGAAAGCAACTCAAATTTTTTTCAAAAGTTATGAAACTGAGAGCTGAGGATGATGCTAAGATTACTAGTTGGCTAGAACGGAAAACTGACAAATACACATCTCCAGAGATGCAAAATGAAATAATCAAGACCATGGCTATGCAAGTTCTCCGTCATATAGTGGAATCAATCAAATCCGTGCCTTTTCTTACCATTATGATTGACGAGACAACAGATGTCTCTAACAAGGAGCAAGTAGTAATTTGCTTTCGGTGGGTTGATGCTAAGCTTTATAGTCATGAAGAGTTTGTTGGTCTGTACCAGGTGGACTCTACTCAAGCAAGTGTTTTAGTTAGTGTAATACATGATGTCTTACAACGGCTGAATGTGTCCATCACTAAGATCAGAAGGCAATGTTATGATGGGGCATCATCAATGTCTGGAGTGCGTGGAGGAGTTGCAACCCAAATTCTAAAGGAGGAACCAAGAGCTATATATACACATTGCTATGGCCATGCACTCAGTCTAGCATGTAGTGATGTAGTAAGGAATTGTAAACTGATGAGAGATGCACTAGACACAGCATATGAACTGATAAAGCTAATCAAGAAATCCCCTCGTCGTGATTCCAAATTCCAGAAATTGAAAGAGGGAATACCTGAAGGTTCCCCTGGTATCCGTGTGCTATGTCCCACAAGATGGACTGTAAGAGCCCAAGCTCTAGAGAGCATACTAAAAAATTATGAAGTTTTACAGTTGTTATGGCAGGAGTGTTTAGATTTTGTGAAAGAAACTGATATGAGGAGCCGAATTATAGGGGTGTCAGCTTGCATGAAATCATTCGATTTTTTCTTTGGATCATCATTGGGAGAGCTTTTACTTTCTCATAGTGATAATTTAAGTAAAACTCTACAATCTTCCACTATGTCTGCAGCAGAAGGTCAAGAGATTGCAAAAATGACCATCACCACATTACAATCACTACATACTGATGAGAACTTCAAATTATTTTGGAAAAATATTTTGCAACATGCCAGTGATCTTGATGTAAATGAGCCAGCAATTCCTCGACAGAGAAAGCGACCTAGACGATATGAAGATGGTGATAGTGCTGGTGATTTTCATGAGAAAGTTGAAGATTTCTACAGATGTATATATTATGAAGCTCTTGATTTAATCATCTGTGGGATAAAAAATCGGTTTGACCAGCCAGGGTTTAGGCTGTACTCTAACCTTGAAGCTCTTCTAGTGAAAGCCGCTAAAAAAGACAAGTTTGATGAAGAATTTCAGTTTGTTGTTGATTTCTATATGGAAGATTTTGATGCTAGCCAGTTGAAAATGCAGCTGGGAATTTTGTCAGCTAATTTCTCATGTGAATCAGCTCATATAAATCTTCATGATGTCATTTCCCACTTAAGAGAACTCTCTCCAGCACAGAAGTCTTTGATTTTAGAGGTATGTAAGCTGGCTTCCCTGATTCTGGTTATGCCAGCTACAAATGCTGTGAGCGAGCGTTCTTTCAGTGCTTTGCGTCGCTTGAAGTCGTATTTAAGAGCTACAATGTCTCAAGTAAGACTTAACAACCTAATAGTACTACATGTACATAAGAATTGTACAGACAGCTTGTCAAACAGAGACATTGCTAGAGAATTTGTGAGTGGGTCAAGTCATCGGGAAGCCATCTTCGGTAACTTTTTACCAACTGACTAAACTGCTCCATTATTAACCATATTATTTGTGTGTTTGTGATCAAAATATTTGATATTAGGGGTCATGCCATTCATGGTTATAGCTAAATGGCCTCTCCACTACAAAGTTGCTTGCTACACCCCTGCATGAGACTACTTTTCACACTAAGGAGTAAAGTACAGCTGTCAGGTGTTTGCCTTGGCAATGAAGCATGTAGAACATGTTGATACAGGCCATGGTTAGCCAAGCTAATACAGTAGACCCTCGATTATCTGAACAGCTCCGCACAGAAGAGTAGTAAAAGCATGTCAGATAAGTAAATGTTCACCACACCCACTTTGACATGACCATACCCCCGTTACAAAGTGGCGTGATGAAGTGAACCACTTCATTTAGCTGGCTACCAACTATGATAAGCACTCTAGCTAGCTAAAACCTATGATAGGCACTATAGCTAGGTAGAAAACTGATTATAGTAGACCCAGAACGAACTCTAACCTTGAAATTGATCTATAGAACAGCTACAAAAAAAATTTGACTGAAGTACTGTGTATGTGCAATGTGTATTCCGAACTTTAATATTCTCAATCTGGATAATCGAGGTTTCGGATATTCGAGGTTCGGATATTCTGTAAGCGCACCTTGAGATGACGGTCTAACAGGAGGACTACATGCCCCAGAAAGAACAGGAACAGCAAAGACAACAGTCTATGATTGCTTGAGTATACAGCAATTAATTATGAGAGCCATGATGAGCGTGAATAAAGACATGATTTAGCTAGGCAATAACAAAGCCAAGAGCACCAACTACATACCAGAAAATCAGCCAGACATCAGGAAGGCTGAGTACAAGCCTTTTATGGAAGAAATTCCAATCAGACAGCACTTACCAGAGAATATAAATTTATAAGTCATTTCAGAATTGACTACCCTTCAAACTTTAAATATAGCTAGAATTGAGTGTGCACTATTAAGATATTACCTACCTAAGTCCATATAGGCCCAGCTAGCTAACAGTGCCGAGGCATTAGTCTTTTTAAAGACAACTTGCTATGCACATTTTTAGCTTATGAAATATGTAAGGGGTGGTTCATGAGGGAGATAGCGTCAGAACGGGGGTGGGAGCTGAACTGACCTATTAGCGAGAGTAGCAACTCTTCCAGGATTTTGTTGGGAGAAATAGAGTGGCATTTCATTGAGGCACGAGAACGGGCAGCATTGTTCAGGCCTACACTGGCCCTCCACTGCTCCATACTGACTGGCATGGTTACAGAGTACTACCTGTGTAAGAACAAGGCAAGGAGTGAATTCATTATTTCACTTGATTCACTTCAGTAGATCACCAATAGCTGGTGTAGGACTGGTTCAACAAGCATCTCTTATTCCCACATCAAAAGCCACAAAATCTCATGGGAAAGTGTTTACCTATTCTTATCGAGGCTAAAATATCCCATAGGACACTTACGCTGTCTCACTCCGGGAGGGATTCTGCTACTATAACCACTCGATAGGTTAAATAATCAGATTTGGTTAACTAAAAGCAGGACTCTCTAGGTAAGACACGATAGTGTTGTTTCGTCTACATGTGCTCGAAATTATGGGTGTGGTTATAAGCGTGATCACTACGCGCGCGCGTCATGCTTATGATAATGATAATAGCAAGAACCAATTCAGTGTACTACTGCGAACATAAATTTTAGCTCAGAATTTGAAGTTTATTCCTACAAATACTACTGTAGTGGTTAATGGGACTAAACATAAAAGTTTAACTTTTTCCAGCAAGGTGATAGACTCAACTCTAGGCAGGAGCATAGTGAATCGAATATCTACAAGAAAGTAGCAAAAAACATTTTTACTGAAAAGGATTCTGAAATTGCCATATTAATGGTGTAACTTACTACCATATAAAATAGCTAGTTGGTGTTGATGGTCATAGCTATTACTGGCAATTCATAAAAATACTACCCTTATAATTTTAGACACATGAAGCTAGCTAGCTATACTTATCTCTAGCTCTATACAGCTGTCAACCTTTATCACTGGTTCCAAACTCAGTTCCATTGAGTCCAGAGAGGTTGACCCAAGCAAAGTAATCAGCACAGGGTCCCCCTGTGTCACAGTGGATCCATGCATACGCCCCTGGGGAGTCAAGGGAGTTCTGGAGCTTGAGAGCAGGACAACCAGTCAGAGCTGCATTCAGCTGATCGAACCGACTGTACATGACATTGCGACCATATTCATGCAGTCCTAGCAAACCATTTGGACCTAAACCTTGACCTGCACACACGGATCAATTTGGGTTAATGGTGATTACTGTTTATTTTGCCAATCAAAAAAATAAACATCCATAGACATCCATAGACAATTTTCTTATCCAAAAATCCACAGTTTGTGGATAAATCCACAAACCTGGCAACACTGCCACCAGGTGGTAGCTATTCAAGTTTAGCTAACTCTTTGGACTTACTGAGAGTAGTCTCAAGACTGGAGAGTAGTCTCAAGACTGGAGAGTACTCTCAATTCAATGTCTGCTGATTGTGCTATGACAATGGATGAAGCCACATCTGACATGCTGTCTGCAAGGATTGGATTACGAACCAAACCCCATCCAAATCTGGTACCAGCCAGTCCATCATTTTTTGAACTGTTAATACCATACATCAGTAGCTATGTGATTGATACACTCTAGCTAAACCTCTAAATACAGTAGCTACATCAATTAACATGTAAAATATGATCAAATGCTATGGATACATGAGAGAGGAACTTCCCATGGACCCACAGTATCCTTTGTTCAGATATTTAGCTACACTGCATAGCTAGCAAGCTATCTCTCACCTTGAGAATATCATGATGGATTTGTTCATTACTTGATCAATGTTGGTGAACATGGGCCAGTAATACACCATGTCTGTTATGACATGGTCTGGATCCTTCACTAGTGGTTTCTTCTTTGAGCCATCCGGGTTGTTGGGGTAACTGCAACCATGCATGGAATTCATGGAATGAATATTATCAGGGGTTTACCCTTCAGCTATTTTTAAGAAGGAAAGAATATAGCTAGCTTGCTATAGCTACCTTGTCAATTTGCACCTCAATTGTTTTATACATAAAAACATGTAGCTACCAATAATTATAGAGAACTAACGTTACAATCTCAATGGTCCAAGGAGAGTTAGGATCAGCGCTGAGATTCCACCTTGCAGTGGAGATGCGAGCAATGATGTCAGGGTAAGAAGCATAGTAAGGGACTTGTGCTAACACATCTACTCTGTCAGGACAATTCACACTGCAACTCTTCAAGATTTTCTCAGTCAATGCTACCACAGTAATATAGATTACCATGGTAGCACCCATGCCTGTTACTATGTGGTAGCCTTCTGTCACAGCATTCTCAGTCTTTAAAGAAGTAAAAACAACAGATAATATGATTAGCATTGAAACAAGTAGCTACTGAAAAAAACGTAATAGCTAATAAAGAAAAAAAGCGGCATAATCTAGTCTGAAACTGCAGCTTCATATGTAGCTATACTTTCCATTACTGGCAATTTTAAAGCCATGGAGCACACTAGATAGTACGCTTACTATAGAGTGTAGTCTTTGAATGGAAGAAACTAGAGGAGGTAAAGCTGCATTAGAGATGGCAGAATGAGATGGAAACTGGTAGGCTTGTCTGTAAAATAAGATATAAATAATAAACTATTGACTAGCTGACTAGCTACGATAATTATAAGATAGATTTTTTGGTGGATAACTAAAATAAGACAGTGGGAGATGTCACAGCATTCACTCTCTCATCTACTCCTCCCTCCCCTCGAGTGTCAGACCTGTAATGGCCAAGGATTGAAGTACAGGGGTCTGCACCAATGCTTGAATTCTGCCAGTACTCGGCGAAAACTATAGGATTGCCACCATATGCTGAGAAATTACAGCTCAGTGTGTCCTCCTTGGTCTTACAAAGAGGTCCCGAGTAACATTGGTAGCAGGGACGACCTTCATATCCTGTGCAGCTGTGAAAAAAATAGTTTTGTTAATGCAGTTGAAGCTTTGAATATGACTGAAGGATTAGCCACTGTTTTTTGCAGAAAGTTTGTCCTTTTTTCCGGGGTTAAAAATGTACAGTAATGCTATATGGTAAAAGAACCAAAAAGAGCATCCTTAGTTGGGAGGTTGTCCTTTTCTTGGAGGGCAAACTTTCCACTATATACGTAGCTTCGAATCCAGCCTCTTTTTTCCTTTCCACTAGCTAGCTGAGTTTCCACTCAGTAGCTACATGATAGCTGCAGTCTTGTGGGATGACAAAGTAAAAACTTCCAGCAGTGGAGTGGCATGCAGATTCCCGTTCACCTCATTAATATATATTTATAGCTGCTACTTAACAACTTCTAGACTAGCTGAAAGGTTAATACGCAGCTAGACCTGTTGAGCACTGGGTCCCATACGCCTCCAGGTTGACAGGGATCAGGAGACGGGTACTTTTCACATATCTGCACGCATGTCCCATCGTGGACCACCTCCAAGGCAAGCAACAGCGTTAGTATTCTTAATCTTATAAACATCATTGGTTCTCCAATTCCAGCTCTAGCCCCTCCCCATTATTTAATGCGCATGCGCCTTGGATCTCGTGCACCATTGGTATGTGGTCTGCATGTACTGTTAGAAAAAAAGCAACAACGAAAAACAAAAACAAACGATAATAATAAAAATAAAAGAAAGCCAACAAGAACAAAAACTATGAATGGCATTATAAACATTATGTGATCCAGTGACTATGCACTATGAAAAGTCTTATAACATGAATGTCCACAATCACTTCATATAGCAGTAATAAGTTATTAGTATAAAAAATGAGAAAAGAAAGTCTAGAAGTTTTATAATTACTTAGTAACGACCATCCACCATCATTCGCATGAGTGGACCAACCTGTAGAAACACCAATAACAGGCAGTGTTGAAAATCAATTTAAACATCAGACTCCATTTATATCCCCATCCACAGAACTGTGATAGACTAGCTCTAGAAATGTAGTTATATCCCCCTGCCTGCAGAACGTTCTACCACGTTGCCCACCACCAACCACATGTACACAGAGGTAATACTTGCATAACTGGATCCCCCACCACACACACACCTACCTCTGCTGGGTCTTGTAAGGCTTCGTTGAGCATCTTTTCTATGTTTCATGTGATTGCTGTCTTTTGCTGAGAGTTGAGTGGATACGTGATTTTATTGGGCACTGGCCCACTCTGCAAGGAAACAAGCACACACCTATTAAACCACTTGGCGGGTTTAGATACATGTAAACTTACCCTATACCAGAATGTTATTGACATGGTAACACCACCTCTTGGTAATGACTCTATATAATGCCACCTAATGAAACATCAAGAGTAATCTAAGATTGCATACATCCATGCAGATGATGTGTTGAATACAAAGAGGTGATGACCCCTTACCAGTACATGGGTACATAAAGAACATCTCCTGGCTTCAGTACACATTCATATCCCTTGAGATTTCTGAACTTGGGGAACTTTTCAAAGTCAGGGTTATCAAAGTTCACCTGTGAACAATCGTATAAATTCAACAATAGGTCTCTCTCTCTCTCTCTCTCTCTCTCTCTCTCTCTCTCTCACTCTCTCTCTCGATGATTCTTTACCTGACTCTGTCTGTCACAAGGATGTGCCACTGGGTAGGGATAAAGATTTCCAAAGTGTTCAGGTGAAAATAACATACACCTTTTTTCACCCATCACCTGATGAACAATAATGATTGTAGTGAGAAAGTACATAGTTCTATCTCCACACCAAAGGTACCCATAGACTGCATTTCTATCAATGCTTCAACCAAACTCACATACTTGACAGAAATAATTATGCTGCTCGTCATAGTGACATGGTGTAATGTTTCCAGGCTGACCAATCAGAAGCAAGTTTGTAGTCAGCTGACCCCAGTTGTACCGTTTTTTCCTCTCTCGTTCAGCCACTTCCAGTTGAAATGTACAAAATCATGTTTTATACTTGTCCCGACAGCATCTGTTAAAGTGTCCTGATAGTAAATGAATTCATCTGTTCTCCCTATGTGGGTCTTCAGTTCATCCACAAACTTGGAGAAGGTCCACTCTCTCTTCTTCATTGGTTCACGGAAGTCAGGGTAGTTGCTCATCTGCATATTATGAAGAAAATGGCATTAAATAAATATAGTTTTAACAAGGATCAGGACACCGCTCACTTTTTTATCATCAAAGTAGAGGAAGTGTCTGGTCTTGGAGATAAATACTGTGCTGCCAATGTCGTCCTCCAGGTAGTTAAGTGACCATCTTAATGAGGGGGAAACCAGATCTGTCCCTGTCAGGATCACTGGTTGCTGAGGAGTCAAGGGAACAAATTATAAGTCTAATACAAATTTCAAGTCTGGTGATCCTTACCTCATGTGTCATTAGATGGTCGGCAGTGGGATCCTCCCAGTGCAGACGTGGGATGGGTTCCAGGGGGAAGGGATAGTGTCGTAGGCCTGTTCTCTCATCCACCACCACTTCTGTAACATAGAGGAAGGAAGGAGGGGATATAGGGGGAGAGACAAAGAAAAGAGAGTGAGTGAGTGTGTGTGAGATGATTCCATGTGAAGATTTACTACAAATTCATGAATGAGGACATCATACCGAGTTAGTCACCAATCCAATGTTAACAGTATCCTGATTAGAGGGTTATCCTCATCTACAGATCTAGCTATAGATATCAGTGTCTTTCATCTACACATACACTTGTTATTCAGTACTCTATATGCATATCAAGTGCCCTAATTAAAGGGTCATCCTCATTGCATAGGATCATCAGCATCTTGATTAGATGGTAAGACCATAGGCCTATCAGTGTCCAGATTAGAGGGCATCCTCACAGGCCTACTTACATGAGCTAGAGACTTGGGAGGGCTAGTAATATGAAAAAGTATAGTGTGAACACCTATTGGAGTGATCGAGGCAGCTGCTCTACCACCAGGTGGTGGTTCAGTCCAAACTGCATGGTGGTACACGTACATCTCTGTTGAAAAGACACATAGGGGTGGTCCAGTTTCACCAGGCTCTGAATCTACAAAATGACAATGGCCATATCATGATAATTATATGGCAGTTAAAAAGTCCAGATAGAATATCCTAAACAGTGAAGGAGCAAAATAGCATCAGGCCTATAGCTATACAATCCAAAGAAAATTTTTATCAGACATCTGACATTTTGACCTGGCAAATGCCCTATTATAATCCTCACTGTTAATCAGAGAGATGAGGGAGTAGCTAGGAGACGTATGTACATAGAGGAAGGTGGGGGGGAGGAGGAGAAGGAATGAGGGAGTGGGAAAGAGAGAAGTGGGGAGGGAGAGATGAGGGAGTAGGAGACGTACATAGAGGAATAAAGGGAAAAGATGGAAGGGTACAGCCTCCTCATTGCTCTCTGGCTCCTTGGAGGGGTTAGGACAAGGAAGAGGGTGGTGGGGGCATGGTGAATTTGTTTCTGAATCAGAATTGGATGAGACTTTGATGTGGAGACAGAGGAATTTGAAGTTTTTGATGGCTGAAGCATAATATTGAGTGACTGTGATGATGGAGACAGTAGCTAGAAGATTCAGAGGCGAGTATGGGGTTACATGACCACCCTTCACCCTAAAATGGGATAACTTTTTACCATATGCTTTTTCACCCCCTAATGTGTGAACATATTATGTAGTGGTGGACAATGGGACTATGGGAGGCTCCAGTTGGCCAACAATCCTTCACAATAAGACAATAAGGTTGTGCAACAACAGAACATAAAGGCTAGTGTGGGACTCGCTTGGCTCACCTCAATCAGGATGAAATGACTGCTCATAATATGACCAGAATGCTTATTATCATATTTGCTGCTGTCAATACTGTCTTCTGGGTAGTGAGGGGGGAACCAGATCTGTCCCTGTCAGGATCACTGGTTAATTGCTAGGATAGTACCCACCAATGAAAGAAAAGAAGAGTATAGCATTAGAAAGGTATGACTGGTATTGCCCTGTCTTTGTATGAACATGCAAACCCCACTCCTCCACAGATTGTAAGTAGAATTGCTAGTGATCTAGCTACTTGGTTCTGAACTATTTTGAGAGTGAGAATACTGACCTATTTGAACTCTGTGTTTGAGAGGGACACTGCAGCACTTCATTGAATCCATACTAACAAGTTTAAAGAAGAGAGAGAGAGATGATGCGGAAGTGGAATTTTATACTTCTGCTGTGCTGCAGTGCAACACTTCCTGCTTGACTAAGTGCAGAAGGCGTGGGAGTGCAACAGCCACACCTCCCAAGATTAATATCCTGCAGGGACTACTCTAGGATCATAAGTCTAAGGTTTAAGTATAAAAATAAAACCTTTTTGTGTAAAAAATACAAAGTGAAAGATACAAAGTGAGTGATATTTTTAAATTCACAAAAAAAAAAAGTGAACAAAGTGTTCAATTATACAAAAGGCTGGTAAAACATTATTTATAAGGTGTATAGTGGTAAGCAAACTAGTAGTTACTTTCTTTTTGTTGTTTTTTTTTTGTTGTATTTTTTCTTTCTTAATTCTTTTTTTCTTTTTTTTCTTCTTCTTTTAATGGTTGAAACTTATCAGGCTTTCACATCTGTAAAAATCAAGTCACCATGTAAATGTTGACCATACAGCTAATTGAACTAATAGAGGAAATCTCACTCATCCACAAGTATTATTCTAAGTTACGGGCATCCTGCAGTCAATCCAGTGGAATTTGTGAATAATTTGGGACCCAGCCTTTTGTCGTTTATACAGTAGAGAGGTTGTCCTCTTTTAAACATTCCTTATCAGAGGTTCCATTGCTTGGTCTTACAATTACAGCTTTCAATATAGTTACTGGTTGGTGATTAACAGTCTATGTCTGTGATTTCAGAAATAGCTATAGCTAATACATCAAAGAATGAACCCTGTACCCACCGACCCACAATAAATTGAGCAATGCTCACATAGAGGGAGGCATTATAGTCCATGCAAACATGATATTGTGTTTGGTAAACTGTGTTCTAGGTACCATGTACAGCAATGATTATTAATTACTTCAAACAGTGGTGTTAGAGATGGCTGTCCATAAGAACCAGTGGGTCACAAGGACCATATTGAATTCCACTTGTATAGGTATAAAGTATACATGTAGTTGTGTAAGTCATGATATGCTATCTTGACAGTATCAGATTAGAAGCAATGCTTTAATGACCCCATAATTATGACTTGACATGATACAACACCAACATCATTACATGCAGTGATATGGAAGGACAAAGGAAAGTATGATGAGCTAATTATTCCACACCATGTTAGTCATTATCACCACAAATCTATAGTGGACATTAAACACAAGGTTGCTTGGTCTGTACTTCAGTACTAGATGAGGACTATGCACCCATACGACATAGCTAAACATCACAAGTCTCTACCAGCAATAGTCAACACTCAACATCTAAAACTAATCAATTTGATGATCACATAAAAGTCCTAAATCAACCAGTCACTGTCTCTACATATCTCATCAAGTATCAATGGTAGAAATCAAAAGTTTCCCACATGCACTCATGGACCACCACTACATGCACACATGCATACAATAATCACACAGTCCTCACCTTATTACCACCACAACACTCTAGGGTCTGCTGGTCGCTTATATCTCTCTGATAAACAAAGTACTGTTAAACTTGTATTCTGCTGTAGACTTGATAGGATTACATCAACTCCTTCTTCATATGAATGATCTTCATGTAGATGTAGTTCTTTTAGTGAAATGTTTTTCTCTAGCATCTCACTCATCGCCTTAGCTCCTTCCACTCCAATAGCATTGCCTTGCATTATTAATACTAACAAGGTGGAGTTTTCAGATAATGCTGCAGCGATGTGAATGCATCCTTGTGATGTTATTTCACAGTAAGCTATACCAAGGTATTCTAACACTGCATTAGTTTTAATCGCATCACCAATGGAAGCTGCTCCAATATCTCCTATTGGGTTCCAAAATAGTTTTAATCTGGTGAGTGATTTATTGATGGCAAGACCTGCTGACAACTGCACTGCTCCCTCACTGGTAATTTCACACCAAGCTATATTAAGGTGCTCTAACACTGCATTAGTTTTAATTGCAACACCAATGGAAGCTGCTCCAATATCTCCTATTGGGTTCTCCTGTAATTCAAATACGATGAGTGATTTATTGATGGCAAGACCTGCTGACAATTGCACAGCTCCCTCACTGGTAATTTCACAGACACTTATATCAAGGTCTTCTAACACTGCATTAGTTTTAATTGCAACACCAATGGAAGCTGCTCCAATATCTCCTATTGGGTTCCCCCATAGTTCTAATCTGGTGAGTGACTTATTGACGGCAAGACCTGCTGACAACTGCACAGCTCCCTCACTGGTGATACTACAAGAATTCAATATTAAAGTTTTTAAGCTCATCAATGCACATGTGAGGAGTTCAGATAAAAGAGTTGAGGAAATTTCATCAAGTTTGTTGTACTCAAAATCCAATTCCATAAACTGCTGGAGTATAGGATGAGGGATGTTTACAAAATGTTCAATGCTATGAATGTCACAGTTATTAAAGTCAGCACTTGTTATTTCTCCTTTCCAAGTTACTGCTCTCATCTTCATCAACCCTTTGGAAAACATTTCTATTCCCTCATTTTCCATGTATGAATATCTAAAGCCCAATTTCCACTTGCTTTGAGAATATGCCATAAAATGGCCCACCACGTAGTAATCAAGAGGACTCCATTCATGAGATGATGACACTTGTATCAACTCACGAGATGCCATCAGATTAGAAATTGCATCAGTATCACCAGCTTCATACATCCAGTGATAGGCAGCTGCACTTCTATAATCTGAGATATGCTCTCGAATCATTTCTGAAGTGAAGGCATTAAACTTGGAGAGACCGAAATAGAATTTCATCACCACGCTCAGGTGACCTACTTTGACATGTTCTCTTATTAGCTGCTGTTGTGTGTGGAGAGGCAACTGTGTGATGTGGTAGGCAGCTAGAAACTCTTGAAGCGTCAGATGGATGAAGTGGTAGGAGAGCTCGGCATCCTCAAGATAGAGCTCTTTCACTGATACCATCAATCCTAGAGTCGCTCCATGGATATCAGCACTGCTGAATGTCAGCTGTTGAATCATGATTCCTTCCCAAGCCAGTTTGCTTAGGGCCAGCAGCTGTTGATGCACATCTGGAGGGAGGTCCTCAAGAGATCCAATCTTCCAGGACTGTTTGCCGTGTGCCTTATGTCCTGAAAAGTGCTGCATCAGCAGTTTACATGTATACACTGTGTAGAGTTGGGTAACGGTGGTTGGGGAGATTGACTCCATGTCTCGGCTCCACTTGAATACATCTGTCACTATGTTGGCAGTCACAGGAGTGTGCATGGCTGCCTTCATAGCTGGATAATAGTTCACATAGTCCAAAAATTTGCTATGGATGTCGGGACGAACCCTCTCTTCTCTCAATACTCGACTTAACTCTAAAGTAGGAGTTGTGACAATTTCGATATGCTGGTCCACTTGGATTGATGTGTTCTCAACGATTGGCTTTGTGGCCCATGGTCGGCTGGTTATGATTATGGTAGCTTTGGGTAGCTTGCGACCATGTATTAAATCAAGAAATATCGAAGACACTTTCCTCATTCTTTGTTCCAGTTCGTCCCAGGCTTCCAGCCACAGGACCACACCCTCTCCTTGGCTGCTCTCCACTTCCTGTGCTATGGCCCCCTGGAGCTGAGGGTGGTGGAAGAGGTCAGAAATACTTTTGGCTGACCTCACTCTGTTGTCTCGTAGGGGAAGGAGGACCAGTAGGGTGTGGTCATTCAGACGTTGGCCCTGAGACCACTTGAAACAGAATTGTTCACTGAATGTGGTCTTGCCCACACCTGGAGCTCCTTCGATCAGAACTAGTCGTGGTTTTTTCCTATATTTGGGGTCAATTGCTTCATCTTCTGTCATAGGGTATTTCTTGTAGATGACATCATCTTTGTCTCCCCTGATCGTACTCTTAGTGAAGCTGTCCATTTTTTTCCAATGAATCCCCTCCTTCTTTATCCTTGCCAGTTTGAAAGCAGAGAGGTTCTTGCCCTCCATGGTGGAATAGGTGTCCTTCAGGAAGGCTGCATACTTTGGAATACTTGAATATTTGTATTCTTTACCATCGATGGTCATGCATTCTATTTTGTGTTCCTTGAAGAATTCTTTATTGTCAGTGTTCTCCAAGTCCTGCACTAAAGTGGAGGCGATCTGAGCAGGCAGCAACCATGTGACTATCAAACTGCCATGTGATACTTTCTTCAAGATGAGGGCAAAGGAGGGGAGGAGGAACTTGCGGATGATGTGACCTTTCAACTCTTCTAGTTGCTCCAAAGTGCATGTCTCCCAGTCTAATTTCAGGTGGAGTACAAATTCCTTCAGATCCGCTTCGCTAGGCCTGCTTTCAACTACTGGACAATGCTTGGCAAAGTCACACAATCGAGTGTTACGTCGAAAAGATTCCAGTGAACTAAGATAACTCTTCATATTCTGCATCAGAGTTTGGTCTCTGATGTTATGAACTAAATTTTCCAATAGTGTATAATTCATAAAGTTCCAGTACTCACTAAGTTTTCGCCAAATGCAGTTAATGGTGGACTCACCATCCAATTCTTTTGCCATTTGTTCAAAGAATTCCTTATGTTCTTCTTTGTACTTGATCGGCAATGTCATGAGGCGAGCTTTGAATCGATTGACAGTATAATCTTTCTCAATTTTATCATACGTCCGAATTGATATGTCATTAAATTCATCTTCAAGGTCTTGTGTTTGCTGTGGAATTGTTTTTTGAAGGAGATCTGCAATATACAAAATAACAGGTATTCGACTCAGAGATATATGTAGTGATTATTGTTATGATATTGTTCTGTTCTATTACTCTATTATTATGACATGGTTTCAGATTTTTCTCAAGTCTCCTGGTAATGTTGTAATCTTCTAGTCTGGTCGATTGTATATACCTTAAGGTGGGTATTATTAGCGACTTTAGCGAGTAGGCCTTTATTTGCTAATATAAGCACACACTAATAATAAAATTACGTATAATTAGAAGTAATATTGAACAAAACAGTGTCAAACTAGGCTAGCTGTGTGAACGTGAGTGTCCTTGCGGAGTTAGCTAGCTAGCTAGATTGCTGTTGTCTTCATCAGAGTCTGTTTGAGATACTTCATCATCATCTAATTTCATGGACTCAAGAATGGCAGTAGTAGGGGTGGAAAAAGGCAGGAGTGACAGGTGTGATAGATGGAAGTATCACTATTCCAAATCAAGATCCTTTTTGTTCAATCTACAAAATATAACTCTCCAATGATAGTTACTGACACAATAATGCATTATATTGTTTGTGCCTGATATTCTTGAAGCAACTTCATATGAACTTACATTAAAAATAGCTATTACACAAAGCTCAAAATAGCTAAAATTAATACCCGCCAAATACAGTATCCAGACGTGCAAGAAATCAACCACACGTGTCCGTCCCATCTGGTGCCGTCCCCAGCTATATATGTTTCTGGAAGATCGAAAAAAGAAGCTTTATTCCGATACTTTGAATGCAAAAGACTTGTCTTCTGGATCCCCAAGGCCCCCCCCCCCTTTCAAGGATTGTACCTTCTTCACTGGTGTAGAAAGTTGCTATGGAAGATTGTCCAGGCAGAAGGCATAATAAGTACGCTAAATATGATCCACATACTGGCTTCTACCATGAATGAGCACAATTAACTTCTACTTCTAGGACAGGCACCTGCAACTCTTGCAGATGATTCATTTATGCATAGTGCATGGCTGGCTACAGCTAGCTGTATGCACCGACCATCCACGAAATTTAACCACGAACAATTTCATTCCCCCCATAACACAAAATTTTTACCCCTTGAAAATAACCCGATTTTATATAATCAAGAAAGTTTGAGCACACCTTTTGGAACTTCTCCTTCCATAGGAAGTTTTGGACCTTCCATGGTAGATGGAGGTGAGGTGGAGTCCATTGGATGTGATGGAGGAGTCATAGGACAACCTGCAACAACAGAATAACTGATTAGAAATTTACTCTCCTCTTCAATAATTACCTTTGAGAGAGATGTTGTGAGTGTTGCTAGTGGCAGTGATGGTGTCCTTGAGGAAAGGGGAGGTGAGGTTGATTTGGCAAGTGTATTGACCAGCATGGGACAGAGAGAGAGAAGGGAAAGAGAGAGTGTTGTCTAAAGACTCAACCTCAAACAGCACTACTCCATTGTGACTCCAGCAGTATGTGATAGTAGGACTGAAATCTTCAGCACCTGATACAGTGCAGGAAAGGCAGTATTTCTCCTCCACTGAGGGGTTGCCCCCAGTAATCACCACTTCAATTGGAGGGGCTATAAATGAAGGAGAGAGAGTCTGGTCAATATTTTATAGCCTCAAATTGACATTGTCTGATGTGCCTTGCTGTTAAGGGGCTACAGGACAAGACAAAGTTATGGTAGCATTCTACAAGCAGCTACTTAGGTAACTGGGTCATATACATTCTACATCAGATATCAATACTGTAGATACTACTAACTTACCATCAAGGAAGACTTTCTCCTCCTTTACTACTTTCTCAGCTAAGCTTTTAAATCCCACGGTAGGCTTGATCAGAGCGGACACAACAGCTTTCCACGAGATCTCACCCCCACATCCATTCAACCACTCCACCAACATGAAAGTGAAGCACTTATCCTGGTCATCACGATTGTTGGCCCCCAACACTTGCAGGATGTCGATTGGGAGACGTAGCTGGAGTCCAAAGGTGAACCACTTGGTCCTCGCTTCCCACAGACAATTTTGAATGTCGGCAAAATTGGACGAAATCAATTCAACTATGAATCATATTTAAAATATACTACTAAAATTGTATTGTTGCTACTGATATTGCATGCAAAGCATAGTCATAACTACTTGACTCACTTCCTGGACCAGGGTTGGTCTCGACGTCTCCAGCACAGTGTAGTAGACAGCATATAATGGTGATAGAGAAGGCCACAAACAAGTACACACCAAGTCCTTTCAATATCCTCTGTTTACTGCAACCTCCAGGGGCTTGAGTCATACAGGAAGTGTCTGTTAAGGGAAAAGGAAGACTCATTGTTTTAGGTAAAGGGTTTTCAACATGGTAAAGGGTAATCATAGTACAACCATAATAGTATGGTGAACTCCCTGTAATCAGGACCCCTGAAATGAGGCCACCCTTCTTATTAGGACACTTCTGCTGGCTCAAAGGTGGCCGGATTAGAAGGATTCAACTGTATCACATTCAGGAATTATATTATTGGCTTTCAGAGAACTCTTTCACTGCAATGACATGTTGGTGTTTCTTGGTCATTCTACTCATCTAAATAACACTCTTTTTAAAGTGATTGCTCAAACATATTTTCTACCATTACGATAGAGATTGTACTATTGTGAATGATGAAGTTTAAATCTTGGAGGCAATAATATACGACAGGGGCTGATCCAGAGAGGGTGAAATGGGTGACTTATCACCCCCCCCCCTCCCCCCCTCAATTTTAATGATATTCATGATTAATAAGAATACTGACATTATTCATTAACAGAAATTAAACATCTGCGAGTCATTTTTCTCGGGTATTTCTGCTTAAAATTGTCACAGACTGCCTTAATGTATAGCAAGCCTTTCTTTGTGGTCAATCAAAAAGTGGGTGTAGCCACTGGAATTACATGAATTTTAGTTGTCACCCTTCTTTCTCAAATCCTGGATCAACCCCTGTACAAGGTATACATCACATATTGGAACCACGGCTCTATTGCATCTAAGCAATCCATGTACCATTAAAATGCCAATATTCTGACTTCCAATACACTCATAAGAAGAGGGGAAGAGGGTAAATGATTTCAACTTAAAGACAACTTGCTATGCACATTTTTAGCTTATGAAATATGTAAGGGGTGGTTCATGAGGGAGATAGCGTCAGAACGGGGGTGGGAGCTGAACTGACCGATTAGCGAGAGTAGCAACTCTTCCAGGATTTTGTTGGGAGAAATAGAGTGGCATTTCATTGAAGCACGAGAACGGGCAGCATTGTTCAGGCCTACACTGGCCCTCCACTGCTCCATACTGACTGGCATGGTTACAGAGTACTACCTGTGTAAGAACAAGGCAAGGGGTGAATTCATTATTCCACTTGATTCACTTCAGTAGATCACCAATAGCTGGTGTAGGACTGGTTCAACAAGCATCTCTTATTCCCACATCAAAAGCCACAAAATCTCATGGGAAAGTGTCCCATAGGACACTTACGCTGTCTCACTCCGGGAGGGATTCTGCTACTATAACCACTCGATAGGTTAAATAATCTGATTTGGTTAACTAAAAGCAGGACTCTCTAGGTAAGACACGATAGTGTTACATGTGTGGGAGGAGCTCGTAATTATGGGTGTGGTTATAAGCGTGATCACTACGCGCGCGCGTCATGCTTATGATATGATAATAGCAAGAACCAATTCAGTGTACTACTGTAATCAGTACTGTTTCAAGAACATAAAAGTTTAACTTTTTCCAGCAAGGTGATAGACTCAACTCTAGGCAGGAGCATAGTGAATCGAACATCTACAAGAAAGTAGCAAAAAGCATTTTAGTACTGAAAAGGATTCTGAAATTGCCATATTAATGATGTAACTACCATGTAAAATAGCTAGTTGGTATTGATGGTCATAGCTATTACTGGCAATTCATAAAAAATACTACCCTTATAATTTTAGACACATGAAGCTAGCTAGCTATACTTATCTCTAGCTCTATACAGCTGTCAACCTTTATCACTGGTTCCAAACTCAGTTCCATTGAGTCCAGAGAGGTTGACCCAAGCAAAGTAATCAGCACAGGGTCCCCCTGTGTCACAGTGGATCCATGCATACGCCCCTGGCAGAGGTGTTGGAAGCAAGATTCGATTGGTCAGGCCCGAATCTACAGATTACTGAAGCTCTATATTTGAGCATCTTTCTTTTGTTTTTGATTGATAGCTACTTAATAACCTTGTTTTCCCCCAAATATTGGTCAGGCCTGAGCCTGACTGGCCTGACCTGTTCCACCGCCTATGCCTGGGGAGTCAAGGGAGTTCTGGAGCTTGAGAGCAGGACAACCACTCAGAGCTGAATTCAGCTGATCGAATAGACTGTACATGACATTACGACCATATTCATACAGTCCTAGCAAGCCACTTGGACCTAAACCTTGACCTGCACACAGGGATCAATTTTGGTGAATGGTGATTAGCTAATCAAAAAAATAATCCCCACTAGCTAAAATATATAAGAAATGCCATGTTAGCTACAATGAATTGTATAAATTTAAGGTTATAGTCAATGATTTGTAGTGCCACAAGAAATAAGTCAGTAGATAACAAAGAAAGTCTAGAAGTTTTATAATTACTTAGTAACGACCATCCACCATCATTCGCATGAATGGACCAACCTGTCAGTGTTGAAAATCAATTAAACATCAGACTCCATTTATATCCCCATCCACGCCACAGAACTATGATAGACTAGCTCTGACAGAAACGTAGTTAAATCCCCCTGCCTCCAGAACGTTCTACCATATTGCCCACTGTACACAGAGGTACTACTTGCATAACTGGATCCCTACCACACACACACACACACACACACACACACACACACACACACACACACACACATACACACCTCTGCTGGGTCTTGTAAGGCTTCGTTGAGCATGTTTCGTGTGATTGCTGTCTTTTGCTGAGAGTTGAGTGGATACGTGATTTTATTGGGCACTGGCCCACTCTGCAAGGAAACAAGCACACACCTATTAAACCACTTGGCGGGTTTAGATACATGTAAACTTACCCTATACCAGAATGTTATTGACATTGTAACACCACCTCTTGGTAATGACTCTATATAATGCCACCTAATGAAACATCAAGAGTAATCTAAGATTGCATACATCCATGCAGATGATGTGTTGGATACAAAGAGGTGATGACCCCTTACCAGTACATGGGTACATAAAGAACATCTCCTGGCTTCAGCACGCATTCATATCCCTTGAGATTCCTCAACTTGGGGAACTTTTCAAAGTCAGGGTTATCAAAGTTCACCTGTGAACAATCGTATAAATTGAACAATAGGTCTCTCTCTCTCTCTCTCTCTCTCTCTCTCTCTCTATGATTCTTTACCTGACTCTGTCTGTCACAGGGATGTGCCACTGGGTAGCTAGGGATAAAGATTTCTAAAGTGTTCAGGTGGGTTCCAGGGAGAAGGGATAGTGTCGTAGGCCTGTTCTCTCATCCACCACCACTTCTGTAACACAGAGGAAGGGAGGAGGGGATATAGAGGGAGAGATAAAGAAAAGAGAGTGAGTGTGTGTTAGAGATGATTCCATGAGAATATTTACTACAAATTCATGAATGAGGACATCATACTGACAAATCCAATGTTAACAGTATCCTGATTAGAGGGTTATCCTCATCTACAGATCTAGCTATAGATATCAGTGTCTTTCATCTACACATACACTTGTTATTCAGTACTCTATATGCATATCAAGTGTCCTAATTAATGGGTCGTCCTCATTGCATATCATCTTGATTGGATCGGTGTCCAGATTAGAGGGCATCCTCACAGGCCTACTTACATGAGCTAGAGACTTGGGAGGGCTAGTAATAGGAAAAAGTATAGTGTGAACACCTATTGGAGTGATCGAGGCAGCTGCTCTACCACCAGGTGGTGGTTCAGTCCAAACTGCATGGTGGTACACGTACATCTCTGTTGAAAAGACACATAGGGGTGGTCCAGTTTCACCAGGTTCTGAATCTACAAAATGACAATGGCCATATCATGATAATTATATGGCAGTTAAAAAGTCCAGATAGAATATCCTAAACAGTGAAGGAGCGAAATAGCATCAGGCCTATAGCTATACAATCCAAAGAAAATTTTTATCAGACATCTGACGTTTTGACCTGGCAAATGCCCTACTATAATCCTCACTGTTAATCAGAGAGATGAGGGAGTAGCTAGGAGACGTATATGTACATAGAGGAAGGTGGGGGGAGGAGGAGAAGGAATGAGGGAGTGGGAAAGAGAGAAGTGGGGAGGGAGAGATGAGGGAGTAGGAGACGTACATAGAGGAATAAAGGGAAAAGATGGAAGGGTACAGCCTCCTCATTGCTCTCTGGCTCCTTGGAGGGGTTAGGACAAGGAAGAGGGTGGTGGGGGCATGGTGAATTTGTTTCTGAATCAGAATTGGATAAGACTTTGATGTGGAGACAGAGGAATTTGAAGTTTTTGATGGCTGAAGCATAATATTGAGTGACTGTGATGATGGAGACAGTAGCTACGTAGAAGGTTCAGAGGCGAGTATGGGGTGACATGACCACCCTTCACCCTAAAATGGGATAACTTTTTACCATATGAAATTTTTCACCCCCTAATGTGTGAACATATTATGTAGTGGTGGACAATGGGACTATGGGAGGCTCCAGTTGGCCAACAATCCTTCACAATAAGACAATAAGGTTGTGCAACAACAGAACATAAAGGCTAGTGTGGGACTCGCTTGGCTCACCTCAATCAGGATGAAATGACTGCTCATAATATGACCAGAATGCTTATTATCATATTTGCTGCTGTCAATATTGTCTTCTGGGTAGTGAGGGGGGAACCAGATCTGTCCCTGTCAGGATCACTGGTTAATTGCTAGGATAGTACCCACCAATGAAAGAAAAGAAGAGTATAGCATTAGAAAGGTATGACTGGTATTGCCCTGTCTTTGCATGAACATGCAAACCCCACTCCTCCACAGATTGTAAGTAGAATAGCTAGTGATCTCGCTACTTGGTTCTGAACTATTTCGAGAGTGAGAATACTGACCTATTTGAACTCTGTGTTTGAGAGGGACACTGCAACACTTCATTGAATCCATACTAACAAGTTTAAAGAAGAGAGAGAGAGATGATGCGGAAGTTGAATTTTATACTTTTGCTGTGCTGCAGTGCAACACTTCCTGCTTGACTAAGTGCAGAAGGCGTGGGAGTGCAACAGCCACACCTCCCAAGATTAACATCCTGCAGGGACTACTCTAGGATCATAAGTCTAAGGTTTAAGTATAAAAATAAAACCTTTTTGTGTAAAAAATACAAAGTGAAAGATACAAAGTGAGTGATATTTTTAAATTCACAAAAAAAAAGTGAACAAAGTGTTCAAATACGTACAAAAATCAGGTAAAAAATTATTTATAAGTTGCATAGTGGTAAGCAAACTAGTAGTTACTTTCTTTTTTTGTTTTTGTTTTTTGTTGTAATTTTTTCTTTCTTAATTCTTTTTTTCTTTTCTTTCTTCTTCTTTTAATGGTTGAAACTTATCAGGCTTTCAGTCTGTAAAAATCAAGTCACCATGTAAATGTTGACCATGCAGCTAATTGAACTAATAGAGGAAATCTCACTCATCCACAAGTATTATTCTAAGTTACGGGCATCCTGCAGTCAATCCAGTGGATTTTGTGAATAATTTGGGACCCAGCCTTTTGTCGTTTATACAGTAGAGAGGTTGTCCTCTTTTAAACATTATCATTTTAGTATCGAGTATATACAAAGGTTGAGAGTTTTGCCCTCTTTCAGAGTGTCCTTATCAGAGGTTCCATTGCTTGGTCTTACAATTACAGCTTTCAATATAGTTACTGGTTGGTGATTAACAGTCTATGTCTGTGACTTCAGAAATAGCTATAGCTAACACATCAAAGAATGAACCCTGTACCCACCGACCCACAATAAATTGAGCAATGCTCACATAGAGGGAGGCATTATAGTCCATGCAAACATGATATTGTGTTTGGTAAACTGTGTTCTAGGTACCATGTACAGCAATGATTATTAATTACTTCAATGGCAAGAGACATAACAGTAGAGTTAGAGATGGCTGTCCATAAGAACCAGTGGGTCACAAGGACCATATTGAATTCCACTTGTATAGGGAAATATAGTATGATATGCTATCTTGACAGTATCAGATTAGAAGCAATGCTTTAATGACCCCATAATCATGGCTTGACATGATACAACACCAACATCATTACATGCAGTGATATGGAAGGACAAAGGAAAGTATGATGAGCTAATTATTCCACACCATGTTAGTCATTATCACCACAAATCTATAGTGGACATTAAACACAAGGTTGCTTGGTCTGTACTTCAGTACTAGATGAGGACTATGCACCCATACGACATAGCTAAACATCACAAGTTTCTACCAGCAATAGTCAACACTCAACATCTAAAACTAATCAATTTGATGATCACATAAAAGTTCTAAAACCAAGCAGTATGATCACATCACTGTCTCCACATGTCTCATCAAGTATCAATTGTAGCATGGACCACCACTACATGCACACATGCATACACATAATCACACAGTCCTCACCTTATTGATACCACACCACTCTAGGGTCTGCTGGTCGCTTGTATCTGTATGATAACCGAAGTTCTGTTAAACTTGTGTTCTGCTGTAGACTTGATAGGATTACATCAACTCCTTCTTCATATGAATAATCTCCATATAGATGTAGTTCCTTTAGCGAAGTGTTTTTCTCTAGCATCTCACTCATCGCCTTAGCTCCTTCCACTCCAATAGCATTGCCTTTCATCCGTAATATTAACAAGGTGGAGTTTTCAGATAGTGCTGCAGCGATGTGAATGCATCCTTGTGATGTTATTTCACAGCAAGGTATATCAAGGTGTTCTAACACTGCATTAGTTTTAATCACATCACCAATGGAAGCTGCTCCAATATCTCCTATTGGGTTCCCCCATAGTTCTAATTTGGTGAGTGACTTATTGACGGCAAGACCTGCTGACAACTGCACAGCTCCCTCACTGGTAATTTCACAGACATTAATATCAAGGTAATCTAACACAGCATTAGTTTTAATCGCATCACCAATGGAAGCTGCTCCAATATCTCCTATTGGGTTCGAATGTAGTTTTAATCTGGTGAGTGACTTATTGACGGCAAGACCTGCTGACAACTGCACAGCTCCCTCACTGGCAATTTCACACCAAGCTATATCAAGGTGTTCTAATACTGCATTAGTTTTAATCGCATCACCAATGGAAGCTGCTCCAATATCTCCTATTGGGTTCTCACATAGTTCTAATTCGGTGAGTGACTTATTGATGGCAAGACCTGCTGACAACTGCACAGCTCCCTCACTGGCAATTTCACAGTGATTCATATGAAGGTGTTCTAACACTGCATTAGTTTTAATCGCATCACCAATGGAAGCTGCTCCAATATCTCCTATTGGGTTCTCACATAGTTCTAATTCGGTGAGTGACTTATTGATGGCAAGACCTGCTGACAACTGCACAGCTCCCTCACTGGCAATTTCACAGTGATTCATATGAAGGTGTTCTAACACTGCATTAGTTTTAATCGCATCACCAATGGAAGCTGCTCCAATATCTCCTATTGGGTTCTCACATAGTTCTAATTCGGTGAGTGACTTATTGACGGCAAGACCTGCTGACAACTGCACAGCTCCCTCACTGGTGATACCACTATAATTCAATACTAAAGTCCTTAAGCTCGTCAGTGCACATGTGAGGAGTTCAGACAAAAGATTTGAGGAAATTACATCAAGTTTATTGTAGCTAAAATACAATTCGATAAACTGCTGGAGTATAGGATGAGGGATGTTTACAAAATGTTCAATGCTATGAATGTCACAGTATCTGAAGTCAGCACTTGTTATTTCTCCGTTCCAAGTTACTGCTCTCATCTTCATCAACCCTTTGGAAAACATTTCTATTCCCTCATTTCCCATATATGAATGATAAAAGTCCAATATCCACTCGCTTTGAGAATATGCCATAGCCATAGAATGGCCCACCACGTAGTAATCAAGAGGACTCCATTCATGAGATGATTCCACTACTATTGACTCACAAGATGCCAGCAGATCAGAAATTGCCTCAGTATCACCAGCTTCATACATCCAGTGATAGGCAGCTGCACTTTCATCATCTGAGATATGCTCTTGAATCATTTCTGAAGTGAAGATATTAAACTTGGAGAGACCGAAATAGAATTTCATCACCACACTCAGGTGACCTACTTTGACATGTTCTCTTATTAGCTGCTGTTGTGTGTGGAGAGGCAACTGTGTGATGTGGTAGGCAGCTAGAAACTCTTGAAGCGTCAGATGGATGAAGTGGTACGATAGCTTGGCATCCTGTCCACAATAAAGCTCTTTCACTGATTCAATCAATCCTAGAGTCACTCCACCGATATCAGCACTGCTGAATGTCAGCTGTTGCTTCATGATTCCTTCCCAAGCAAGTTTGCTTAGGGCCAGCAGCTGTTGATGCACATCTGGAGGGAGGTCCTCAAGAGATCCAATCTTCCAGGACTGTTTGCCGTGTGCCTTATGACCTGAAAAGTGCTGCATCAGCAGTTTGCATGTATACGCTGTGTAGAGTCGGGTAACGGTGGTTGGGGGGGTTGACTCCATGTCTCGGCTCCACTGGAACACATCTGTCACTATGTTGGCAGTCACAGGAGTGTGCATGGCTGCCTTCATAGCTGGATAATAATTCACATAGTCCAAATATTTGCTACGGATGTCGGGATGAACCCTCTCTTCCCTCAATACTCGACCTAACTCTAAAGTAGGAGTTGTGACAAGTTCGATATGTTGGTCTACTCGGATTGAAGTGCTCTTGACAATTGGCTTTGTGGCCCATGGTCGGCTGGTTATGATTATGGTAGCTTTGGGTAGTTTGCGACCATGTACTAAATCAAGAAATATTGAAGATTCTTCCCTCATTCTTTGTTCCAGTTCGTCCCAGGCTTCCAGCCACAGGACCACACCCTCTCCTTGGCTGCTCTCCACTTCCTGTGCTATGGCCCCCTGGAGCTGAGGGTGGTGGAAGAGGTCAGAGATACTTTTGGCTGACCTCACTCTGTTGTCTCGTAGGGGAAGGAGGACCAGTAGGTTGTGGTCATTTAGACATTGGCCCTGAGACCACTTGAAACAGAATTGTTCACTGAATGTGGTCTTGCCCACACCTGGAGCTCCTTCAATCAGAACTAGTCGTGGCTTCTTCCATTTAGTTTCATATGTGGCCTGAGCAACTTCATCTTCTGTCATAGGGTATTTCTTGTAGATGACATCATCTTTGTCTCCCCTGATCGTACTCTTAGTGAAGCTGTCCATTTTACTCCAATCGATCTCCTTCTTTTCCATCCCTGCAAGTTTGAAAGCAGCGAGGTTCTTGCCCTCCATGGTGGAATAGGTGTCCTTCAGGAAGGCTGCATACTTTGGAATACTCGAATATTTGTATTCTTTACCATCGATGGTCATGCATTCGATTTTGTGTTCCTTGAAGAATTCTTTATTGTCAGTGTTCTCCAGGTCCTGCACTAAAGTGGAAGCGATCTGAGCAGGCAGCAACCATGTGACTATCAAACTGCCATGTGATACTTTCTTCAAGATGAGGGCAAAGGAGGGGAGGAGGAACTTGCGAATGATGTGACCTTTCAACTCTTCTAGTTGCTCCAAAGTGCATGTCTCCCAGTCTAATTTTAGGTGGAGTACAAATTCCTTCAGATCCGCTTCGCTAGGTCTGCTTTCAACTGCTGGACAATGCTCGGCAAAGTCACACAGTCGAGTATTACGTCGAAAAGTTTCCAGTGAACTAAGATAACTCTTCATATTCTGTTTGAGAGAACGGTCTCCAATGTTACGAATAAGGTTTTCTAAGAGTGTGTAATTCATAAAGTTCCAGTATTTACTCAGCTTGATCCAAATACTATTGATGGTCGACTCTTTTTCTAGTTCATTCTCAATTTGTTGGAAGAAATCCTCGTGTTCTTCTTTGTACTTGATTGGTAATGTCATGAGGCGAGCTTTGAATCGATTGACATCGATATCCTTCTCTATAATTTTATCATACGTTTGAATCGATACATCCATAAATTCATCTTCAAGGTCTTGTGTTTGCTGTGGAATGGTGTTTTGAAGGAGACCTGCAATATACAAAATAACAGGTATTAAAAGTCTATCATTATTATTGTTATATTGTTCTGATAAGGAAACTCTCCACATTAAAAATGAAAAGGATCATGTGTATGAAAAAATAATAAACGCAAAAAGACTTGTCTTCATGATCCCCAACCTTCGCTGGTGAAGAACGTTGCTGTGGAAAATTATCCATCAGGCATAAGGCATAAATAATACACTAAGTAACTGGCTTTTATCGGGAATGAGCTAGTCATAGTTCTACTTCTAGCATACGTAGGCACCTGCCACTCTTGCAGCTCATATATGCTTAGTGCATGCATGGCCAGCTACAACTAGCTCTACACACAGACCATCCACGACCACGAATAGTTACACTTGCCCCAAAACACGAAATTTTTACCCCTCGAAAATAACCCGCTATACGGTAATCTATAGCCTTCCATGTATATTCCATACAAGCAAGAAAGATTGAACATACCTTTTGGAACTTCTCCTTCCATAGGACCTTCCATGGTAGATGGAGGTGAGGTGGAGTCCATTGGATGTGATGGAGGAGTCACAGGACAACCTACAACACAGAATAACTGATTAGAATTTTTAATTTTTTTACTCTCCTCTTCAATAATTACCTTTGAGAGAGATGTTGTGAGTGTTGCTAGTGGCAGTGATGGTGTCCTTGAGGAAAGGGGAGGTGAGGTTGATTTGGCAAGTGTATTGACCAGCATGGGACAGAGAGAGAGAAGGGAAAGAGAGAGTGTTGTCTAAAGACTCAACCAGCACTACTCCATTGTGACTCCAGCAGTATGTGATGATAGGACTGAAATCTTCAGCACCTGATACAGTGCAGGAAAGGCAGTACTTCTCCTCCACTGAGGGGTTGCCCCCAGAAATCACCACTTTGATTGGAGGGGCTATAAACGAAGGAGAGAGAGTCTGGTCATAGCGTTAATCGACATTGTTTTGTGTTAATGGGACTACATGACATTAATGTGGCCAGAACTACAAGACAAAGTTATGGTAGCATTCTACAAATCACTGCAGCAGGTCACAGACAATTTTAGGGTACCATTAAGTTAGCTACATCAGATATCAGTACTGTAGATTATACTAACTTACCATCAAGGAAGACGTTTTCATCCATTACTATTTTCTCAGCTAAGCTCTTAAATCCCACGGTAGGCTTGATCAGAGCGGACACAACAGCTTTCCACGAGATCTCACCCCCACGTCCATTCAACCACTCCACCAACATGAAAGTGAAGCACTTATCCTGGTCATCACGATTGTTGGCCCCCAATACTTGCAGGATGTCAATTGGGAGACGTAGCTGGAGTCCAAAGGTGAACCACTTTGTCCTCGCTTCCCACAGACGATTTTGAATGTCAGCAAAATTGGACGAAATCAATTCAACTATGAATCATAATTAAAATACTACTGATATTGCATTGATTCTACTGATATAGCATGCAAAGCATAGTCATAACTATTTGACTGACTTCCTGGACCAGGGTTGGTCTCGACGTCCCCAGCACAGTGTAGTAGACAGCATATAATGGTGAGAGAGAAGGCCACAAACAAGTACACACCAAGTCCTTTCAATATCCTCTGTTTACTGCAACCTCCAGGGGATTGGGTCATACAGGAAGTGTCTGTTAAGGGTAAAGAAAGACTCTGGATGTGTCAATTGGTAAAGGGTTTTCAACATGGTAAAGGGTGGTCATAAGTACTACTATATAGTACATAATATACAGTGAACTCCCTCTAATCAGGACCCCTAAAATGAGGC
Source organism: Crambe crambe (assembly GCA_963924555.1). NCBI lineage: Eukaryota > Metazoa > Porifera > Demospongiae > Poecilosclerida > Crambeidae > Crambe > Crambe crambe. The sequence continues at coordinate 4,980,864 of OZ004587.1, forward strand.
AACCCTGGTATTTAAAAAAGTCCTTCATAATATAAATTCACCCCTGAAATGAGGCCACCCCTCTAATCAGGACACTCCTAAGGTGGCCGAGTCCATTGTATCTCATTTACGAATGTCAATCAATTTCAGGAAACTCTTTCACTGTAAAAAGCTTGCAATATGTTGGAGTCTCTTGGTCCTTTTACTCGTCTAAAGAACACTCTTTTAAAATGATTAATTTTCTACAATTACGATTGAGATTATAGTATGAAGTTTATACCTTGGAGGCACGAGGTATACATCACCTATGGCTCTATCATCTAAAGTAATCCATGAATCATTAAAATGCCAATATTCTGACTTCCAATGCACTCATAAGAAGAGGGTAAATGATTCAACATGATCGAACTTTCTACTTAATAGCAGCTTTGAATGGAGATCTGCTCACTTATTGCTCCATTTACCTCACATGAGACTACTTTTCAAACCAAGAAGTACAACTGTCAGGTGTTTGCCTTAATTGGCACTGAAGCATGTAGAGCATGTTGATACAGGCCATGATTAGCCAAGCTATTAAGAGCACCTTGAAACGACAGTCTAACAGGAAAGCCAAGAGCACCTAGAGAACAACGACAACATGCTCAAGAAAGAACAGAAACAGCAGAGAGAACAATCTATGATTGCTTGAGTAGACAGCAATTAATTATGAGAGTCATGATGAGCGTGACTAAAGACATGATTTAGCTAGGCAACAACAAAGCCAAGAGCACTAATATAAACAACTATATACCAGAAAATCAGCCAGACATCAGGAAGGCTGAGTACAAGCCTTGCATGGAAGTGAACATTTGAAATTCCAATCAGAGGGCACCTAGCTACAAGAGAATATAAACCTAACTCTACCCTTCAAACATTGAGTGTGCACTATTAAGACATTACCTACCTAAGTCGATATAGGCCTAGCTAGCTAACAGTGCCGAGGCATTAGTCTTTTAAAGACAAACTTGTTATGCACTTGTCTACTTACATTTAGCTTATAAAAAATGATATCCATTATCAGCAGAGCAAGTAAAATCACATAGTTATGGTATATGAGGGAGTAGAGAGTCAGGACAGGGGTGGGAGCTGAACTGACCTATTAGTGAGAGTAGGAACTCTTCCAGGATTTTATTGGGAGAAATAGAGTGGCATTTCACTGAAGCACGAGAACGGGCAGCATTGTTCAGGCCCACACTGGCCCTCCACTGCTCCATAGCGACTGGCATGGTTACAGTGTCAGGGAGTACTACCTGTGTAAGAACAAGGCAAGGGGTGAATTCATTATTCCACTTGATTCACTTCAGTAGATCACCAATAGCTGGTGTAGGACTGGTTCAACAAGCATCTCTTATTCCCACATCACAAAGCCACAAAATCTCATGGGAAAGTGTTTACCTATTCTTATCGAGACTAAAAATCCCATCTCACTAGATAAGTATGACACTTACGCTGTCTCACTCCGAGAGGGAGGGATTACTACAACAACTCGATAGGTTAAATAATCCGATTTGGTTAACTAAAGCAGGACTCTCTAGGTAAGACACGACAGTGTTGTTTCGTCTACATGTGTGGGAGGATCTAGGAGCTCGTAATTATGGGTGCGGTTATAAGCGTGATCACTATGCGCGCGCGTCATGCTGATATTATGAATAATAATAACAAGAACCAGTTCAGTATAATTACTGTTTCAAGAACATAAAAGTTTAACTTTTTCCAGTAAGGCGATAAACTCAACTCTAGGCAGGAGCATAGTGAATCGAATATCTACAAGAAAGTAGCAAAAAGCATTTTAGTACTGAAAAGGATTCCCATGTAAATAGCTAGTTGATATTGATAGTCATAGCTATTACTGGCAATTTGTAAAAAGTACAACCCCTTATCATTTTCATACATAATGTAGCTAGCTAGCTATACTCTCTCTAGCTCTATACAGCTGTCAACCTTTATCACTGGTTCCAAACTCAGTTCCATTGAGTCCAGAGAGGTTGACCCAAGCAAAGTAATCAGCACAGGGTTCCCCTGTGTCACAGTGGATCCATGCATACGCCCCTGGGGAGTCAAGGGAGTTCTGGAGCTTGAGAGCAGGACAACCAGTCAGAGCTGCATTCAGCTGATCGAAGCGACTGTACATGACATTGCGACCATATTCATGCAGTCCTAGCAAACCACTTGGACCTAAACCTTGACCTGCACACACGGATCAATTTGGGTTAATGGTGATTACTGTTTATTTTGCCAATCAAAAAAATAATGCCCACTAGAATATAAGAAATGCATGTAAGATTAGTCAATGATTTGTAGTGTCACAAGAAGTCAGTAGATAGCTATGTATTTATGACCAGATAAGGCCAGTTTAGGTTATAGGTGGTAGCTATTCAAGTTTAGCTAACTCTTTGGACTTACTGAGAGTAGTCTCAAGACTGGAGAGTACTCTCAATTCAATGTCTGCTGATTGTGCTATGACAATGGATGAAGCCACATCTGACATGCTGTCTGCAAGGATTGGATCACGAACCAAACCCCATCCAAATCTGGTACCAGCCAGTCCATCATTTTTTGAACTGTTAATACCATACATCAGTAGCTATGTGATTGATACACTCTAGCTAAACCTCTAAATAGTGTAGCTACATCAATTAACATGTAAAAGATGATCAAATGCTATAGATACATGAGAGAGGAACTTCCCATGGACCCACAGTATCCTTTGTTCAGATATTTAGCTACACTGCATAGCTAGCAAGCTATCTCTCACCTTGAGAATATCATGATGGATTTGTTCATTACTTGATCAATGTTGGTGAACATGGGCCAGTAATACACCATGTCTGTTATGACATGGTCTGGATCCTTCACTAGTGGTTTCTTCTTTGAGCCATCCGGGTTGTTGGGGTAACTGCAACCATGCATAGAATTCATGGAATGAATATTATCAGGGGTTTACCCTTCAGCTATTTTTAAGAAGGAAAGAATATAGCTAGCTTGCTATAGCTACCTTGTCAATTTGCACCTCAATTGTTTTATACATAAAAACCTGTAGCTACCAATAATTATAGAGAACTAACGTTACAATCTCAATGGTCCAAGGAGAGTTAGGATCAGCGCTGAGATTCCACCTTGCAGTGGAGATGCGAGCAATGATGTCAGGGTAAGAAGCATAGTAAGGGACTTGTGCTAACACATCTACTCTGTCAGGACAATTCACACTGCAACTCTTCAAGATTTTCTCAGTCAATGCTACCACAGTAATATAGATTACCATGGTAGCACCCATGCCTGTTACTATGTGGTAGCCTTCTGTCACAGCATTCTCAGTCTTTAAAGAAGTAAAAACAACAGATGATATGATTAGCATTGAAACAAGTAGCTACAGAAAAAAAAAATAGTAATAAAGAAAAAAAGCGGCATAATCTAGTCTGAAACTGCAGCTTCATATGTAGCTATACTTTCCATTACTGGCAATTTTAAAGCCAGCACACTAGCTAGTACATGTAAGCTTACTATAGAGTGTAGTCTTTGAATGGAAGAAACTAGAGGAGGTAAAGCTGCATTAGAGATGGCAGAATGAGATGGAAACTGGTAGGCTGGTCTGTAAAATAAGATACGTATAAATAATAAACTATTGACTAGCTGACTAGCTACGATAATTATAAGATAGATTTTTTGGTGGATAACTAAAATAAGACAGTGGGAGATGTCACAGCATTCACTCTATCATCTACTCCTCCCTCCCCTCGAGTGTCAGACCTGTAATGGCCAAGGATTGAAGTACAGGGGTCTGCACCAATGCTTGAATTCTGCCAGTACTCAGCGAAAACTATAGGATTGCCACCATATGCTGAGAAATTACAGCTCAGTGTGTCCTCCTTGGTCTTACAAAGAGGTCCCGAGTAACATTGGTAGCAGGGACGACCTTCATATCCTGTGCAGCTGTGAAAAAAATAGTTTTGTTAATGCAGTTGAAGCTTTGAATATGGCTGAAGGATTAGCCACTGTTTTTTGCAGAAAGTTTGTCCTTTTTTCAGGGGTTAAAAATGTACAGTAATGCTATATGGTAAAAGAACCAAAAAGAGCATCCTTAGTTGGGAGATTGTCCTTTTCTTGGAGGGCAAACTTTCCACTATATAGCTTCGAACCCAGCCTCTTTCTTCCTTTCCACTAGCTAGCTGAGTTTCCACTCAGTAGCTACATGATAGCTGCAGTCTTGTGGGATGACAAAGTAAAAACTTCCAGCAGTGGAGTGGCATGCAGATTCCCGTTCACCTCATTAATATATATTTATAGCTGCTACTTAACAACTTCTAGACTAGCTGAAAGGTTAGTTACGTGGCTTGACCTGTTGAGCACTGGGTCCCATACGCCTCCAGGTTGACAGGGATCAGGAGACGGGTACTTTTCACATATCTGCACGCATGTCCCATCGTGGACCACCTCCAAGGCAAGCAACAGCGTTAGTATTCTTAATCTTATAAACATCATTGGTTCTCCAATTCCAGCTCTAGCCCCTCCCCATTATTTAATGCGCATGCGCCTTGGATCTCGTGCACCATTGGTATGTGGTCTGCATGTACTGTTAGAAAAAAAAGCAACAACAAAAAACAAAAACAAACGATAATAATAAAAATAAAAGAAAGCCAACAAGAACAAAAACTATGAATGGCATTATAAACATTATGTGATCCAGTGATTATGCACTATGAAAAGTCTTATAATATGAATGTCCACAATCACTTCATATAGCAGTAATAAGTTATTAGTATAAAAAATGAGAAAAGAAAGTCTAGAAGTTTTATAATTACTTAGTAACGACCATCCACCATCATTCGCATGAGTGGACCAACCTGTAGAAACACCAATAACAGGCAGTGTTGAAAATCAATTTAAACATCAGACTCCACAGAACTGTGATAGACTAGCTCTAGAAATGTAGTTATATCCCCCTGCCTGCAGAACGTTCTACCACGTTGCCCACCACCAACCACATGTACACAGAGGTAATACTTGCATAACTGGATCCCCCACCACACACACACCTACCTCTGCTGGGTCTTGTAAGGCTTCGTTGAGCATCTTTTCTATGTTTCGTGTGATTGCTGTCTTTTGCTGAGAGTTGAGTGGATACGTGATTTTATTGGGCACTGGCCCACTCTGCAAGGAAACAAGCACACACCTATTAAACCACTTGGCGGGTTTAGATCCATGTAAACTTACCCTATACCAGAATGTTATTGACATGGTAACACCACCTCTTGGTAATGACTCTATATAATGCCACCTAATGAAACATCAAGAGTAATCTAAGATTGCATACATCCATGCAGATGATGTGTTGGATACAAAGAGGTGATGACCCCTTACCAGTACATGGGTACATAAAGAACATCTCCTGGCTTCAGTACACATTCATATCCCTTGAGATTTCTGAACTTGGGGAACTTTTCAAAGTCAGGGTTATCAAAGTTCACCTGTGAACAATCATATAAATTCAACAATAGGTCTCTCTCTCTCTCTCTCTCTCTCTCTCTCTCTCTCTCTCTCTCTCTCTCTCTCTCTCTCTCTCTCTCTCTCTCTCTCAATGATTCTTTACCTGACTCTGTCTGTCACAGGGATGTGCCACTGGGTAGGGATAAAGATTTCCAAAGTGTTCAGGTGAAAATAACATACACCTTTTTTCACCCATCACCTGATGAACAATAATGATTGTAGTGAGAAAGTACATAGTTCTATCTCCACACCAAAGGTACCCATAGACTGCATTTCTATCAATGCTTCAACCAAACTCACATACTTGACAGAAATAATTATGCTGCTCGTCATAGTGACATGGTGTAATGTTTCCAGGCTGACCAATCAGAAGCAAGTTTGTAGTCAGCTGACCCCAGTTGTACCGTTTTTTCCTCTCGTTCAGCCACTTCCAGTTGAAATGTACAAAGTCATGTTTTATACTTGTCCCGACAGCATCTGTTAAAGTGTCCTGATAGTAAATGAATTCATCTGTTCTCCCTATGTGGGTCTTCAGTTCGTCCACAAACTTGGAGAAGGTCCACTCTCTCTTCTTCATTGGTTCACGGAAGTCAGGGTAGTTGCTCATCTGCATATTACGAAGAGAATGGCATTAAATATATATAGGATCAGGACACTGCTCACTTTTTTATCATCAAAGTAGAGGAAGTGTCTGGTCTTGGAGATAAATACTGTGTGTTTGCTGCTGCCAATGTTGTCCTCCAGGTAGTTAAGTGACCATCTTAATGACGGGGAAACCAGATCTGTCCCTGTCAGGATCACTGGTTGCTGAGATAGTACCAACCAATGAAAAGAAGAATTGAGGGAACAAAATATAATCACATAATACAAATTTCATGTCTGGTGATCCTTACCTCATGTGTCATCAGATGGTCAGCAGTGGGATCTTCCCAGTGCAGACGTGGGATGGGTTCCAGGGGGAAGGGATAGTGTCGTAGGCCTGTTCTCTCATCCACCACCACTTCTGCGGAAGGGATAAAGAAGAAATATATGGAGAGGGACCAAGAAAAGAGAAGATGAGGGGGAAAAGGAGAGAGAGAGAGAGAGAGAGAGAGAGAGAGAGAGAGAGAGAGAGAGAGAGAGAGAGAGAGAGAGAGAGGAGTAAAGCCAGATAAAGATTTATATATAGACCTGGTCTAGAGCATTCCTCATCCAAACCATCAAATTTCACTGGATCAAGCACGCAAGCATAGCTAGGAAATTGACTAGCTAGCTAGACAGCCATCAGCTAATAAACTTAAAACAGTAGAATCAACTTACCGTACTTCCTTGAAGCGGTACTGTCTGATCGTTTGCCTCCATCATTCTTAGCAGCCATTCTGCTCCTGAGAGATCCGATCCCTACCTTGTAAAGTAGGTGTGTGTTGACCACTCACTCTCTCTTGCCCCCCAAACGCGGGTTCAAAGTTCGCTTGATAATAATTCCCCTTCGAATGTAGGGACATCCCCACTATTAATATGACGTCACTAATTTTATGCAACGAGCCCCACCCTTGTATCCCTGGATGCGTATATGCACCACTGCCCCGCCCTTGTTGTTTATACACTTCCCCGCCCATCTTAGCGAGGGTTCTGTCTAGGATAATTTGTGCAACAAGGAACCGAACTGAACCAGACATGAGCCGCGCGCTTCTTCTTTGCTGTGCAGTCCTTTTCGTGGTAAGGATAGCTAGTAGCAATTTCATAGCTAACAGTTTATATTAGCTGCATAGCCTCCAGCTAGCGTTGTGAATCATGGCAGCTCTCTAGTATGAAAAGTTACTTTGTCTATGATTAGCTGGAAATGCTAAAGGAAATTGTTGTTTCTTTCTCCACAGGGATTGCTATGCGAGCCTGCTATTGCTCAGAATGCCCAAAGTGAGTGAATATTTATAGCTGTATTCAGTTATGCAGAACTTGACATAAAAGTAGTTAAAATGCCTTGAGTTAGGCCATACCAATTAGATTTTATGTTGCTCGGGCGAAAATATGCTGACTGATGGGTAGGTAGGTCGGTTTGAAAATGATAATGATAATAACTAGGAAAGTTTAGACATGTCAAGACTGATGGACAGAATGTGATGGAGGGAATAAATACTGTCATAAATGCACTTTTCTTCATTATTCTATCCTTGGCATGCAATAATATCTAAAGTTTGGCCAAAAGTACTGACCTATTGTGAGGTAGTAAAAGCAATTTGAAATTTTCCACAGTAGCTAATCATCATAGTACTTTCAGGCCTCGCTAACAATGCAGAAATTAGGTGTGCTTTATCTAGAGTATCATTATTAAATGCAATCTTGATTTTAGTGGGTCGGTAGGGCCCGAGCAACATAAAATCGTATTGGTATGGCCTTACTTATGGCATCGAATTAAGTCATCCATGCCTTGAGTCACTCATGGCATTGATTTAAGTCAAACATGCCACGAGTATACATGGCACTGAATTAAGTCAATTCTATTCGCATTAAATGGCAGCTTTTTAAGTCAGAGTAGGTCCCTGGTAATTAGAATAATAGACTGACTTAATTCAGTGCCATTATAACTAAGTGGGCAATTATTTAAGTACTCAAAAAATATTATCATAATAATAATAAATCGGAAAAAGTACAAGCTAGTTGTAGCATGCAACGGAAATAAATTAACATGAAAAAATTGAACTGTGTGTACACTGTAAAAATGACAGTGTTTACTGCACACTATTTTGTCCCAATGCACACACTGTTTTGTTTTCTTGCTGAGTGTGTGCATGCTTTTAAAATAAAAATAAAAAACTCACTCAGAATGCACATATCAGTAGCCATGTCAAGATGCCAGCACTTGACAATCATGCAGGCAAGGGCTAGGGAGGAGTGAGGTTATAGTAGCTATAACAATGACTGCAGCCTATTATTCTGTTTATTTAGCCGCTATTCCAGTGAAGTCCTATTAGCCTATTATGCTGCTATTCCAGTTATGCTAGCATATTAGCCCCATGACGTTATAGTTTTCGTTTAGGTTAACTCCTTTCTTGGTCAAACCCTTTGCCCGTTTCTTTGTAATGATTCTTTATGTGACCTGCAAAATGAAAACAGTGAAACAGTTCATTACAACTTTGTCTGGTGAACCAAATCATGCTTTATTGATACAACATTGGTTCTGGCGAGATATGGCTGTTTTTCTTCTGACTTATTCACAATGATCTAGAGATCACCAGCAATTTAGCTAAATTCTTTGCCATGGCTATCTTTTAAAGTGTAGTCATTAATGATAACTGGGTGTGATTGGTGATAGCTAGATGGCTGGTCTTTGAGCAGTGCAAAGAGTAAAAGAGAGGGTGATATATCTACGTACACTGTGACTTATGCATGGAGAAAACACCAGGAGATAGCAACATTAGTGTGATGAGTAGCTACCCTCATCTGTTTTACTGAGGATAACTGATTGTCACATTCTCCTTGCTTAAATTCTAGGTAAAGGGTTTGATATTTCCAGTTCTAGAAAGTATGTACGTATAATACTAGGGTTAATACGTAAGTGAACCTTTTGACTGAAAACTATAAGGTCAAGATTATTGTACATTCTCCAGATTCGATAACTAAAAACAGTTTCTATCTTCAGAGATATTATACACAGCATTTCATTTCAGTGACCTCGTCATAACCCAAAACCACTCATTCTTCCCGCTTTTCTCTAGCTATGTCATATTCATCTTCTTCCAACCAGTCTTGCAAAATTTTATACTTTCATTCACCATGGCTATGTTGCTATATTTTCAAATTATCGATTTTCACAGTTTTGAGTGTACTTAAATAATTGCCCATTTATTATCATGGCACTGAATTAAGTTAGTCTATTATTCTAATTACCAGGGACCTACTCTGACTTAAAAAGTTGCCATTTAATGTGAATACTATATTGGCATGGAATTGATTCAGTGCCATGTACGTATACTTGTGGCATGTTTGACTTAAATCAATGCCATGAGTGACTCAAGGCATGGATGACTTAATTCGATGCCATAAGTAACTCAAGGCATTTTTACTACTTTCATGTAGGACCGCTGTATTCTTTAAATTTGAGAGTTCCGGGTGCAATTATAATATGATTTAGTTAACATCTTCGTATTTCAGCTCCCCATAACTCATAGCCTCACAGATGGCTGTAGAGTTATCATTCCAAAATTAAAACAATAATTAATCAGAACCTGTCTGAGAAACACATACTTTGCTTGGCAGATTTCATGTGAGTTTGTATAGTGCACAATAAAGAGTTTACATAACTGCAAACTGCATGACTTATCACCGCTCAAATCTCTATATAGAATGCAATTACTACAGTCTGTAAAGATAGTAGTGGGTTATGAATAGCATAGTAATTCTTATGCATGGTTTGCACCCACAGCAGACAGTGAGTGACCTTGAGTGCATGATCAAAAATTTAATAGTAACTCTTGTGTAGTAGTCCCTGCATCCCTTATTCTATTCTTTGATTCCTGCTTTATGAAGTCATTATTCTTCTTCATTTATGCTTTGACTATCTCCACACCAAAATTTCGTGGCTGTTGGTAATCATAAGCTAAAGCATTGACTTCCCAAGGACCTTGGGACTGTACGTACATCTCACTTACCAAGCTCTGGGCAATTACCAATTATTTAATGAAATTTTTGTTATAGTCTGTACACAATTCAAGTGAAGAATGCATGAAAGAGACACTTTGTGTAGGCTGAATGACTTTCTTTTATGTGGTAACAAGTGCTTATACTCTGTTGTGAAAGACCACTCTTTGCATGTGCACAGGCTATTTAGGAATCAAGATGTTGATATTGTGTGACAGAGTCAAATACCATATATGCACCATACACATCTACTTAATTCATAGTTAAATATTTTACTACAAAATATAATAAGTGAACTGTATGTAGATACAAAATAATTACAGTAATTGTTACATGAATTCCAAACTACAATAATATGATTGAGCTAAAGGTAAAAAGTGCACTCAAATACTTTGAATGGCTCCCTTGAAGCTATAGTGGGGGGAGTTAATTGGCAAGCGAAATGAACCCCCCCCCCCCAATTATGCTCTCATGTCGTGGAATGAATGAAGTAGATATGACTTACATGAATGTACTTAGTTAATTTATGTATACCCTTTCTTTTCTAGGATACTATGTGATTAACAGCTTTGACATCCAGCTTCTTCCTGACTCTGCCGAGTTCATCATCTCCTTCAACGACTCTCTCAATATCAGCGATTCCACACCCTGCTTCATGAACAAACTTATTCTAGCAAGTGGCCGAAATTCCTCAGCTCCACCCACCATGGGCTACAATCCTCGTTTTCCCGGAACATGCACGCAATCTTCTCGCTCTTCCAGAAATGTCACCGCAAGCCTCGACCCCCGAGATTTCATATCTGCTCTTGGGTCTGGTATTTTTGCTAGGAATGCGATGACTTACATACGTACTGTCAATGGCATGGAGATGAATTTCCTTCCTTCTGTGGACGTGGCTCCACTTCAAACTCCTCTCCTTGCTAGGCAGCAGAGAGCTAGCGTTGAAGCTCCAAGTATGCTTGGTTTCGATGTTGATTTGAACACCAATCTCTTGCTGATGCATTTTGCTGGAGTGATGGAACTCTCCAGTCTGGATATGACAGTATTCACTCTACGTGCTTCACAGGGAAGGAACTTCACCCTCACAGCAACTTCTAGACCAATAGGAGTGCTGGCTAATCTAGTCAGGACTGTATGCGTCACGCTCTCAGCTGAAGATGTCGGTAGGATCCAGGATCTGTCCATTTGCACAGCAAGGTTCGGTGGGTGTTCTGGTTATTTCACATCACAGCTGATTTCAGACTACAACGGTCGGGAAGTTGAAGACGTTTCCCCATCAAATAGTTTGGCGGTGAGTTATAAAAATCAGTATGATAATAAAACAGTGGATTGATGTGGACTCCCTGAAATGGTACACCATTATTGCAGTATTGAGGGAAGAACCCTTTTAATCATTACAGTGGAATGCTTGGTATATTCCAGACAGTAACACACTATTGAGGGGAGAACCCTTTTAATCATTACAGTGGAACCCTAATGTGGACTCCAAAACCTCTATATTCCAGACAGTCTCCAAAACCTCTACATTATTGCAGTATTGAGGGAAGAACCCTTTTAGTGGAACCCTAATGTGGACTCCAAAACCTCTATATTCTAGACAGTAATGCAGTATGGGGGGAGAACCCTTTTAATTATCACAGTGGAACCCACTCTTGATTGATTTGACTTCCCTGCACAGCGAAACCTTTAAAAAATAAGTCCTGATCAAGGAGGTGTCCTTAATTCAGGGGGTGAATCACTATACCAGAGGGGATTGATCCCAAAAGAGGTTTTCGTATTTTGGGGTGTGATCCTGAATATTGTGCCTATAATATAAAGTGTACAGGGGAAACCGCCTCCCTTGGTCCATCGATCCCCTGCATGCTGGAAGGAGAGGAAAGGAAGGGAGTGTGGTGATGTTGATAAGCATAGTTTAGTAGGAGGTACTGCTTTGATCCTAAAGCTTGCCCTATCTATAATTATGAATAAGCTGATTCACAACACAATTATTTTTATTTCTGTAGGCTTCTAATGTGCGAGTACCATCCTCAGGGAGTAAGTTATATATTATTACACTGAGCTACGTAGCTCCCCCTACTCACTCTATAGTTTCTGGAATTTAAATAACTTTGTATCGGAATTAGTCACATATAATTTGTATCCTAGAGTAGCCATAGAAACTACTTCAACTCTTGTACATACACACATTAGATGAGATTGCAGAATCTCGGTTTTAGCTTCCTTGTATGGAAGCTATGTAGTGACCATTAGTGTTTCCATAGTCATCTGTACACCCTTTACTTCCATAATATGCACCCAGTGTGATGCAGAGATTCAAGAATCTCCTCTGATAGGTCCTACTGAATCTATATCAAATACTTGACTGACCCATACTTGAAACCAACCTGGACTAATGTGTATCCCACAAAAGCACTTAGAAATAATCCAGCCTGCCCTCACAGCACGTAGGAATTTTGTAGCAATTAATGCACAGTACTGCATGCATATACGTATACTACACAATATAAAAGCTGCCTAAATAAGAAGGGGGGTGCACTGGGGTGGGGGGGGGGGGGGGGGGGGCCTGCTAGGCACAACCGTTATAATGATGTGCCATTATGTTGTTTTTTTTTCTTTTCTATAGCTCCTGATGTGTATATGCAGGTGGCGGTCACTTACATTGGTTGTAATGTCACATACAACCTCACAAGAGACGAGGTCTTCAATGTCCAACCACAGGAGTACATCACTAGGTATCTACAGGCCTACTAGCTAGCTACGTATATGCATAGTGTGGTGCTCAGTGGCGGATCCAAGATTTTCTAAAGGGTACTTCTTATTAGTGGATGTCCCACTACCACTCCTATAATCACACCCATTTTTATATTTTCATTGCAAATGCTGTCAGGGCTGGATCCAGGGTGGGGTTGAGGCCCCCCCCCCCTTTTGTTCCCAAGCTAAGCCTGTAGATAAAATAATACACTATTATAACTAATGCAATTTGATCATGCCTACTTGCTTAGCCGTATCTATTTTTCTTGTTTCTGCTCTAAAGTAGTATAATTAGAGGAATGTGATCTTGCATGTGTCACTTTAAAGATATCTTTTGGAGCACTTTGGCTTTCATTTTCAAGGTCACACATTAGATAACTCAGTGCATACTAACTGAGACTTCCTTAAAATTACACCTGCGATCTTGCATGTGTCACTTTAAAGATATCTTTTGGAGCACTTTGGCTTTCATTTTCAAGGTCACACATTAGATAACTCAGTGCATACTAACTGAGACTTCCTTAAAATTACACCTGCGATCTTGCATGTGTCACTTTAAAGATATCTTTTGGAGCACTTTGGCTTTCATTTTCAAGGTCACACATTAGATAACTCAGTGCATACTAACTGAGACTTCCTTAAAATTACACCTGCGATCTTGCATGTGTCACTTTAAAGATATCTTTTGGAGCACTGGCTTTCATTTTCAAGGTCACACATTAGATAACTCAGTGCATACTAACTGAGACTTCCTTAAAATTACACCTGCGATCTTGCATGTGTCACTTTAAAGATATCTTTTGGAGCACTTTGGCTTTCATTTTCAAGGTCACACATTAGATAACTCAGTGCATACTAACTGAGACTTCCTTAAAATTACACCTGCGATCTTGCATGTGTCACTTTAAAGATATCTTGGCTTTCATTTTCAAGGTCACACATTAGATAACTCAGTGCATACTAACTGTGATTTCCTTCATGAACACCTGTGTCCTTGCATGTGTCACTTCAGAGTTTGAGTGTAATAGCTAGCTAGCAATTTTTTGAGATGGTTCACGCCTTTGCCTATACTCATGCTGTCATAATATAATGCACACAAATATGTGCTAGGGAGATTTGGGGAAAAATTTGGACTTCTTGGATCCAATTTGTGCATTATGAAGCAAAAATGCTAAATGCTGCAGCCTGCAAGTGAAGCCAACATGGATCCTCCAAATAACTTGCTCTCTTCCCCATTACATGCATAGTATACTGAGGTAGTTTATGTTTAAGTTTATTTCGTCTTGCCTGCTCATAAGAAAGGAGAAAAAAAAACAAGTGAATTATTACGTAGGAATGGCCTAAGATACATCACGTATGTAACTATTATTTTTACATTATGAATTTGCAGGATAAGCTGTTTTGGTGAGAGTCCTATGATCACTCTTGACGATTCCGAAGAGATGATCGACCAGAGGTACGTCCGAAGTGGTCCCACATGGACCCACTTGAGCTTCCCCGGTCCCAATGGTCTCCCAGAAGGGAATTTCGGGTTGTACTCCTGTCAAGCAGGCAGTGCACGTATCCAAAGTTATATCATTTTAAACGGTGAGTGGTATAAAAATGTTCATTGATTTTACTAGAGGCTGGTATTTTTGGGGTTTCTCATTTCTATTAGTGAAGTGAATCGCTAATAAGCTGCACGCTAAAATCGTAAATAAATTCCAATTACTCAGAAGTTGTATGACTCAACTTTCTATAACTTTGCTATTTATAACTATGTGTGTTTATTTGTACCTCTCATTCAGTGAATAGTGTCAAAAAAAAGTATTACATTTTTTCTTCCCCTACAGAATCTCCTTTCATTGGTTTGCCTGAGGGTTTGAGCTACTCGGCACGTCTGTACGACCCAGTGACCATTCCCTTCTTCTTCCGGATGTCTCCACATATCAGTCTCATGGACCAATCCATCGAAATAATCTTCTCCACGACAGGATCGTCCCCACCAGACCCCATGTACAGGAAGCTCTCGTCTTATAGGGGAGAAGTGTATTACGCACAAGCACCCAACAGCATCAACCAGACGTTCACCCTCACAGTCATGAGGACTCCAAGTACAGGATCTGCAGCAAGAGTGCAGCAGATTCGAATCAGGATCACTCGTGAGTCATTGCATGTAATCATCCTACCTTGATATGATTCCTATAGATCTTATGTATGTATGCTGAGATTCCCATTGGATTCATTTATTGGAGGGACACTCTTTTGATCTAACCTTATATCTATGTATGCTGGAATACAAAATTCATTCCCACCCGACCCCCAGGGCTACGTAGATCCAATACGTATGTAGGATCACAGGACTAGGGGGTATGAACATTGGACCATGTGGAAGGGTGCAGAAGCCACCTGAAAAAAATGTGGCATTATGTTATCATTCAAATACTTCTCTTCTTCACACACACACACACACATACGTACACACAGCCCCTTCTGTAAGGATCGTGCCATCCACCCTAGCTCTCTTGCCAAGCGATACTCGAGTGAATCTACAATGCATCACCAACAACCGTCGTCTTCCAGTCTTTTGGACCATGAACTCCATCCGTGGAGCAACCATGAGCACCAGTGCCAACTACTCGACCTTAGTTCCCCCTCAGGGCGGCTTCCAGAATGGAGTGAGGTTTTATTGCGGTGTGAGGGATCCCGACAATGTGGATGTTAGTCCTGCCAACGTGGAGGCTTCTGCAGCTGCCACTGTCGTCAACATCCAAGGTAAAAATCAAAAGTATATTAAATTTAATTAAACTACGATGTCCATAATATGTAACAACGTACGTAGGTGTAGCCGTAACATCTTATACGGTGAAACCTCGAAATAATGGGCACACGTGGGGACCCAGACCCTTTTATCCCTTTCGGAGTGTCATTTATTGGAGGCCGGCTTTCCTCTATAGTCATCATGTCATCATAATTTAGCACAAAATTTTCATTGGTCAAAATTATTGTGGATTTCGTGATTTTGAAAAATAATACACAGGAATTAATTTTATATTCAATATTTACAAAACCACAAAAATTTTGACCCACAAAAATTCTGTGCTATACGGTATTATAATTCTTGTGTAACTAATTGATTAGCGCCTCTGAGTGTTTATGATATGGAGAATAACCGTGTTGAAGACCAGGCTCAAATCGTCCGTCTCAATCGCTTCAGTGGCAACGTCTCCCTCCGGTGTCTCGGCCACGCCCCTTCCAATGTCCTGGGTTTGGTGTGGATCTCAGAACAGGATGGAATGCCCCCCATGGTCCTTCGACCGGAGGATAACAATAACTACACCATTGTGGAGTACTTGTACAACGAGGCTGTTTTGACCATCAATACCTTGATCCAACCTTACAGGGGAACCTTGAGGTGCCAATCCTCGTCCTCGGGTAGACAAGCCACCTTCTTTGTCGTAGAACGTAAGTCAGAAAGGGGAGAGAAGGAAGAAAGGAGAGAGAGATTAATTAATAATGGCCGAGGCTGAGAGAGAGAGAGAGAGAGAGAGAGAGAGAGAGAGAGAGAGAGAGAGAGAGTAGAGGATGGATGTGTAGAACATATTTAGTCAGAGAACCAGGGGAGGAGTAGGAAAGGAAGAGGGAGGGGAGAAATGAGGGGAGAGAGGAGCTTGGAGAAAGGAAAAGGTCATACTTAGAGTCCAAGAAATTTCGTAATTTTAGCCTGCGTGAGAACAAGATGCGTAGGTGATATGAAAGAGGGAGAGTTAAGTGGTCAGCAAGGATGTGTGTGTATGCTGCATGTAGCTACATTAAGTTATTGGATGAACTTATTATACTGGGGGAATTGAGAGGCCCAGCTGTGGATGAATGAAGTTAAGAAAGAGCATGAATATGGAATTACAAGCGAGGGAATGTCATTAAAGGAGAATGAATTGAGTTAAAGCTGAAGGGAGGGGAGGGGAGGTTCGGCATTATCGTTTTTGAGTGATAAAAGCATGAATAGAAGATGAATACTATTGTAGAGGGATTGGGTGCATGTGGTGGGATGTGATAAAGAATGCAATGTCTATTGGTCATAATTGTAAAGTCATTAATTATTTTGATAACTCTCTTTTTCACAACTGTAATAACGTGTAATTACACTCAAAAAATTGGGGGTGTGTTTGTTGTCTTATCATTGTTGCTATTGTTTTAATTTTTTTTTTGGGGGGGGGGGGGGGGGGGGTGGAGGGGGAGGAGCAGTCTTTTAAGTTATGAGGCCACTTATATTATGCTCTTTTTTTTTCTTTTCTTTTCTTTTTTTTTTTAACTTCCAACCCTACCACCAATTCTATCAATGTGACGGTCCCAAGTAGAAATCAAATCCATTTTGGCTCACCATGACTCATGATTACTAGTGGTCATGGTCTTGGAATTTGGTGTAGAGATAGTCTAACTATTATAGAATACATCACAGAAGTTTGAAACATCAAAGCATCAAAGCATAATGAGAAATAGAATAGGTTAATAAAAAAAAAAAGATTCCTACATATCTGTCATGACCACTCCCTCTTTCTATACCTTTAGGTCTCATAATAGGTCAACAGTGTAGGGGTGGAGATGTAGACCCCATATGGGGCATAGTGTGGGAAGAAACGAGGGAAGGCTTCAGGGACAGCAAGAGATGTCCGGAAATCAATGGGGTACAAACCATGGGATTCGCCTCAAGGAGATGCCTTGCTGGAGGTAACTGGGATGGAAGAGTTGATGTCTCCACCTGCAGAAACAGCCAGTTTCAGGATCTAAGTGATAGTGCTGTACGTAAGAATAATATTATCTTTTATTAGGCTGAACACGGATCTCTCTCTCTCTCTCTCTCTCTCTCTCTCTCTCTCTCTCTCTCTCTCTCTCTCTCTCTCTCTCTCTCTCTCTCTCTCTCTCTCTCTCTCTCTCTCTCTCTCTCTCTCTCTCTCTCTCTCTCTCTCTCTCTCTCTCTCTCTCTCTCTCTCTCTCTCTCTCTCTCTCTCTCTCTCTCTCTCTCTCTCTCTCTCTCAGCCGTTATTATTTTTTTAACTTTCATTTTCTGCAGGAAGATTTCTTCAACATGTTCAGTACTCTGAATATGAATCTGCGAAACTCGATGCTGAATGACCTGGTGGTTGACCTGACCAACACCACTCGTCCTGCCACCCAGGGCTTCTTCCCTCAGGACCTCAACACCACCAACAATATCCTGTGGAGCATTGTCACCACTATCACTGGCAATCCACAGCTGGCTCCAGTGGTAAGGCATATCATAGCTACAATTCCATTCAGTAATAAAATCTTTTTAGGTAGGGGATAAGGGGCATTTCATCCCCCTAAAATGATCTTCCCCCTCCCCCTAAGCAAACCCCCCAATATTATTGTCATATTTCTCTCTCAAAATACAGAAGCTTATTTCGTCCCTGATCCCCCCCCCCCCCTCCAAAAAAAAAAAAAAAAAAAATCACTGAATTATAAAATCAGTAGCCTTGGTCCTGAAATTTTGTTTACAATACATGAGCTACTAGCTTCACTGTTTTTGTATTTTTTTTAAAAATCCATAATATCACTAAGATTTTTACATTTCCCTTGTGATAGAATTTATTTGACTTATTCAACAACCTGCTGGATAGTAGCAACAGGGAAGGATGGACTCTTCTTACAAGTGTAAGTAAAGACATATGTACATTTATTTATCATTATCATTGGCCAAAAATACGAAATAATTATTGCTGTCAGGATGAAGTGGTTGTGGCAGCTGACAGGAGGCTGTATAATACCACAAGTACTTAGAAAGCCAATTAAGCGCCTACAATCCACTTAGATAAGCCTAGCAGTGCCTCTATGACCAAATGCAATAAGCTCTAGCTGTTTGTTGGTAAGTGTTGTGGGCATGTTTTATTTGTGGGGTCAAAGGTCAAATGAACGTATATGCACATGCATATTTAATGTGACCTATGTATCATGTTGGGGAGGCCTCGCTTCGCTCACCATTAACTTATGTAGTTTTAATGTGAACCAGGTTATCTTTATTTTTAGATGTCACCAGGAAGTCGAATTCTGCTGAGGAGTATCGAAGAATTTGGAGAATATCTGCAAGGACGTGCGATGGGAAACAGTATGAATTTCAGCAGCGAAAACCTCTGTAAGCTGGATAAGACCTTCATTCTTCATTCACATCAAGATTCACTCATGCATCGCCCCCTTTCTTGAAAAAGACATAGATGAGTAGTTCCATAAGCTTTCTTTCTATATTAGATAGCAGCATTTTTGTGGGTAAAACTTGGTCAATTCCCACACAAAAGACAAACTTTAATTAATACTTTTTTTCCCCTATTAAGATATGCAAGTTCGGACACTATCTCAGAGCAGTAGAATGGAAGATGTGACCTATCCCGAGGGTGAGGAGTTTGAGCAGCTGGGGACACAAGTCACAGTCCCATCATCTATTCTCACACAGCAGCAATCCAATGGTATGCATTGTGTACAGTTAATCACATGGGGCAATTATTCTATCCAATGGAATGTATGTATGTATGTGTTAGTCACATGGGGGGGGATGCAGGCAAAGCTGCAGTTTGTCCGGCCATTCCTGTTAGTGTTTCACTATTACAAATACAATAGAATAGCTTTTGAAATCAGTGCAGATTTCAGTCATCATTTTTTCCTGAATGTTACATTTAGGTTTGGCCTTCTGCTTGCTAAAAATTAATATTGTAACATGTCGTCTGTGAGCTGCTTGGTGTTGGTATGTACAGATGGCATGTACGTAGGAAAATGTCTGGGCAACTTATAATTGGCCCTGGAGTGGTATAGTAGCATCTTCCTTATTTCGCAGGTATTATCAATGCCATAATCAGAAACCTGAATGACTTCCTACCACAACCCTCAAATGAAAATAATTCAACTACAAGGTATGCTATACAATTGTCATAGTTATTTTTATTAGTGAATATTATGATAATAATTATTAGCCTGCACCAGCAGAAAGTTTTATTTTGCACTTGGCTTCTTCTAGCTACATAAGACTTCTTCCTTCGTGAGGCTTTTCCTGTGCAGTTTCTAGCACCTTTCTAGCAATGTTAAACTCTCTGCATTCTTCGCTAGCCTATAGGCTTTATTTGCTGTAGTCTCCGGCCCCTTGCTTGTTCTATCTTTGCCAGCCTGGCTAGGCTTGCAGCAGTGCTGCAGTCGCAGTAGCAATTGACCTTTGAACCAGCATTACCAATTGACCTTTGAACTGTGGTGGATGTATGTACAAGCATATAGAATAATTAAAGGAAAAAATGTAAATACCTAAATGAATGATTCTCATGAACAATAACAATTAATTATAATTGATTAATTAATTAATTATAACAATAACCAATATTGAGAAAAAAAGAAATCATTTCTATCTCCAATTTTTTTCCTACGTAGTATTCTCCGAATAGGAAGTCCACTGATATCCACTCAGATACTTTCTGCTATTCCTGAAATAAGAGAATTTAACGACTCCATTGAGTTGACCTTCAGAACAAACAGGGTATGCTACAAGCACATTATTCATACACTAACTAAATTGATTGAATTGGTATAACATAATCCCTTATTATCTATCTTACTTAATTATGTTCGGTATAATAATTATACTCTATGTTGACATGTAAAAGTTATACAAAATTTGCAATAGTCTTAGCCATATTTTCTGAGCAAAAGTTGAGCTGCTGCTGCTGCTGCTGTATCATACGTACTTACATAGTTCATCTGCAGGGCTTTATTTCAAGAGGGCGAGGGGGTTTCTGTCCCCTCTGAACGATAGCTCGCCCCCCCCCCCCCCCCCAATAGGAATTGCCTAGCTTTCGTAAATATCATAGAATTCCACATACATGTACTGGTTTGTAATTGCCCCACCTCCTCGTATTTTTTTACTAAGCATTTGACCCCCTTTGAGCAAAATTTTGAATCAAACCCGACAACTAATACACGGGGTACCAAAATGGTGGTTTCGAAAAAAAAATTAATTTTTTTTTTTGTTATGCGATATTAAAATTTAATTTATTTAGCTGATACGGACTTATAACCCAAGGTGTGTATTTTGGAATGAGACAGAAGACATTTGGGATCAAAGAGGGGTGGAAACAGTGGAGGTAGTGAGGGGTGAGATCGGAGAGTATAAGACCTACGACGTCCGGTGTGAAGCAGACCACCCGGATACATTTGGTGTCCTCATGGATCAGGAAATTGGGGTAATCACATCTATAATGGTGTCCATGTTATTAATCCTCAGCACATGCGCAAGGGTTATGGTACTCAGTTGTAATGGGAAAAATTGAAAAGGGAATTCTTGATAGCTCACACTTCAATAGTAAATTAATGAATGCTACTGTGACAATCACTGACTGTCTACTAATCATCTAAACTATATGTCATAGTCCTACATAGACTTGTGATTTTTTTTTTCAATTCTCGACAAAGACCAAAAGATAGCCAACATTTTACACTTGCTCTATTGCAAGAGAATTATACCTATATTAGGAGTGATGCACTTTCTTCTTCTCTGCATTCATACATTCTATGATAATATTATGCAGATATTTGATGTGGGCCTTGTTGATTACATTGGCTTCGGTGTGATCATCTTCTGCGCTGTCATGGCCATGTTTGCCTTCCTCTTCTCTTGGTAAGAGGGTTGATTGGGGGGATGGAAAGTTTCTGCTTAATTTTGTGAAGGCATACGTAGTACGTATATGCATGCACTCAGTACAGCTATGTAGCAATTTATGCCACATTGCAACTAAAAGTGGCAAAGGAAAGCTGTCATCAGTTTGTACACACATCTCCAAATGTTTGAGGAATCGAACTACATATGTAGCCTACTTAGATCACTCTTACTAATGTCTATAATTATAGCATAGATAATTATATTTGCATTCACCTTGCCCCTTGATCATTCACTATAACTGCTATGACTTTCTTGATTCTTAACTAAATTTCAAACACCAGCAGAGAGAGAGTGGATAATCAGCTCTCAGTTGATGCATTAAAATGGAAATTTGAGAAAGTTATAGCAGTTATAGTGAATTCTCAGGGGGCAAGGTGAATGCAAATAGACTTTAGTTTATCATCTTATGTCTGTGCATACGTATTTTTAGCTGTCTGGATAAATTGAGGAAGTACTCGTTTTCACCTTACTTGACTCACATGAGTCTCTGCTGCTCCCTCATCAGTGGCAGCGTGGTCTTCCTGGCTGGCATCAAGCTGGCAGTGGGAAATACGGTAAATAAATGAATAATTAATGACTCTCACCATTACATATCTTGATGCATGATTGCATAAATAAATAAATAAATAAATAAATAAATAAATAAATAAATAAATAAAAATAATAAAAAATAGTACATATCAGCATCCTTGATGCATGACTGTATAAAGTGCCTCTTATAAACAAAACACAACGTGGAATGATTCACTTATCTGACGTCTGGAAAAAAGTTTGGACAAAGGTGTCCAGATAACACTATGTTGGCTTCATACTAATAATCAGAACGTATCTTAATTCATGCAGGGTGGTTGTATAGCAACAGCTGCTCTTCTTCAGTACTTCTTCACAGCTACATTTGCGTGGCTGTTTTGTGAGTCCTTTATCGTGGTCTTCTTCCCCTGGGTCTCCAAGAATCCTATATCCTTCATCCTTCTCTTCATCCTTGGATGGGGTTAGTTATTTCATGATTGTTTTTTTTTGTTTTTGTTTTAAGAATACTATGCTGATCTTTGTTACACACAGTTCCAATAGAAATAGAAATCAAAAGAAGATATTATTATTCATTACATCTCTGTGACTAGGGCTGAAATTTTTGGTGTAGATATAATAATACGTATAGAACACATGACAGAAGTTTAGGATAATTTTACGTATCACACCATGTGACATTAAATTGATACCCAACCCCTCCCAGACTGCATTTATTATAGAAAGAATAGATACTGCCTCATACAGCAGGATTCTTGAGTAGAGGCCGAAATTTATTTTTTGCCATGCCCACTTTGTTTCATTTAGGTCACTCTGATAATGTACAAGCCTAAAGTTACCACAGCTAAGTATAATGAGTGGTGGCCAAAATAACCAAGTGTACAGCCAAAATGGCCACTGTTGACCAGTGTGGGCAGAATCCTTCGAGTCATACTACGGTCTTCATCATAAAAAAGTTTCCGTTGCGTTGCCGTACAACGTCCGTAGAACGCTCAAGCGTTGTAAAAAAAACCGTGTGCGAACGCTTTATGAACGCAAAGCAGGCGTTTGCGTTGAACGGCCCAATTAAACGTACGTAGTTGGGTTCGAAATTACTAAACGTTTTTACGGTATGAAAGCACGCAGAAATTCCAGCAAAAACGTTCATCAGCAGCAGATCGACAGCGAGATGACCTGCAGGCAGTCTCCGAGGAAGGCCTTGAGCTCTACGTAGCTAGATATCGACTTGTGCATGCTAGTGGTGGTACAATTTCTTCTGCCTTCATCGTGTCTGTAAAGTTTCATCTCACTGATAATAGAACATCATGGTGGTGTTATACTATAGCTAGCTGTAAGTGCAGAACTAGCTAGCTAGCTAGCTCTAGTGCCAACATAAGCTAGTCAGCTTAGAGAGATAGCTAGTAAGCCTAGAGAGATAGCTACGCATAGTTCTATAAGCTTTTAGGCTTAGGGTTACGTTTTGTAATAACGTTTTTTCACCTACGTACGTACATGGCTATACTTCTTACCGTTTCTTCGTGAACGTTGAACAGGCGTGCAACGCTTGATGTTAAACGGTGTAGAAAATTAAACGCACGGGGGACTGTGTGAAAACGGCAACGGTCAAGGCGTGCAACGCCAGTTCTACGTGGACGGAACGGGAACTTTTTTTTGCAGCCTACCGTACGTAGTTAAGGACTGGTGCATTACTACGTGCATTTCTACGTACCTGGAACTGTGACATGTACACATATGAATCAGCTGAGCAAACCCTAATATACTCTTAAAGTCAGCAGCCAGCACCTAGCTCCCACCCCCTCCCCCCAGCCCTCAAATCTTATGAATATTTTTTTTCTAAAAAAAACCTGACAGTGTTTGTATTACTCAGTACTTTGTTCTTGATCAATTGCAGGTTTGCCAGTTATACCAACCCTGATTACTGTTGGACTTCTGCGAGACCAGTATGGCTCCACCTTCCAGTAAGTCACAGTTGGACAATACTTTATACTTCTGGCTGATCAATGATGTAGTGGAAACTGACCACCAGAAATTTTTATTGCATGAACTAATTAATTTCCATCAAAAATTCCCTGTATGAAAACTATTTATGTGAACCATGAAAATTCACATGACCAAACCATCAATACATGAATTCTGGAAATATGTATGGCATAATTGTGAAGTCCTTCATTCTGTATTTTCTCCCCTAACGAGTTCTGGTGTATGTCTCTAAGTGTGATACAATTGACTACGTATCATGCAGTACAAAGGGGCCCATTTAGAGCAAACTGGTATGTATGTCATTTGGAGATATTGGATCAAGTTGAAGCTTGCCATTTTTTGAAATCAGATCCAAAGGATTTTCAATTTCAGAATAGAGTAGGCTAATTAGGCTTCATGTATTACATTTATTAATTCAGTTGTTGGTTCTTCTTTGATGGAGAGTTTGTCGTCCCAATCGTCATGGCAGAAATAATTCCCAAACTTGCTCTCATTGCTGTAAGTTCAAAGTTTAGAAGGTAGCTGTTAGTGTGTAAGTATGGAATTCCACTGACGTATTGAATTCTGTTGTTTTGGTATTTCCTTCTTTTAGATAACTCTGTTCTTGTTGCTAATCTCTTGCTGCACCACTTGTTCAAGGTCCTGCAAGCTAGTAGAGAACCAGTCGCGCCTCCACATACACATGTTACGGTTAGTCCTTTTAAAAAAAAGAGAAATGCAGTGAAACCCCTCAAATGTATGGACTCCCTGAAAAACCGGATCTTGTGCCCCATTGAATTATATATAATACAGTGGAACCTCCAAAAGAGAACAACAAACCTCAAGGACAACTTTTTGTACATAATACATACATCGTATACAAGAATTAACCTCTGAAAGGAGGACAACCTCTCTACAAAGGGTGAAAGGCTGGGTCCCAGTGAATGAGTGCATAAGGATACCTCACTAAACTTTCTTCTGGTCACCAAGTGTCAAACTATGTAGAGAGATTACACTCCATCTTCCATAAATTTGTATGTACTTATTATTTCATAATTAATTTTGGATAGGATTCCATGATTGCAAAGTGATTAGTATTAGCTAACTACTAAAGCGTGAAAATTAAATTATGGAATTGAATATTTTCTTTTTCTTCCTGTTAAGATTTATGTGGTTTGGAATAATTCTGCTGATTCTGTTGCTGGTGGGGAGTTTGGCTTTTGCCCTGCTCCATGTCAATGTGTATGGACTGGACTATTCCCTGACTGGCTGGGTCTTCATGGGATTATCCATCGGCTTCGTAAGTAGCAGACACTAATTTGATGTATTATACGTATGACCTTAGCTAGTTGTACTGTGGAGACTATCATATGTGTAGTAGACTCTATTGTGTCCTTTCTTGCAAAGAAAAGTATATCTTTTATTTTAAAGGTGTTATCATGTAATGAGATGGTGAAGGAGGATTGAAGAATTGGTATATCTAGAAAGATGATTTTGTGTGGGACAGACCCAGTGCCACAAATATTGTGGAAAATGAGTATGGATATAGTTGTACTGTGCTCGTAAACTCAGTGAATCCGTTACATAAGGATCAACAGGGGTGTCAAATTTATGATGATATCATTATTTTTCCCCTGCAGGCTATTTGGCTCTTCCTGTATAGCACCATTGTATCCATCATGAACCAGGTACACAGTAACTTCCCAAATTTCTAATTTTTAAATTAATTTAATTAAGTAGGTAATTTCATGTGTTAATTAAGTAGATAATTTCATGTGTTGACTAATTTAATTAAGTAGGTAATTTCATGTGTTGACTTATTTAATTAAGTAGGTAGCAAATTCAATTATTCATGAAATAAATATGCCTTGTATTAGTACATATGTAGCTGTATTAGGGGTAATCTATCTCGCCTCCTTTAATCATAGTGGAAAATAAATCAAAGACACTGGCCCTATTGTGTGGCTTGTCTTCATGATAATTATGTGCTTCATGGCACTTTCTTCTGTAACTTTCAAGGCCAGAACACATACAGTATAATTATTATGACTCCATTATGTTTGCAGAAAGTTGACTACGAGATGTTGTGGGAGATAGAGGCAGCCAACAAGACGATTGACAGGAAGAAGACAAAGAAAACCACAGGCTATCAGGTGGCCATGCCTCTCACTAGCTTCTCCCCTTCAACTGATTTTTCCGATTCGGTTAAGAAGGATGACAATGAACCAAGCACCTTTGTTGTCAGAAAGGAAGAAGGTGAGTTAGTTAGTGAACAAGTTAAGTATATATGGATGTATATAACACAAAAAAAGAGAGAGGCAGATAATCAGACCAGTAGTTAGTAACTTTTTCTTGCATCATTACACGACTGGTGCATATGCATCCGTCATAATCCGGTGCAGAGTCTCCCCTAGCTGTACCTTCAAACAGGTGCTTAAGTTATTTATGAGAATATAATCCTGCTATAGGCCCAGCTCACTTTCTTTGATGCTTCTCTGTCCAAATGGGTGACCTTCCATTGCATTTGGGGGAAACACTGGATGTGAGGGATGTACTGTAACCTTCCCCCGTGCACCCTTGTCCATTTGCATTAGCCTCTTTAAATAATTATAGGCTTTAAGGGTATAGCTTCTCCCTTTTAGCTATGTACGTACTTATTACCATTGGTGGATTCCAAAGGTAGTGGATGGTTGGGTTTCTAGCAGCACCACCGCCACCACTTATAACTTATGATTGATTACTGGTAGCCTTAGGGGTGAATTTGATATCAGAACACATTAAATTTGAATAGTTCATCATAGAAATTTTTATTTCAAAACATCTGATTTCTACTCATCCATAGCCCCATAGCTCTGTATTTAGGCTACCACATTTCCAGTTCTTAATGTATGTATATAGTAATTACGGAGCCTGTTTTGACTAAACACATTCAAAGCTCTCATTGTATATGTCATATTAAATGGAATCCCCCTAGCATATACCCATAGCACTATATATTATTTTGGCTACCACATTTTCAGCTCTCAATATCACTGATGTATTAATGCATGTTGTAGCCAACTTTGCTAAGGAATCTTTTCTAAGCAATAATATTATGCCAAGCTGAGTGTGTGTTAGTCAAAATTTGATCAGAGTGGGTTGTTATCCTTTGCTTTCACCTTGTTTGATGTAGGAAATGGCACAGAAGCAAAGGAATAAGAAAAAAAGATAGAGCAAAAGAAAAAAAAAGCTTATATTATGTAGTGAACAAGTTGCTAGTTATAACAAACTATGTTATTAATGTCCTCAAACTGACCTCAAACATTTTTAATAACACATTATCCTTCATGATAGCTTGTATCTTTTTATGTAGTTGCATGTACAATATCTGTATTATGAGTATATTTTATATTAATACTACAATGGCTTCACCATTAGATTTGACTGACAGTTGTGGATATTGAAAATGACACTAATATTTACAAAGTCATAG
Organism: Crambe crambe; assembly: GCA_963924555.1. NCBI lineage: Eukaryota > Metazoa > Porifera > Demospongiae > Poecilosclerida > Crambeidae > Crambe > Crambe crambe. The sequence goes on from OZ004587.1 coordinate 5,008,382, forward strand.
CAAGAATTAAAAAGGAATTAGTTGTAATGTTGATGACACTGACCATGGACTATAAAAGAATGGAGACATTGATGACAACATGCAGCTGGATAACTAGATCTCTAGCTGATCATAATATTGTGGCTCTATAGCTATCTAATTCTACGTTGGGAAAGGAGAAGCTTTCTTGCAGCTCATCAGGTAAGGAGAAATGCAGTCCAAATTGGTGATTCTGATCGCTGTGGCAGCATCAGTGCTGCAATGTTTCTCCTGTGCCATGCCTGCAACACCATCATATGTGAAAACTGGAGAATGTGAAGTGAGTTGATTTGCTGAACCTATATTAAAGCAGTATGGAAGCTATTGTTAAAATTAGCTAAGCATCATCTCCAGCATCTTTGTTTCTTCTACGTATGAGACAATATTTGTGTTTTACAGAGTACAGCACAGCATTGTCGCTATTCCTACACTGCCCGGCAACAATACTTTGACAGTGGGGAAGAGGGAGATGTAGAAATAAAAGCGGAAATTGATATAACTTGCATCTCATGTAAGTAGCTAGGTATAGCTACATGTACAGCTAGTCAATTAGAATAAAGCACCATTGACCACCTGGCATACTATTGTTTTTATAACAGCTGGGATTCATAATGAAGCATCAGCCAATCTCTATTGCATGGACATCAAGAGTGCCAAAATCTCTGGAAATCTTGTGCAAAATGCTACTGATGAAGAAATAAGGTTCAGATTTAGTAATGCTGTATAATAGTGGGAATTCTTTGTGTGGTTTTGTGGGAAAATTTTCATGAATTACCTAATACACACACAAGTGGTTCACACTTAAATTCTAGCTACTCTCCACAAATTTGTGCTATTCTTTACGTATCCTAATGTGGACTCCCTGAAATGCAAAAACCTCTCTAATCAGGACACTTTTTCTTGTCCCAACACAATATAAATTAACCCCTAAAATAGGGACACCTCTCTAATTATCAGGACACTTTTCGCTGGTCCCAAAGGTGTCCGCATTTAGAGGTTCCACTGTATTTCAGAGTCATTAGCTATCACACTACTATGATTCCTGTACTTTATTAAATAGAGGGATGCAGCAATCAATGACAAAACTGCTGTCCAGATGGTTCTGTTTCGTCCAGAATTCTCATGGGAAAATAGCAGCTGTTTACCACTCCACCTCCGAGAACAATCAAGCCATCACCTTCAAGAAAGGTGTTGCTGCTGCTTTCCAGGCCAATTTTGATGACACTGAGGAAGAGGAGGAGACAGATCCAGGATCAACCCACACCTCCCACTACACGTATGTTAGGAGTATAACATGCATGCATTATGCAGGTATATATAGCTATGATACATATCTGAACCTCTCACTTTTCAGACAATCAAGAGTGAGCTATAAAAATGACGTAACTAATGATTTTTGTAGAGAATTAGCTAGCTAAGTGTCCTCACTTCAATGTAATGGAACACAAATAGCTACATCATTACTCTCATAGCATTTCATATTGTTAAGAGCATCCACATTAAGTTATTGTTATAACTGTGAATTACAGCCATGTTCCAACAGAGGAAGGGAAGATGAAGATGAGAAGAGTCGTTCATGGAAATGACGTGCATGAATTCGCATCAAATGCACCAAAAAGTGATGTTGAAATGGAGAAGGATGAAGAAATTGAATACGAGTCAGGACATCTGGTGCATTCTGCTGGAAACATGACTGTGCGGTTTGTGAATGAATCAGATGACACAGAAGATGAAAAAGATGAACCTTCAATTTCAAACATGTTCTCGGCAAGCGGATGGTATGATCTTGAATTGCGAAGTTGCCACAAGACTACTGGTTACATGTTTGGTGTTCAAAAGAAGAAGATTGATTCCAACATGAGAAATTCTATGGAGGAGGATTTGAAAGCAACAATTGATGAAAGTGAGTATAATTATAGCTAGCTAAAAATTAAGTCTGAGGTTCTGAGGTTTGATTATAAATATCCTTGCCATTTGCAAATGCTCTGGCCGGCTAATTAAGAGCAAAGAACCATAATTTGTTATAATTTTGGTTTGTTGTTGTTGCTATTATTATTATTAGTTTCTCTTTTTTCTTTGTTTATAAAGGAGCTGAGGCACTTCAGGAGATGAAACTTCTGAGAGAAAGATTTCCATCTGGATCCGTTATAGAAGTTTTACAACACTACAAGGGAGATCAAGAAAGCGACAAGCTTGGTAACTGGGGAAACAAACATGGATAGCAAATATAATTTTATTAATGTCTTTACTAATTAATAGTTGAAAAACTGAAGAGACTCATAGAACTTGAGTCAGAATATGGAACTCAATCTTCATACACTCCTGCTATTAATGAAATTTTAGCTTTCATTGAACATGTAAATATCACTTCGGTATACAGCTTGCTAGCTACTCTATGATGAATCTTTGTAATGCAGATACCAAGCACAGAGCCCTATAGAAAACTCAGGGAAGCAGTTGTCATGTTATTGAGTGCTGATGGAAGTCTGAGATCCCAACTGGTAACTTATTAAATAACTATCTCAAGTATAAAAATCGAATTTAATACTAAACACTGGCCACTTTTTAAACTTTGGCTCACTATAACTCATGACTACTATGTAGTTGTTATGGTCTGGAAATTTGACGTAGAGATAGTCTGATAATTAATAAGAAAACCGAACAATAATAAATGGGATTGTCACATATGATGTTAGAATTTTTTTTGTCATCCAGGCCCTCTTGAATGCTTTGGATAATGCAAGTGATAGTTTGGAGGCAAACTCTATCCTCACTCACATATCTTTCTTGGATTGGGCAAGTCTCGACCTTGTAGTCGGTCTGGAAGATCATTTACGCAACCTGAATCCCAAATTCAATGATAGCATCTCAGACCAGCTACTTTTGGTGTATGGAAGTCTCGCAACCAAAGGCTCTGAAGAGGTAGAAATTCGAGTCATGAATTATCTTAACACAGTATCTTTGAGCATCAATAGCCAGTCTGATCTCGATCTCTCACAAAGCATTCTAGTAGTCCATGCTCTAGGGAACACTGGATCAGAGTCATCTCTTAGGGTAATACTTGGCTTTCTTCATCAAAACAGCGAGTCAAAACAGATGCAATTAGCTGTCATAGATGCTTTGAGTAAACTCACTGAAGATAATACTGTTTTAACTCTTCTTGAAGAATTCTTAGTCCCTGGGATTTCTGACTCAGAAGAATATGTTGCTGCTGTCGTTGAGACACTAGATCATGGATTCGAGTATGTTGAAAACCGACAACAAAGTCAGGTGGCTGAATACATCACTCATCTCAAGGCTCACTCTATTTTGTTCTCAATCGTAAGAGTATCAGCCTCGATTAACAGTACCGATCTACACATGATGGTAGTGGACTACTTCAAGAAGATTAACTCCAGAGATTTTCTTTTTGAAATCCTTGAAGGAGAGATTGGTGCTCGAGCCAAGCGACAAACCAGTGATTGGGACTCAACAAAAAAGTCAGACTACAACCATGTTGCTTCTTTATCCACACGCAAGAACGATGTAAAGACATATTCTCGTCATAGTGCATACATCACCTCGAAGACCATTGGTATCAGCAAAGCTAACATCAAAATAGCCAGTGGGTACTTTGCAGGAATCAGCAGACATTGTGATAAAATGAAAGCCTTTGGTCGAAGCATCGTTAAGGGAAGAGTCCTTTCAAAGACGGCAACCTTGGCCGATTTTAGATTCCGACTAACAGCCACTACAACATCAATATCTGTTTCGTTATATGCAAAGATTGGCACCAATACCTTGCTCAATTTTAACTTCAAACGTGCACTAAAAAGTCATTGCAAACGTCATTCTCGCCCGATAACTCAACATCGAAGGCGTCTCTTCAAGTACAGCATTCCTGTCGTCATCTATGTTGGCACCTTGCGGTTTTCAATAGGTCTTTATGGCCATTTGAAAGTGCATTTCAATACGAATGTCTGTATCGGCAGGAAAGGAACAGAGATATCGGGAGCTTTGGGTGCATTGACACCTAATGTTGGAGCTTCTTTTGAAGGCAGTGTGTCTGCAAGTTTGCTGGTAAGTATACTGCTGATCCTTTAAAGTAATCAACTGGTTTTTGCTTATAGCTATACTGCTTTTGTCCTCAAATTCAGTCTCCAGTATTAGCTACAATCATAATAATAACAGATAATGTAATATACATATAGTTGGCATGCACAGCTTAGCTAGCTACTTATAATTTGCTTTTAACTACATACACTATTTTGTACAAGGTGCATGTGATTAATTTTCGTGGTTGAAGATCACGAAAATAAATCAACATTGAAAATTTCCCAATCTATGGTATATTATTCAATGCTGACATTAATCTATTATACCATGTAGGAAGCAGTGAGGGGAGGAATAACTGCCTCAGCCAGTTTCAGCTATCAGATTGAGCCAGCAGCGAGCGTGCAGGCGTGCACTGCATACTGTCGCCTCTCTGCAAGGTTGTGCATTGGAATCTATGACTCCTGGCCCAATAATAAAGTCAGCCTTGACACATGGTATCAAATCAGAAAACCAGGCATCTGCAAGAAGAAAGTGTGGGGGGTCAAAGTTGTACGTAAATTTACAGTATAGTAATGTAGTGGAAAATTTTGTGGGGTCAAATTTTCGTGGATTTTGTGGTTTCGAAACGGGAATTTATTGTGGCTCACACTTCAAATTTTGTCACAAGAAAATTCCCCTCTGTACAGTCAGTAGCTAACAAGTGGCAATTAAGGCTATTTTTTTCTATGTACGTAGCTAATGGATATAATTTTTTTTTTTCATTTTGTAGAAAGGTTATCTTCTCTCTTTTGATAGGTGGTCTCCTTAATGAGTAGCACAGGGAAAATAGCTTAGGATATGGCAGTGTGATCTGATTGTTTAGACAGGTTTCATTGGACGTCACTAAAATGTAACTACTGTATTTTTTTCCATAGCCCTACCCTTGCCTTAAATGGGGCAAGCGTCGCCGCTGGGACAAACTGAGCAAGAAATGGAATCTCGGTTCTCGAGGACGGAGGGCATTGTACCAGCGTTGCAAGGGAAAGCTGCACCGTACCTGTGCTGCAGGGGCTCTCAACAGTCCACTCTTCAAATATTAAAAAAAAAAAACAACAACAAAAACTAAATCTGAAATTTCTATACTTAATCTTGATACTGAAAGTCCATGAATTAACACCTAAGAGTAACTGATTTTTATCTTGCTATCTATATAATTTGAAGGAAAAAAATTAAACAATATCTGATTCAGTGATTTTTTGTTAGCCATAGTTGTCAGTGGATCACATGTTAAGTTTATAGTTACCATGGTTAGATTTGTACCACTAGAAGTTGATTATCAACCTCCTGGAGATGTTGATATTAAAGTCTCTATTACCCTCTGTCGTGAGACCTACATGGCTGCTATAACCTATCTATTATAAAAAAACATACCCCATGCCCCTGTATTAAGGAGTGTGGGATAACTATCGGCATTTAGCTGTAAGCTCCTTTATGCAATTTCAAAATTACACTGCTATGTGCTGCCTACTGTCTACTATTATAGGTGACATTGTCCCACCCCATTTGCACTTTATACACTTCCTTAACAAACACAAACCACACTGAATTCCATTCAATCTACTAGCTAACAGGACATACGTATGGGTCAGCAAAATGGACATAGCAGACCATTAATCTTGAGCATAGAGAATTTATTGAATAGCTAGCTACCATCAGTATTAAGAAATTTCCCATAAAATTGCTTATAGCTTTGTAAAGCTGAGCACCGCTATGAAAGAGAAAGAATCTGAAAAGACCCACTCAGCCACAGCCAATGACACCTGTACTACGTATATATTTATCCTCATGAAACTTCCATCATAAAGTTATATTATTAGACACATCCTCAGCAGCACAATGATTCTCTACAAAATTATTCTTCGTGCTTTTAGCTAAGCTCCCTATTTATGCTAAGGTGTGGCTGATTTTTGGTACGTGCTATTGTAATGCCTGCAGAATAGCTAGTACATACATTATGTATAGCAAACAATTATTGATCAAAAGTTTTAGCTCAAAACAAACTAGCAAGTTTAAAGCAGAGCAACTTGTGTGAACAACTATCTTGTATGTACGTATTAGTGATGTCATAGTAAAATTACGTAGCCACAGCCAGTAGCTAATCAAGTTATTGCATGTGGTTGAATAATCACTGCCGGTGTCATAGTCAGCGGTGACTCCCCTCGGCGATGACTCCCCGGTCACTCCTGACTAGGCGTGGATGACTCCCGGTCACTCATGCCTAGGCGTGGATGACTCCCGGTCACTCACGCCTAGGTCTGAGTGACTCCCCGGTCATTTCTGACTAGTCTATAATGACTCCCCCCTGGAAAAAATGACTCCCCAGTTCCGAGCACTCTTGACTAGGCGTGGATGACTCCCGGTCACTCACGCCTAGGTCTGAGTGACTCCCCAGTCATTTCTGACTTGTCTGCCCCTGAAAAAAGACTCACCAGTCCCAATTCATTGCATTGCTGCATGCAAAATCATAATAAGTCAAGAATTTATACCATAGCTAGTTGCTTATGAAATTGAGTGAATGGAATCTTTTGTGCCTAGGAAGAAATTACTCCCTGAATCAAGATAGATGGACTCCCCCCATGCATGCATAGTTGGAGTCATGACAGCCATGGAAGGGGAATCATTTCATCCTATAGCCAGGCATTAGGCAAGATTTTCAGGGAGTTATCGGATAGGGAGTCAGTCATTCATGCCTGTAGGATGTGTCGACTCCCCTTCCATGGCTATCATGACTGTCCAGTTATCTCAATTCATGGAGTCATTGGTGCCTAGGATGAAATGACTCCCCTTCCATGGCTGCACCATTCTGAATGGAAGGGGAGTCATTTCATCCTAGGAACCAATGACTCCTGAAGTCATTGGTGCCTCTAGGATGAAATGACTCCCCTTCCATGGCTATTATGACTCCAATCATGTAGTCCAACTATCTCAATTCAGGGAGTCATTGGTGCCTAGGATGAAATGACTCCCCTTCCATGGCTGCACCATTCTGAATGGAAGGGGAGTCATTTCATCCTAGGAACCAATGACTCCTGAAGTCATTGGTGCCTCTAGGATGAAATGACTCCCCTTCCATGGCTATTATGACTCCAATCATGTAGTCCAACTATCTCAATTCAGGGAGTCATTGGTGCCTAGGATGAAATAATTCCCTTTCCATGGCTATGACTCCGGTGTAGCTGTATAATTCGTGCCACTCCATGTACAAGTTCACTTCATTGTGAGTCATTCGTGCCTAGGATGACTCTCCTATAGCTAGTTTGGCATGTATGTGGAGTCCATTTATCTTAGTTCAGGGAGTCATTTGTACCTAGGATGTATTCCATGGATATAAATTTTTCAGGGAGTCATTCGTGAAATAGCTCCCATTCCATCCATGCATAGATTGGGGGATGAAATGATGTTTGCTTATAAAGGGGCAATCCCTGTGAATGCATTATCACACAGCTGATACAATAACAATAATAACGATAAGAAGATAAGCTAGCTATGATTGCATGAACGGCACAAAATTTTTTCACTATATATTGTCATAATCGACACAGTCTTGGTGAAACCAATTAAAACAATGTTCACATTCAACCATGTTGCCATATGTCTCTGGCATAAGGCAGTCACAGTATAACTCCAGAATCCGACAGGGGAAGTAATTATCCCTATGCCCCCTTTCCCCCAACTTTGGAAAAGGAGTCTTCCATAAACATTTAGAAAGATGGCTCCTCATTTCTTCCTGCTGGAATTCAATCTCTCCCACATTTTCTCCTAGTGCTGCATGGACAGCAAAAGCTATCGCAAATACTCCACAATCCACGATACCACTTTGTTGCTGCACAGGAGGAACATGTATGTATAGCATATTCCTGTATTCCATTGTTTCAGCATCCACTTCTTCCTGAGCATGAGAAAAACAAATTATAGCTATAATAGCTACCTATGCATGTATGTACCTACGTATACGTATTGTTTCACCATTCTGAACTGGAATCAAGGCATCGTTTTGGCAGAGCAATGGTGACTGAAATCCACCAATATTCGGAAATTGCATCTTCAAGATATGCTGAGCAAGGATGATATGTTCATCACAGATCCATTTCCCACCCAGCACTATATTTTTCATCTTCTTTGGATCTTTCTCTACAATAATATATTATGGATTGGTAGCTATTATAGTTGACTATTGATTTTGAAGCAAACTGTAGCAGATAATCTGTTTTGAGGGGAAGTTGACGAGGATAATTACTAGGTACCTCCTTATTCTGCACAATCTTAGTATGTAGCACAATGGTCCATTACAATATCCTGACCTTTTGGGAACCAGTTTTGAGGGGAGATTGACGAGGCGAATTGCCAGGCATGAATTATCAATAGACATGGAAGGGAATCATTTCATCCTCAGCATGAATGACTCCCTATAAATGGAAGGGGAGTCATTTCATCCTAGGCATGAATGACTCCCTGAAAAATCTATAGCCATGGAAGAGAATCATTTCATCCTAGGCATGAATGACACCCTGAAAAATCTATAGCCATGGAAGGGAATCATTTCATCCTTGGCATGAATGACTCCAGGGGAGTCATTTCATCCTAGGCATGAATGACTCCCTGAAAAATCTATAGCCATGGAAGAGAATCATTTCATCCTAGGCATGAATGACTCCCTGAAAAATTAATAGCCATGGAAGGGAATCATTTCATCCTCGGCATGATTGAAGGGGAGTCATTTCATCCTAGGCATGAATGACTCCCTGAAAATCTATAGCCATGGAAGAGAATCATTCCATCCTAGGCATGAATGACACCCTGAAAAATCTATAGCCATGGAAGGGAATCATTTCATCCTTGGCATGAATGACTCCAGGGGAGTCATTTCATCCTAGGCATGAATGACTCCCTGAAAAATCTATAGCCATGGAAGAGAATCATTTCATCCTAGGCATGAATGACTCCCTGAAAAATTAATAGCCATGGAAGGGAATCATTTCATCCTCGGCATGATTGAAGGGGAGTCATTTCATCCTAGGCATGAATGACTCCCTGAAAATCTATAGCCATGGAAGAGAATCATTCCATCCTAGGCATGAATGACTACCAGAATATGCATGCATTAAAGTTCAAAGGAAGATGCATCATATATAGTGCTTACACAAAGGACAGTTATAATAAAATATGCACAGTTTTGGTGAAACCAGTTCAAGCAATCTTCACATTCCACCATATCTCTGGCATCATGCAGGCAGTCACAATATGCAGAATCTGACAGGAGCAGTAAATCCATGACACCATTTTTGTTGCTAGCCAGCTATATAGCTATACATAAAAATTGTCCCACAGGTTCATCATCCTCTTCAGCATCAACTTCTTCCTGAGATAAATTAGCTACGTAGCTACATGATTTATTGTGATCAGGCGCCAAGGCAGGAATGACCGTGTGGGGAGTCATTTTCACCAGGGGGGAGTCATTTATGCCTTAGGCAGGAATGACTGGGGGAGTCATTTTCCGGGGGGAGTCATCCGTGACTTTGACACCGGATCAGCAAGTCTGTGAGACTACTGGCGAAGTAGTGGGGAAAAGGGGACTGCTCAGAGCTCCGCCAACACACATGGGATTCAAACGTCCAGTGCAACTCTGAATCACAGGCCTTCTCCCTCGGGAAGGAAGGCTCCAGCTTGTACTCAAGGGACTAAAACGATGGCGAGACCCCCATGAAAAAGACTGCATAGAAAAAAAGATAATAGATAAACAACAAAACAACAAGAGTGTCTGTAGTAGCTATAGAAGCTAGGCAATTAGCTATAGTGAAAGGTGCAAGGTGAATGCAAATTCACTGTACTTATTAATCTTTACTAAAATGTACATCAGCTATTTGTGCCGTAAGAAGTGAAGGTCCTACATACAAGTTAAAAATCAACTAACCCACATAATTTTTGCTTCCTAATTTGAAAGGCAGAGAAGACTAAATGTTTTTTTTTCTTGAAATATGAACCTAGCTATTTTTCTAGCCATTTTTTTTTGGCTATAATAACATTATTATAGTTATTATCTATCAAGGCCTACTTTTCGATGGCAGGTACTTACACTTCTGAGTTGGTACCATGCATATAATTCAATCCGATTATTGGGCCTAGAGTCTAAAACTCCAATGTACGACCTTGCGGAGGATGTACAGCGTGCAGTACAAGCCTGCACACCTGCTGCTAGCTCAATCTGATAGTTGAAAGTGGCCTCAGCTGACAGGCCTGCTCGTGCTACCTATAAGATGAAACGATATGTACGTAATGCAGACAAAAAGAATGTCGGTATCAACATTACAAGTTTATCTTAGAATTGCAATTGTACATACGTAATGTGGACTTCTCATCGACTTACCAGCAAGCTAACAGAAGCACTTCCTTCGATAGAAATTCCCAATCTAAAAGTTATTGCACCCAAAGCTCCCGATGCCTCTGTTCCTGTTCCACTGATGCAGACATTTGTATTGAAGTTTATATCTAATTGTCCATGAAGAGCAATTGAAATGGTCAAGGGGATTCCGAAGACGGTGACAGGTATACTGAAACGGAAGAGGGTTCTTTGACCGACCTAGAGGGTGAGAATTGGCTCTGCAGTGGCTGGATAGTGCTCCGTTGAAGCCAAAGTCAAGTAGAGTATTGGTACCTACTCTGGCATATAGAGAAATGGATATGGATGTGGTGGAAGTAGTAAGCTGGAATTTAAGATCAGCTAAGGTGACTACAATTACGTTGCTTCATTATCAACTCGACAAAGTGATGTCAATACCTATCCCCGTCATAGAGCATACATCACCTCCAAGACCATTGGCATCAGCAAAGCTAATATCAAAATAGCCAGTGGGTACTTTGCAGGAATCGGCACTCACTGTGACCAAATGAAAGCTTTCACTCGAGGCATTGTAAAGGCAACGGTTCTCTCACAGTCTGCAAGAATGGATGAAGAGTCCCAGTCACTCGTTTGTCGCTTGGCTCGACCACCTGATATTGTGCTCTCTCTTTCAAGTATTTCAAAAAGGAGATCTTTCGAATCGATCTTCTTGAAGTAATCCACCACCATCATGTGTAGATCGGTACTGTTGATTGAAGCAGATATTCGTACAATGGAGTATAAGATGGTGTGAGATGTGAGGTAAGTGATGTATTCGTCTACCTGCAGTCGTCTGCTTTCAACATACTCGAATCCGTGATCTAGTGTTTCAATGACAGCAGCTACATATTCTTCTGAGTCAGAGGTCCCAGGGACTAAGAAGTCTTCAAGTACTGTCAATACAGTGTCCTTATCAGTAAGCTTACTCAGTGCATCAATGACGGCTAATTTCATCTCTTTCGATTCACTATGCTGTGCAGATCGATTAAGAAAGCTGAGTATAACTGTAAGAGCTGACTCTGATCCAGTGTTCCCGAGAGCATGGACTACTAGAATGCTTCGTGAAAGATTTAGATCAGTTTGGCTGTTGATGCTTGAAGATATTGTGTTAAGATAATTCATGACTTGAACTTCAACCTCTTCAGAGCCTTTGGTTGCAAGACTTCCATACACTAAAAGTAGCTGGTCTGAGATGTTGGCATTAAGATTTGCATTTGGGTTGCGTAAATGATCTTCTAGACCAATGACAAGGTCAAGACTCACCCAATCCAAGAAGGATATATGAGTAAGAATCGAGTTCACCTCCAAATTATCATTTGTATAGTTCAGAGCATTCAAGAGATGCTGAAAGGTTAACACACAAAAAAAAAAATCTAGTAAAAATTAGACATTTTCATAATTATAATCATGATTAGCTATGCAATTAATTAGCTATTCATTTTATTTATATACTATTTGAGATCTTAAGCTTCCATCAGCACTTAAAAGCATGAAAATTGCTTCCCTTAGATTTCCATAGGAGTGTGAGTTTGGTATCTGTTATGAAATTTTAGGCAATTTGCCACCACATTCTGTAATGATAATGAATTTGTGCTTACTTGTTTCATGAACGTCAATATTTCATCTATAGCAGGAGTATTTGAAGGTTCAACTCCATACTCCGACTCCAGTTCCACCAGCCTCTTCAGTTTTTCAACTGTTGATAAAAATATAGCTACAATAAAAATCCTTACTCGTCACAGCCAGGGACTAGTTAAGTTATCAAACAGGAATAGTTACAATGTATGGAACCTTTAAAAGACTTTAGCATTAAAATACTGTTGTCAGTGTGAGATATGGGGAGATATTTCACAAGCCAAAAGCGAGTGAAATATCTCGCCATATCTCACAGCTGATGCTTGAATTGAAAGGTGTAGCTATGTCCTTTGTTGTAGCAATTTCAGAGTTTCTTTCTTTCAGAATCATATGTAGCTATACTTTCTTAGTTTTGAGAAGTTGCATTATTCTACCTTGTTTTTCACTCTCTTCATCTCCTCTGTATCGTCTTAAAGCCAAGGTTACAGATCCAGAAGGAAGCCTTTCCCTCAACATATTCATCTCTTGAAGTGCTTCATCTCCTGAGTCAGTATGTGATGAATGGTTAAAATTTGTGTACACATTTGTACATAGTGCTTTTGTTAAAACTCACTTTCATCAACTGTTGCCTTCAAATTCTCTTCCATGGAAGTTCTCATGTTGGAATCAATCTTCTTCTTTTCAATCCCAAACACGTAGTTGGTAATCTTATGACAACTTCGCAGTTTTAGATCATACCACCCACTTGCCGAGAACATTGCTGAAAAAAAAAACTCATCAGCCTGTGTGACATCTGATTCATTCACCAAACGCACAGTCATATTTCCAGCAGAATGTACCAGTCGTCCTGCCTTATACTCAATTTCTTCATCCTTCTCCATTTCAATGTCCTTTTTTGGTGCACTTGATGCAAGCTCATGCACATCTCTTGCATGAACAATTCTTCTCATTTTCATCTTCCCTTCTTCAGTTGGAATATGACTGCATTCAGAGCAATTAATAAATTATATTCATAGCCTGGCAATATTGACTCCATGAATAACTTACGTGTAGTGGGAAGTGTGAGTCGATTCTGAATCTGTCTCTTCCTCTTCCTCTGTTTCATCAAAGTTGGCCTGAAAAGCAGCAGCAACACCTTTCTTGAAGGTGATAGCTTTATTGTTCTCAGAGGTGGAGTGGTAAACAGCTGATATTTTTCCGTGTGAATTCTGGATGAAACAGAACCATTTAGAAAGAAGTTTCGTTATCGATTGCTGCATCCCTCTATGTGAATCAATGATAATAATGTATCTCATTAATTCTATTGATTATATACTTTTTTTGTCTTCAGTACTATTTTGTAAAATGTCTCCAGAAAGTTTGGCACTTTTGATGTCCATGCAGTACAGTTTTGCAGAATTGGAGTTGCATCTCTTAGACTTTGAATGATCTGAAATTTTCCTCTTTCTTTCATATAAGGCCTGGCCTGCAGCTTATGCAGTGGTGGAGCGACTGGTCACTTTTTTCACTCCGAATGTTTTTAATTTAATTGCTATAATAGCTTCAATCTTTTAAAGCCAAAACTTTTCTGGGTGGTATGCCCCCAGACCCACCTGGTGCACTATGTAGTCACAATAAATACCTGACTACGTACATCATTTTTGTTACTCCGCCCCTGTCAGGTGACATCTTAACAGGAGGAAAGCACATTCTCATTGTAGTCCTATGACCTTAAAGGATCAGAATAATAACTAGCTAGAGTTCTCAAGCATTGACATCACTTTATTGAAATATTTTATAAGAGTTATTTACTGACCTTAGGGGTTAAAACATCCCACTGCTCTAGGGAGATTCTGAAAGAGTACAAACCTCAGGGTACAACCACCAAGGAGAAGCATCGTTAAGGGAAACATCGAAGGAGCCTCTTCCAGTACAGCATTCCTGTCTTCATCTATGTTGGCACCTTGCGGTTTTCAATTGGTCTCTATGGCCATTTGAAAGTGCATTTCAATACAAATATCTGTATCGGTAGGAAGGGAACAGAGATATCGGGAGCTTTGGGTGTGCTGACACTAATGTTGGAGCTTCGTTTGAGGGCAGTGTGTCTGCAAGTTTGCTGGTACGTAAGTATACTGCTGATCCTTAACTGATTTAAGTTTTTTCCAATTAATATAGCTAGCTATACTGTTTTTTCTTGAGCCTCAAATTCAGTCTCCAGTAATACTTTATTACATAATAATAATTAACAGATAATGTCAGCATAGAGTAATAATCACATGCATAGTAATGTACAGTTTGCACATATTTATACGTAGCTATCAGTTACACAGTAAATGAGTAAATTACGACAATAACAGTAGCTACTGATCTTATCCACAATAGGACATCTAGTCTAATTTAACTACATGTAATTAAATATTAACTATATAGCAATTAAGGCATATATACTGTTGCTATTTTTTTTCTAAGTAGCTAATGGATAGGTTATCTTCTCTCTTTCGAGACAGAATATAGCTATATGGTGGTCTCTTTAATGGAGAACAGCTTAGGATATGGCAGTGTGATCTGATTGTTTAGACAGGTTTCATTGGACGCCACTAAAATGTAACTACTGTATTTTTTTTCCATAGCCCTACCCTTGTCTTAAATGGGGCAAGCGTCGCCGCTGGGACAAACTGAGCAAGAAATGGAATCTCGGTTCTCGAGGATGGAGGGCATTGTATCAGCGTTGCAAGGGAAAGCTAAACCGTACCTGTGCTGCAGGGGCTCTCAACAGTCCACTCTTCAAAACATTAAAACAACAAACTAAATCTGAAATTTCTATACTTCATCTTGATACTGAATGGCCATGAATCAAAGCATACTGATACATAACATTTTTATCTTGCTATCTATATAATGGAAATAATAAATAATTTATATCAGTAGATTTTGTTAGCCATAGTTGTCAGTGGATCACATGTTGAGTTACTAGTTTACCATTTGTACCATTAGGATTGTTCCCTTCGAGGTTGGCTATCAACCTCCTGGAGATATTGATAATTAAGCTATTACCCTCTGTCATGAGACCTACATGGCTGCTATAACCTATCTATTATAAAGACATACCTCATGCCCCTGTATTAGGGAGTGCGGGATTTAGCTGTAAGCTCCTTTATGCAATTTCAATTTATGCTAAATTATGAGAACTAATTCTATTGAATTATAAAATTGCTGACAATTAGCTATAGCTATGTAAAGCTGAGCACCGCTATGAAAAGAGAAAGAATCTGAAAAGACCCACTCAGCCACAGCCAATGACAGCTGTACTATGTATATATTTATCCTCATGAGACTTCCACCATAAAGTTACATTATTAGACACATCCTCAGCAGCACAACTACAGTATTATGATTCTCTACAAAATTATTCTTCATGCTTTTAGCTAAGCTCCCTATTATGCTAAGGTGTGGCTGATTTTTGCTATGTACGTGCTATTGTAATGTCTGCAGAATAGCTAGTACATACATTATGTATAGCAAACAATTATTGTTTTAGCTCAAGACAAAAAAAATTTCTCTAGCTAGCAAGTTTAAAGCAGAGCAACTTGTGTAAACAACTATCTTGTATGTATTGGTGATGTTAGTAAATTACGTAGCCACAGCCAGTAGCTAATCAAGTTATTGCATGTGGTTGAATAATCGCTGCTGGATCAGCAAGTCTGTGAGACTACTGGTGAAGTAGTGGGGAAAAGGGGACTGCTCAGAGCTCCGCCAACACACATGGGATTCAAACGTCCAGTGCAACTCCGAGTCACAGGCCTTCTCCCTCGGGAAGGAAGGCTCCAGCTTGTACTCAAGGGACTGAAACGACGGCGACTCCCCCATGAAAAACATGGGTAAGGCTGTGTAGGAAACAAGATAGATAAACAACAAAATAATAACAACAACAATAAGATTAGTATAAGGTTTTAGACCTTAGAGCTGACACATTAACTAGAACACATGACAGTTAACTATAGATATTTGGGAGTCCCAATTTCATTATAGGAACATTTGAGAAATGGCTAGTTTCAATCAAAATGTTTGATTTCTGTCAATTATGAACCTGTGGCTAACTATTATTAACTCACTATTCTAACGGAACGTCCCCATGGCAGTGACACTCTTCGGTGGCAAATTCTTGCACTTCTGATTTGGTACCATGCATTTAATTCAACCCGATTATTGGGCCTCGAGTCTAAAACTCCAATGCACGACCTTGCGGAGAGAGTACAGCATGCAGTACAAGCCTGGACACCTGCTGCTGGCTCGATCTGATAATTGAAAGTGGCCTCAGCAGACAGGCCTGCTCGTGCTGCCTATAAAAGGAGAAAATAGATTCACTAAGTTAACAAACATTTATTAACGATTCTTGGATAGCATGCTTTAATTAGCTATTTATACAATCATATATATTTTTGCTTTATTGTACACTTTTCCTTAATATAAACTTGTAGCTACGTATCTATTGTATAGCTAGCTTCCAATTAGTTGGAAAGTGATAATAGCTAACATTGCTAGCTACATGTAGGTATGTACGTATATCACTTACCACCAAACTAACAGAAACACTTCCTTCAATAGTAACTCCCAATCTAAAAGTTAGTGCACCCAAAGCTCCCGATGCCTCTGTTCCTGTTCTACCGATGCAGACATTCGTATTGAAGTTTATATCTAATTGTCCACGAAGAGCAATTGAAATGGTCAAGGGGATTCCAAAGACGGAGACTGGAATTCTGAAACTGAAGAGGGTTCTTCGATACCGACCTAGAGGGCGAGAATCGGCTCTGCAGTGGCTGGATAGTGCTCGGTTGAAGTTAAAGTCGAGTAGAGTATTGGTACCTACTCTGGCATATAGTGAAATAGATATGGATGTGGTGGAAGCAGTTAGCTGGAATTTAAGATCAGCTAAGGTTGCAGACCGTGAGAGAACTCTTGCCTTTACAATGCCTCGAGTGAAGGCTTTCATTCGGTCACAGTGAGTGCCGATTCCTGCAAAGTACCCACTGGCTATTTTGATATTAGCTTTGCTGATGCCAATGGTCTTGGAGGTGATGTATGCTCTATGACGGGGATAGGTATTGACATCACTTTGTCGAGTTGATAATGAAGCAACGTAATTGTAGTCAGAATTGGATGAAGAGTCCCAGTCACTCGTTTGTCGCTTGGCTCGACCACCTGGTATTGTGCTCTCTCTTTCAAGTATTTCAAAAAGGAGATCTTTAGAATCGATCTTCTTGAAGTAGTCCACCACCATCATGTGTAGATCGGTACTGTTTATTGAAGTAGATATTCGTACAATGGAGTATAAGATGGTGTGAGATGTGAGGTAAGTGATGTATTCGTCTACCTGCTGTTGTCTGCTTTCAACATACTCAAATCCGTGATCTAGTGTTTCGATGATAGCAGCTACGTATTCTTCTGAGTCAGAGGTCCCAGGGACTAAGAAGTCTTCAAGTACTGTCAATACAGTGTCCTCATCAGTAAGCTTACTCAATGCATCAATGACGGCTAACTTCATCTCTTTTGATTCACTATGCTGTGCAGATCGATTAAGAAAGCTGAGTATGACTGTAAGAGATAACTCTGATCCAGTGTTCCCTAGAGCATGGACTACTAGAATGCTTCGTGAGAGATCGGGATCAGTTTGGCTGTTGATGCTTGAAGATATTGTGTTAAGATAATTCATGACTCGAACTTCAACCTCTTCTGAGCCTTTGGTTGCGAGACTTCCGTACACTAAAAGTAGCTGGTCTGAGATGTTAGCATTAAAATTTGCATTCGGGTTGCTTAAATGATCTTCTAAACCAATGACAAGGTCAAGACTTGCCCAATCCAAGAAGGATATGTGTGTGAGGATTGAGTTCACCTCCAAATTATCATTTGTATTGTTCAGAGCATTCAAGAGAGCCTAAAAGGTTAACACACAAAAAAATCTAGTCACAAACATTAAGTTTGACATTTTCATAATTATAATCATGATTAGCTAATTAGCTATTCATTTTATTTATATACCATTTGAGATCTTAAGCTTCCATCAGCACTTAAGAGCATGAAAATAGCTTCCCTTAGTTTTCCATAGGAGTCTGAGTTTGGTATCTGTATTGAAGAATAATTTCAGTCAATTAGCTATAAATCTCACCACATTCTGTAATGATAATAGCTTACTTGTTTCATGAATGTTAATATTTCATCTATAGCAGGAGTATTGGAAGGTTCAACTCCATACTCTGACTCGAGTTCCACCAGCCTCTTCAGTTTTTCAACTGTTAATGAAAATATAGCTACAATAAAAATCCTTACTCGTCACAGCCAGAGACTAGGTACGTAAGTTATCTAATAGGAATATAGTTACAATGCATGGAACCTCTTAAAGATTTTAGCAACTTTCATACTGTTGTTTGAATTGAAAGGTGCATGTAGCAATTTCAGAGTTTTCTTATTAATCTTTCAGAATCATAGCTGCTAGCTAGTGTACTTCCTTAGTTTTGAGAAGTTGCATAATATTTTACCTAGTTTTTCACTCTCTTCATCTCCTCTGTATCGTCTTAAAACCAAGGTTACAGATCCAGAAGGAAGCCTTTCCCTCAACATATTCATCTCTTGAAGTGCTTCATCTCCTGAGTCAATAACAATACGTGACGAATTGTTAATTTTGTGTACATCGTGCTTTTGTTAAAACTCACTTTCATCAACTGTTGCCTTCAAATCCTCTTCCATGGAAGTCCTCATGTTGGAATCAATCTTCTTCTTTTCAATCCCAAACATGTAGCTGGTAATCTTATGACAACTTCGCAGTTTTAGATCGTACCACCCACTTGCCGAGAACATTGCTGAGAAAGACTCGTCATCCTGTGTGACATCTGATTCATTCACCAAATGCACGGTCATGTTTCCAGCAGAATGCACCAGTCGTCCTGCCTTATATTCAATTTCTTCATCCTTCTCCATTTCAACGTCTTTTTTTGGTGCACTCGATGCAAGCTCATGCACATCTCTTGCATGAATGATTCTTCTCATTTTCATCTTCCCCTCTTCAGTTGGAATATGACTGCAGTCACAGCAATCAATAAATTATTCATAGCCTGGCAATATTGACTCCATGAATAACTTACGTGTAGTGGGAAGTGTGAGTCGATTCTGAATCTGTCTCTTCCTCTTCCTCAGTTTCATCAAAGTTGGCCTGAAAAGCAGCAGCAACACCTTTCTTGAAGGTGATAGCTTTATTGTTCTCAGAGGTGGAATGGTAAACAGCTGCTATTTTCCCGTGTGAATTCTGGACGAAACAGAACCATTTAGAAAGAAGTTTCGTCATCGATTGCTGCATCCCTCTATGTGAATCAATAATTACTATTGATAATAATGTATCTCATTAATTCGATTGATCATACTTTTTTTCTTCTTTAGTAGTATTTTGTAAAATGTCTCCAGAAAGTTTGGCACTTTTGATGTCCATGCAGTACAGTTTTGCAGAAGTTTCATTGTGAATTCCAGCTGCATAATTATATATGGGTAATTATGTAGTCATACTCTATAACTATAGCAATATATAGTTACATGAAATGCAAGTTATGTCGAGTTCTGCCTTGATTCCCACATTCCCTTCTTCACTGCTGCTGAAGAATTGTTGATAGGCAGTGTAGAGATAATGGCAACGCTGTGCACTCTGTAATAGTTAATTATAACAACATAACTTTTGTATCATAATGAGTAATAAATAGCTAGCTAGCTGGGGAAGAAGAAGAAGAAGAAGAAGAAGAAGTCTACAATAATTATAGCAACTGATTGTACTACAAACTTCTACTATGACTCACTTCACATTCTCCAGTTTTCACATATCTTGGTGTTGCAGGAGTGGCAGCACTGGAGAAACACTGCAGCACTGATGCTGCAGTGATGAAGGTCGCTAGTAATTGGAGTTGCATCTTTTAGACTTTGAATGATCTGAAAAGGCTCTTGCTTGGTATGGATACTTAGCTACTTTCCCTCCTTCTTTTATATAAGGCCTGGGCCTGCAGCTGATGACATCATAAAAGGAGGAAAGCACATTCTTCATTGTAGTCCTATGACCTTAAATTATCATTAGGATCTATAAATTTGAGAATAACAACTAGCTAGAGTTCTCAAGCATTGACATCACTTCATTAAAATATTTTTTAAGAGTTGTTTACTGACTCTATGGGTTGAAATATCCCCTGCTCTAGGGAGTTCTGAAAGAGTACAAACCTCACAGTAACAAAGGATAATGGTATTCACGTCTTCAACATACTTATAATTGACTTAAGGGTACAACCACCAAGGAGGAAAGCGCTTAAGCATTTTTAAAAAGGAAGTTCAGAGTTCACTAATAATAAATTTAATTAATAATAATTTTTTATAATAATACGCGCGCGCATTTTGACATTTTACAAAAGGAAGGAAAATTTGTTTGCTTAAATTGTCATATAGCTAGCTACTATTGCAAGTTTTCATTCATTTTTCTGGAGCCCTACCCTGGATCTGCCCCTGTAATATTGACCTCTGTACCACTTATATTGTATTGTGCATATTCTTGAAGGTGTTGGCTCACCTGGGTCATCATTGCTAAGGGTCCACCTTCATAGCTAAGGTGTGATCAGGAGGACTTTGAATGGGCAGGTCTGCTTCTCCAAGACTATTTTCCCTTGCTCTATAGCTATATGAAGCTCTAATTTCACCAGCTCAGTCATGTCAAAGTTGGGTATGTAAGAGTCGTTATCCTAGGGCTAGCTATAATATACGTAGTTTTCGCACTTGTCACTGAAGTCAGCCAATACCATCAAAGGCTGTTGAGCTATTCGAGTAGGTATACGTAGCACATCTTGATTCATTATACTCTCACACATGCACTGTCTTCACCATTGATCAAGGTAAGCCACAAGCTAGTAGCTAAAATTCAAGGCCTAAACAATGTTGGTGCAAATAGGATGTTTTCTGTGCATTAATTTTGTGGGTAATTGGAAAGAAACTGGTCCAGGAACCCAAGGTGTCATGTGGCAGTGAACAATTCTTTTTCGCCCTGCTTGTGATGACCCCCTCTTGTTGAAAGATTCCTGTAGTGCTGGCATGATAAAAGTATCTGACACTATAGCTGGTATTGTTATAATCATTATTAGCAGTCATGTTTCTTTGTTCACCTCTATGATTATTTTGAAGGGAAAAAATGACACCAATGAATCTGTTTAAGTGACCTTTTATTAAATACCTGTGGTTACTTGATTGAAGCACTTCACTATAATATCACTACCCCAATTCCTTAAACACTGCCAAAGTAACAATAACATGGTGCCATGTAAGGCATACTATAATAGGCAGCAGGTCTAGAATTGTTTTAACCCTGAGCACATGCATAAGGCTTATAGTATGCAAAAAAAGAGACCCCAATAGATTTTTAAGCTGTGAATACATGTGGTTACTTGATTGAAGCATGCACTTCCTGGTCACTATACCACTACTCTGACTGTCTGACTAATATTTAGTGGTGGATTAATGGGCCATGCAGCTGCAGAATAGCAACCAGTACACCCATTTTCACTTCACTTTGAACGTGGTCTGGGAAGTGTATGGTTTGTTTTTTTAAGGTTGTTTCAATGGGCATTAATGGAACTCACAAAGCATAAACTTTCCATGAGATTTGGAAGGTTATGCTTTAACTGCCCGAAAAAACAAACCATACACTTCCCGAGGCATGTTCAAAGTGAAGTGAAAATCCGTGTGCGTATGCTGATTAGCGTATTAACCAAGTCTCATAGTGCAAAGGTCATCTGAAACTAAAATAAAAGGGTGGACTTTATTTAGCTAGACCACTTGCCCATGATCTCATTATGTCTTCTTAGAGATTTGTCATGTGAGTTGAGATTCTTTATGATTAATTGTACTAAGTCAAGAGAAATTTTCGCTCATGGATTTGAGATTGGGAGGCACAAACTCTCTAAGCTGATTACAGAAGTGGAAAAAAATTTTTTTAACATACATAAATTAGTATTAAAGTCAGTCAGTCGTCTAAAAATTGCTGACTTTAGTCTCTATCATATGAAGACGACTCATGCTGAACCTGGGTATTGGGTAAGAAGTGTTTTTCTTGTCACCCGCCATAATTAATTATTACCAAGACCTCTATTGGACCAGGGCCCTCTGACCATCACCTCAATAAACAAAAATTATTAACAAAGGCGCAAGACATTAGTGGATCCTTTGAATGACAGTATAATAATGTTGCATGTGTTTGATAAGCAACTTTTTCTAGCACCGCATGCTCATATATTATAATATTAATATGAGTCATGTAATAATTAATAATATTATAATACTGAAACTCCAACGGTGAAATATTGAAACCACTGCACACATTTCCTTCACTACTGTGGTTTGTGCTCTCCATGGTGTCACCAGCTGTTAGCTGCCAAGGTGTCACCACATCTGTCCGGCTTCTTTTAGTAGCTGCCAAAATATCACCCCTGAGCCAGTACGTCTGTAAACAACATTAAAAAGGATGCTGAATAAGAAGGATACTGAGCATCCTTTTTATTAACTTACTGCAGCTAGATGTAAGAAATAATTTTAAGGAGGGACAGTTGTTCACCAGGTTATAAAAGATCAGTGCAGAATTCTCTTCAAAGTCAACAACTAAATTTGCACTAAGTATCTTTAAAGAGATGCAACATGAATTAACGATTTTGATCATTGCAGCATCAGTGCTGCAATGTTTCTCCAATGCCACTCCTGCAACACCAAGATATGTGAAAACTGGAGAATGTGAGGTGAGCTAGCTGCTTCATTAAATCTTCTTTTTCCTCTCTCCTCTCCCCAAAATTATATAGCTACATAGCTAGTTATGTATTTTTTCAAATGTCGTGTTACATAATCACATATTGCAGAGTGCACAGCGTTGCCACTATCTCTACACTGCATATCAACAATACTTTAGCAACAGTGAAGAAGGAAATGTGGGAATCAAAGCAGAACTCGACATAACTTGCATTTCATGTAAGTAATTGCATGCATGGTCTATTGTAATATCTGCAGATCTAGAACTATTATCATAACTTTGCAGCTGGAATTCATAATGAAACTTCTGCAAAACTGTACTGCATGGACATCAAGAGTGCCAAACTTTCTGGAAAAATTTTACAAAACAGCACTAGTGAAGAAAAAAGGTATGATTAGTAGTTATGTAGGTAGCTACATGGACATCAACATTAATAATAATAATTATTTCCTTTTGATTCACATAGAGGGATGCAGCAATCAATGACGAAACTGCTTTCTAAATGGTTTTGTTTCATCCAGAATTCACATGGAAAAATAGCAGCTGTTTACCACTCCACCTCTGAGAACAATCAAGCCATCACCTTCAAGAAGGGTGTTGCTGCTGCTTTTCAGGCCAACTTTGATGAAACTGAAGAAGAGGAAGAGACGGATCCAGAATCAACCCACACCTCCCACTACATGTAAGAGTCGATATTGCCAGGTTATGAATACTGGTTACAATTAGCCAATTGCTGTGACTGCAGTCATATTCCAACTGAAGAGGGAAAGATGAAAATGAGAAGAATCATTCATGCAAGAGATGTGCATGAGCTTGCATCGAGTGCACCAAAGAAAGACGTTGAAATGGAAAAGGATGAAGAAATAGAGTACAAGTCAGGACGACTGATGCATTCTGCTGGAAACATGACTGTACGTTTGGTGAATGAATCAGATGTTACACAAGATGATACGACTTTCTCAGCCATATTCTCGGCAAGTGGGTGGTACGATCTAGAACTGCGAAGTTGTCATAAGATTACCAGCTACGTGTTTGGGATTGAAAAGAAGAAGATTGATTCCAACATGAGAATTTCCATGGAAGAGGATTTGAAGGCCACAGTTGATGAAAGTGAGTTTTAAGTAAGGCACTACAAATGCTTTTAGTCATTACGTGACTTTATGATAATATTGACACAGGAGATGAAGCACTTCAGGAGATGAGACTCTTGAGGGAAAGGCTTCCTTCTGGATCTGTGACCTTAGCTTTAAGACAATACAGAAGAGACAAAGAGAGTGATAAACTAGGTAACTCTAAAAAATATAATGACTAGCAGTGACTGGCACATGTATAGGAATCAGCCATTTAATAATTTTTGGATTTTATTATAACAGTTGAAAAAGTTAAGAGGCTGGTGGAACTCGAGTCAGAGTATGGAGTTGAACCTTCAAACACTCCTGCTATAAATCAAATACTAGCTTTCATGAAGCAAGTAAGCACTTCGATCATTACATAATTAGCTAGCTATTAATATTATAGCTAACCCTATTATCCATAAAGATACCAGACTCGGATTCTTCTGAAAGACTAAAGGAAGCTGTTTTCATGCTGTTAAGTACTGATGGAAGCTTGATATCTCAAATGGTAAATATTATTTGTAGCTCGTGGATTTGTTCACTGTCAAAAAATGAATGCATGGCAGGTCAGAATGAAACTTTGACCCCATTCAGCTATAAGGAAATGTAAAATCATGATTAGCACATCATGATAAGATGTTTTAAAGAAGAAATGTTAGTAACTAGCTTTATGTGCTAACATTTATTCCTTTTTCAGGCTCTTTTGAATGCTCTGAACAGTATAAATGATAGTTTGGAGGCAAATGCGATCCTCACACACATATCCTTCTTGGATTGGGCGAGTCTTGACCTTGTCATCAGTCTGGAAGATCATTTATGCAACCCGAATCCCGAATTCAACGATAGCATCTCAGAACAGCTACTTTTAGTGTATGGAAGTCTCGCAACCAAAGGCTCTGAAGAGATTGAAGTTCGAGTCATGAATTATCTTAACACAGTATCTTTGAGCATCAGTAGCCAGTCTGATCTCGATCTCTCACAAAGCATTCTAGTAGTCCATGCTCTAGGGAACACTGGATCAGAGTCATCTCTTACAGTCATACTCAGCTTTCTTAATCGATCTGCACAGCACAGTGAATCCAAAGAGATGAAGTTAGCCATCATTGATTCATTGAGTAAGCTTACTGATAAGGACACTGTATTGACAGTACTTGAAGAATTCTTAGTCCCTGGGACCTCTGACTCAGAAGAATACGTAGCTGCTGTCATTGAAACACTAGATCATGGATTCGAGTATGTTGAAAGCAGACGACAGCAGGTGGACGAATACATCACTTACCTCACATCTCACACCATCTTATACTCCATTATACGAATATCTGCTTCAATCAACAGTACTGATCTACACATGATGGTGGTGGATTACTTCAAGAGGATCGATTCTAAAGATCTTCTTTTTGAAATACTTGAAAGAGAGAGCACAATACCAGGTGGTCGAGCCAAGCGACAAACAAGTGACTGGGACTCTTCATCCAATTTGGACTACAATTACGTTGCTTCATTATCAACTCGACAAAGTGATGTCAATACTTATCCCCGTCATAAAGCATACATCACCTCAAAGACCATTGGCATCAGCAAAGCTAATATTAAAGTAGCCAGTGGGTACTTTGCAGGAATTGGCACTCACTGTGACCAAATGAAAGCTTTCGCTCGAGCCATTGTAAAAGGAACAGTTTTCTCACGATCTGCAACCTTAGCTGATCTTAAATTCCAGCTTACTACTTCCACCACATCCACATCCATTTCTCTATATGCCAGAGTAGGTACCAATACTCTACTCGACTTTGGCTTCAACCGAGCACTATCCAGCCATTGCAGATCTGATTCTCGCCCTCTAGGTCGGTATCGAAGAACCCTCTTCCGTTTCAGTATACCTGTTTCTGTCTTTGGAATCCCCTTGACCATTTCAATTGCTCTTCATGGACAATTAGATATAAACTTCAATACAAATGTCTGCATCGGTAGAACAGGAACAGAGGCATCGGGAGCTTTGGGTGCAATAACTTTTAGATTGGGAGTCTCTATCGAAGGAAGTGCTTCTGTCAGCTTGCTGGTAAGTCAATGAGAAGTCCACATTATGTACAATGACAAACCTTCTCAATTCTAAATGTTATTCTATATGTAAAATAAACTTGTAATATACTGACATTATTTTTGTCTGCATGCAGTGAATCAGGCTAATATTAATTTCATCTTGTAGGTAGCACGAGCAGGCCTGTCTGCTGAGGCCACTTTCAACTATCAAATAGAGCCAACAGCAGGTGTGCAGGCTTGTACGGCATGCTGTACGTCCTCCGCAAGGTCGTGCATTGGAGTTTTCGACTCGAGACCCGATAATCAGATTGAATTATATGCATGGTACCAACTCGGAGGTGTAAGTACTTGCCATCAATTAGTGTCACTGCTAGGCCTTGATACGTAGATAACTAATAATGTTATTATAGCCAAAAAATGGCTAGAAAAATAGCTAGGTTCATATTTCAAGACAAAAAAAACATTTAGTCTTCTCTGCAGGACTTTCACTAATAGTTAACTTCTTATGGCACTGATTGTAGTATAAATTAGTGTTAATAAGTAGCTACAGTGAATTTGCATTCACCTTGCACCTTTCACTATAGCTAATTGCCTAGCTTCTAGCACAATCTTGTTATTTCGTTGTTTATCTACTATCTTTTTTCTGTGCAGTTTTTTTCATGGGGGCGTCGCCGTCGTTTTAGTCCCTTGAGTACAAGCTGGAGCCTTCCTTCCCGAGGGAGAAGGCCTGTGACTCGGAGTTGCACTGGAAATTTGAATTCCATGTGTGTTGGTGGAGCTCTGAGCAGTCCCCTCTTCCCGACTACTTCACCAGTAGTCTCACAGACCTGTACGTGGGGAGCTAGCTAGCTCCTGAGAACATGCCCCTCTGGATAAACTTTATTAATATAATACTATACGATAGTTGTTACCTTACAAACTGCATATTGCTAGCTACATAATAGTTAGTTGTTCATTCTGGCTGCTGTATAGTTATGGCTAACAGTTATGGAACCTGATTATTTTATTTTTTTAAATTTCTTGTACACAGATTGTGAGAATTATAAAATTATTGTTTGCTACATCTGGCTACTATTTAACTGATGATCAGCCCCATGCATTCACAAATCTTTGGGTTATAATAGAGTTGACACTTGCTATGTAGCTAGCTGGATAGCTTTATTAGAATGGAAGAATAATAGAATGGAATATCTGAACATTTTTATGTATGTATAGTTAATAGTCATTGCATGGACTGTTCCCTGAAAACAATAATTGTAGTTAAAGGCTCATTATCTATACAAATAGTGTGGTGTATAGGCCTTGATTGTAAAATATTTGCCTATAGCTATTATTCTATTCTTGTGGCTATTCTTTTTGTATTATCTATAGCTATTCTTTTTATCTCATATGGTAAAGTGGGGTTCCACTTGTTGAACCCCTACTTGGCCCGACATGTCACACCAAGAGTCAGGCATCTGTTGGTGGAGGTATATAGGTAGTAGCCTTAATTGACAATCAAGCTCCTCAAGATGATTAGCATAATTAGCTACGTACTCAATCATTTTCTGTGACGTATAAAGTTTTGAAAAGCTCATAGACAAGCTGTCCAGCTGTGAGCTGACAAAACAGAGAATAGCTAGCTATAGTTACATATATGCAATCAAGAGAGAGAGAGAGAGAGAGAGAGAGAGAGAGAGAGAGAGAGAGAGACCATAAAGTATGCTGATCTCCTGGAGACTGTGCGTAGTAAAGGATATAAAGGTTGTCTACTAACTGTTAAAGTTGGATCACGTGGCCTACCAAATACATCGAGTTTTACAAAATTAAAAGAACACCTAGGCCTAACAAATAAGATTACAAAGGAACTAATGATTAACACTGCTAAAGGAGCCATTAATGAATCTTTCTTGATCTGGAAAGCCAGAAATAACAGAACACAGTGACATTACCATGCTCATCATGCTTACTGCCTCCCTCCCCCTCTTTAATTCTTATTTTATTTTTGTGTGTGCCAGGTAATTGTGCATGGCTGTCGTCTTGACAAAATGATCCTGGAACAACTCACCCCTCATTTGTATTCACCACAAATCAAATGAAGAGTTATATATATATGAGAGAGAGAGAGAGAGAGAGAGAGAGAGAGAGAGAGAGAGAGAGAGAGAGAGAGAGAGAGAGAGAGAGAGAGAGAGAGAGAGAGAGAGAGAGAGAGAGAGAGAGAGAGAGAGAGAGAGAGAGAGAGAGAGAGAGAGAGAGAGAGAGAGAGAGAGAGAGAGAGAGAGAGAGAGAGAGAGAGAGAGAGAGAGAGAGAGAGAGAGAGAGAGAGAGAGAGAGAGAGAGAGAGAGAGAGAGAGAGAGAGAGAGAGAGAGAGAGAGAGAGAGAGAGAGAGAGAGAGAATCTTAGTAGTAACAATACTATAATTAGAGATACGTACTACAGAGGCAAACTAATATTCATGCTATTAGAAGGACTATAAACAATATAGCTAATTGAGGCAAAAAATAATAAAAGAGAGCATAAAATAATCAATTGTTAGCACTTTCATCACACATTCCAGTTTCAGAAATTACGTACGTATGACAGTCTCTAGTAGCTAGCTATCTCTATAGTAAGAAGATTGCTTTCATAGTGACTTATGGAGGTCCAGGTCTTACTATGGCTGCTGCTACTACATTATCCACTAAGTAAGCAATGATATTTATGATACATACAGTTGTAGCTATTTTGCTGTAAAATTATTTCTAATTATTTGTAGTGGCCAATGCCATGCGTCAGAGTGGTGACATCAGGACTTTGGGAAAAATTAATCAGACTCACCTCATTGGTCGCATGGAGTTGTGTGATGATGACGGAGTGTAGAGAAAAATATGTGCAGGTGGATTGGATGAAAAAGATACAAAAGTTGCATGTAGACAAATGGGCTTCTCTGACCAAGGTACGTACAATCATATGCTGAGTAAAGGATACTTTGGGATCAAATACTTTGTCCTTTGCAGAGAGGTTATCCTTTTCTTGAAGGTTAAAAATGTAGTGATGCTATGGGAAGGGGGCCCAAAAGAGCATCCTTTGTTGGGAGGTCTAAGAGGACCCTTCATCAGAGGTTCCATTGTAGTACGTAGCTACATAGGTAACAAGGAGTAAAATTTTGTAAAGACTCATGTTATGGCAAGAGTCCATCACTCAGAAGGAGGTTCCATACATTTGGCTGCAGTGGGAATGAGCAAAATCTTACTGCCTGCTCAAAGATAAAAGCTAATGTACATTGCACTCAAGCTGCAGGAGTTGCATGAGCGCAAGTGTTCGTGTGTGTGGTATCTTACAGGTAGCTAACAGATAGGGTCTGCCCAGAATTCTTATAGCTAATAGGGTGTCCCTTTGGATGATCAAAACCATCACTGATACTATGAGTACTACTAAAGCTAAGTGGTCAAAATGGCTAGCTACATAACGGGTGGCCAATGGTGGCCACTGCATGTCAACCAGTGTGGGTATACCCTGGATCGTATAGTAGACTGCAGAACTGCCAGACAATAATAGTACTGACTTAATTTAATGACTTCTGTAATTACTCTCTCCTTGTGTCCATTCCTCTATAGAGAAAATTCTAGAATATATAGTAGCTACCAGAGTCTGATAACTACATATAAACAGATTACATAGCATAAACTAAAATTACAATTAGAATGTGCTAAAGTACAAGTATTTGTCAGCATGTGGGTGTGTGCAAGTGTTATATGTGTGTTATTTACCACAATAATAGGGAAATGCACACTATAGGTTAGCTGAAACTACATAAGAGAGTGAACCCCTCTACAGTAATCAATGGAAATATGTAGCTATATATCATGTGTAGCTAATTGTAATAGTGTACATAGGTATCAAGGTATCAGAAATATTGACAGAAACCTCTACCAGTTGTGTGGCAACAACGAATGTTATCACTCTCATGGAACAGATGGTTATCACAGTGACAGACAGGGAGCAATCCGGTACCTAGTATCACTTCCTGTACAGTGACGCCATCAAGCATGCAGGCTTCGTTCGAGACTGGACACCCCCTGGCAAAGGAATGTAACTGTGCAGAGGTCTGGGGGTACTGGCAGCTCTCATGGTCTTAGGAATGGTTGGTGTGATCCTGGGGTGGGTGTGGTCATGTCACCGAAGAAGAACCATTCAGGAGAAGTCAGTACGTATATCATTATGTACATACTATTCTTGTTGAATGATGTAGAACTGCCTCTGTCTCCTCACCACACCCCTTAGTCCAATACGATTCCACTGGTCCCCAGGACAACCCCACTTATGGCACTCCTGAAGGGGTTTCCTCAACTTATGACATCATCAAGGATGAACAACCACCCATGGAAGGGGAGCACGATTATCAAGTGCCGGAAGAAATGGAGGGAGGTACATATGAGGTTCCCTTCCAAACAAGGGGGGACATCAACTCCATTGATGATGACCAGAAGGTCTACTTCAAACTCCAGAACAAAAATTAAAGTAGCTATAATAGCTATGAATAATGCAGTTGAACAAGTTTTTCCAGTTAAGACTCATTGACTCATTAACTAGTGCTATTACGATAATATTATTGTGAGTTACATAATTATAATGATAATAATTATAGCTACTCTCTACACCAGTATTCTAGCAGATGCAGTGGTATGTACCACTCAGCTCAGCCACCTGCTAGGGCGCAAAAAAAGAAAAGAAAAAAAAAGCATTGTTGGATTTGACAGCATGCACTTACGTACATATAGGTACGTATGAAAGGGGGGCCTATGGCACAAAACATTAAAAGCTTGAAGCTAGCTACATTATTAAACATAACACACCATCTATAATGGATTAAAATGACAGTGCTACTACCATTGTCCAATAATACTCGTAAGTGCTATCACAAAATTAGATTATACTCTCAAGTGTTTCTACATCATGGAGTGATAAAGTACGTATACGTACGTATGTATCAAACACATAGCTCTGTGATCAAGGAACCTTTCCATGGATCTAGCTGGGCATCCTCATCCAAGCAAGTTAGCTATAGTAACACTGCATGCTTTAAACTCCAAAGCTTATGATTCATTTAATCATGTTAGCTATTTAGTATACATACAATTCCTGTAGCTAGCTATGGTTGTAATAATAATTTTCATTAAAATAATCCTAGCTAGCTAGCTAGCTATAGTTATTCACATAATTATTCCAGACTAGTTTGTGTACAATTAGCTACCCTATTACATACATATGCCATCATATACCCTATTATGTACCCCATTAGCTATGTACCCTATTATGTACCCCATTAAATATGCACCCAGCTATCATGCTATATTGTTTTTACTGTTGTAGCTACATCAGTTTTACTTTTCACACAATTGCCATGTTGAGAAACCCCCAAAAATATTAGCTATAGCTAAAAAAAAAAGTTGTTAAAGTCAACATTTAGCACATTCCTCACAATGTCATCATTTACATTATTTGTAGAGGCTGCTAAGTGTCAGCCTGGTAGCATTAGGCCAGTGGGGATACTCAATTGAACTCACCTATTTAGTCGTATGGAGTTGTGTGATGATGATAGAGTGTGGAGAAAAATATGTGCAGGTGGATGGGATGAAAAGGATACACGTGTTGCATGTAGGATTCTCTGACCAAGGTATATAGCTATATGCAATCATGTAGAACATGTAGCTATGCAGCTACAATATTCATTAGCTATTACTTAATTCTTTTCACAGGAGCAAAATTTTGCTTGAACTCATGTTACGTATGGCAAGAGTTTATCACTCCATATGAGGGCACATTCATTCCGATGCAATTGGAATGAACAAAATCTTATTGACTGCTCAAGGACAAAATCTACTGGACGTTGTACTAATACTGCAGGAGTGGCATGTATGCTGTGTAATGTAATATTGTGTGCCACAGTACAGCTGAAATATTTCTTAGTTACACTATGAAAAATAAGGGATTTCCCTTGCGTTTCCAAGAAACCTGAAGGAAACAATATCATAGTGTATATTTTTTGTAGGATATGCAAGGGCATGTGCATGATATTTTGAATAGGAAACATAAAAGTGTGCCATAGCTATGTACCTTTCCACATCTTTCCTATAGAGGATATTTTTCATACGTAGTAGGTGACTGAGCCCCACCATAGTCATGTTATAAAACTGTGAGCATTATTGCTTAGCTTTCAAGAAATGGCTAGCTATAGCATAGCTGACTGGCTACATACGTATAAGTTAGCTAGCTAGCTAAGCTGTCATAGCTACAATGTGTTGTGATGCAATGAATTTGGGTAGAGGACCCCAGCAACAGACAATCTCATTCATGGCATGGCTATAAGAGTGCATGGAGACTCAGATGTGCATGATAGTATACACAATGCTTTTCTCGCATAGTTTACTTTGGTGGAATAAAATCGAGCATGGATTGACCACCTAGCTACACCCATGCACTTCTAATTAATAGCTAGCTAGCTAATTATAACATGTACAGGTGTCAGGGAATCAGAAATAGTGACAGAAAACTTTACCAGTTGTGTGGCAACAACAGTTATCACTTTCAAGGAACAGATGGTCACCACAGTGATAGAGAGAGGGCAGTGCACTCAGGTGGTAGCTACCTAGCATCATGATCATGCCACAAACCTCCTGTACAGTAACACCACCAAGTATGCAGGCAGCTACCAGGAACGTGTCAGGGACAGGTCACTGTCAGACAAAGGAATATAACTGTACTGCCTTAAGTGGAGGTCTGGGGGCACTGGCAGCTCTTATGGCCCTAGGGGTGGTAGGTGTGGCCCTAGGATGGGTGTGGTCATGTCAAAAGGGAAGAAGAAAATATGGTGACAAAGAAAGGTACTACATAGCTACATGAAATAATGCAATTAGCTAGCTATAGCTAATGGTTTTATGAAACAGTGCAGCTGAAATGAATGAAAATTCCAGCTATGGTACTTCCCTTCACAAGAAGAATCCTTTAAGAGAATATAAGTAAGCAATTGTGTACCAAACAACTACCTTTGTGTGTAATAGTCCTCAAAATCCACACAAAGAATAGGGAAAGTAGGAAATATGGTTACAAAGAGAGGTGTAGTGCAGCTGAAATGAATGAAAATCCCAGTTATGCTATTTCCTTCACAAGAAGAACCCTTTAAGAGAATATAAGTAAGCAATTGTGTACACAACTAGCTACTAGCTACATGATATAGTCCCAGGTAGATCAAAATCAGCCCATTCCTATCTGATCCGATACAGTTTCACTGGTCCCCAGGACAACCCCACTCATGGCACTCCTGAAGGGATCTCTTCAACCTATGACATCATCAAGAACGAACCATTATCCACAGGGGAACACAATTACCAAATGCTGGAGGAAATAGAGGAAAGTATATAGCTATGAGGTCCTCATTCATACAGGGTCAAATATTACTTCCATTGACGATGACCAGAAAAATTACTCCATCCCACTCCATCAGTGAACATAGAGTACACTGTAACAGACTGATATGCAAGTCACCATCACATTGTACCATTGTACTAATTTTTTTCCACAAAAGACTCATCACTAACTCATTATGGATATTGTCACATTGTCACCATGTTATCACTTATAAAATAAATCATTATAGATCACTTTCACAATAAATATAACTATACATAATTATGTGCATTGATCATACTACAAACCTCCTATACAGCAGTAGTAATAATGATAATCCAAAAACTCCTCCAGAATGCACCAATTGAGACTCTGGGGCCCCAGATCCCCCCTCCAACTGTGTGATCCCCCCAACTTAAAGTTGGCTCTTCCACCCCTACATCATTGTCATTGATGAATCTGACAGATGCTGAAGTCAATTCTACCACAGTGCCTGAATGAAGAAATAAAGTCCACAGTTAGCTAGCTAGCTACAAACCTGACACTTCTGAACTTATTGATGTTGAAGGGGAAAACTTAAGAATTCTTTTGAGATCGCTGGCTTAGCTGCTGGCCATGTGCATGTATTATGATTGTGGTACATAATTAGCTAATTAATATAAACCACTAAGCATAATACTGCATATTTGTGGTTGATCAATAGTTACAGAGTTAAAATCACTATTAGTGTGGCCTTTAATTTTATGGGGGTTCCAGCCTATAGGAGCCCCCCATGGGTATAATTTCATGAGGGCTGTAGCCCCCATGGTTCCTATGCCACAGCACTGGAGTGTGTGGATCTCTGTAGCTATATAAGGGAGACTCTAGCCAATTCTAATCATGCTTACTCAGTGATCTGAGCTGTAGCCCCCATGGTTTAGAAATGAAAGTGTATTTTGCATACTAAGGAATGCTCTCTGTATACCTATACTGTTTACAGGGAACATTCCTTTGGCACACTCTTGTTTTTACAGTGTACATGTGCACCAGAGTGTAGCATGCATGTGAGTCTCTGTATATAAAGGAGACTCACAGCCAATTCTAATCAGCTTATTCAGTCATCTGAATAGTAAAACGATCTGAAAACAATGGCAAACATGGCATATATTATCTTAGTGATGTCAGTTCTCTTCTTTACCTTGGAGTTTTGCGGTGCGCAACAACCACGGACTGTTCCAGTCAAGGTCTTAACGAGTGAACATGATGGTACTTGCCCTCCTGAATCTCATGTCACCAATGCTGTGAATGAACTAAGAGACACTTTGATTTACTACGGCCTCACTGAAGACCATCCTGCTAGTTCCTGCGAAATTCTACCCTCAAACACCCCTTCTGGTTACTACTGGATTGGTACACAAGGATCCTCTGTCAGAGTGTACTGTAATATGAATGCAACTTCTGGGAACCTGACAAGAGGATGGATGAGGGTGGCCTACATAGACATGAGAAACACCAGTCACCAGTGTCCCAATGGACTTACGCTTCTGTCAAGGAATTCACCACCGAGAAGAGTGTGCGATATAAATATTTATGGATGCGTTAGCAAAAATTTCTCTGTCCATGGGGTAGAGTATAGTCGTGTGTATGGAAGAATTGTCGGATATCAGAAGAGCGCATCTGCTGCATTTTACTACAGTAGTCGCAACATCGATCAACCATACGTATTTGGGGTGAGCCTGACTCATGGTCAAAGCCCCCGCAAGCATATCTGGACTTTTGCAGGAGCAGCCGATGAGACAACTGGTTCTTCAACATGGAAATGTCCTTGTAGCAATATAAACATATCTCCAGCACCACGTGTTCCTTCATTTGTTGGCAGTGACTATTTTTGTGATACTGCCCTCAGTGTGCCATTTAGGAGTGTACCCAGGGTATTCCAACCTGCTGATCCCCTCTGGGATGGAAAAGGATGTGGTCCCACCAATACTTGCTGTACCTTCAATAATCCACCTTGGTTTTTCAAGGACCTTCCTTCCCCCACCAGTGACGACATAGAGATGAGAATGTGTCGACCTGATAGTGATGGACAAACACCATTTGAAATAGTTGAGCTCTATATACAGTAACTTATGCAGCGAACCTGCACAACTCTGACTTATGCTGTAGCTAGTTGTAGAGAAATAATTATTGTTTAGTATTTCCTCTGTTTTTTGATTAGTTTTAGTTACACTAAAACTTCTTTTTTATAATAATTTTAGCCCCCAAATTTAGAATAAGACAAAATGAAGGTTATGTAGGGGTGATAAGTCAATCATCAAAAAGTTTACAAACAAGAAGGGATATCTACAGGTACTTACATATCTAATGATGGCATAATAACATATAGCTACGTAAAAAGTCGTATATTATTAGCTACCCCATCATCATGGGTATCTGTTATAGCTTCATGTAGAGATAAAGCATTCAACATACAGTATATTCAAGTGAATTGCATGATTGTGAATGTTGTCTTCTTTTGAATTTCAAAGCTTTCGTTTTTCGTTTACGAATGTGATGTTTTTCAAATGATTTATTTATTTTACGAACCATTGAATCATGCCTTCACATTGGTCCCAACTGTCGTGGATTTATGTTCCATTCGAATATTCAATGTTGTGTTATTTGACTGGGTGGCAGCTTCTAACTTAAACAAATTAACAGTCAAATAACATGCTATGGAATGCTCGGACTATTGGATGATAGACAGCTATCACAACTCAGGCTTTATGTACCTGTATGCATGTGTGATTTGTGTGGTTAGAATGTGGGTGGGTGAATGGTCTGGTCACAAAGAGTCAGGATATGACAGACTATCACTGATGCAGTTGATGAATAAATAAAATAGTGAGATATAATGAGAGATTACAGGGTGTGTGGGTTTAAAATAAAAGCATGGACAGATGCAGTGTAAAGAACAGGGGAAGGTAGATGTGAAAATGATCCCATAGGTACTTGATGAGATGGTACTGAGACTACAATCCTGTGTTAAAATAGAAGTATCTGGTAGTAGAGATATAGGTATAGCAAAACTGAATTATTTTTTTTTGAGGCACCAGATCTTTAGACAAATGAGATATGGTTATCTAGCAATATCCTGCAGTTCTAGCCAGTACATTAATGGGAGTAAAGTAGTTGAGATTTGTATTCAGATTTGAATTCACTGAGAATGTATTTTGTGGTCCACCTTTGGACATGTTTGATGTTTTGAATGTCCTGCTTCCTTGTGGAGAACACCAGAAAGTAGCTAGCTACTGGGAGAAGAGAAGAAGATGCATCACATAGAATAGACACTCCCTGAACCACTTCCATAGGTTACCAGTTATACCCAGTTTCATTATAGCTCATTGTGGGGGACTGTGGGGGACTGCCATCTTAGTCAAAAAAAAAAAGAAAAAAAATGGAAAGAGGGGGCTGTGTGCTTGCACCATGGCTGAAGTCTACACTACAGCTGCATGGTACCACATTACTTGAAATAATTATGTTCACTAAAATCCAACAAACTATAGTAACTTCAGAGTTAACCATACATAACTAAGTATTGGATGAATACCGTAAATCGGGAAATTTTCGTGTAAAATATCTTCGCGCTTTATTTTTCGATGTGTTTATTATTCATTTTTTGAATCACCCGCTAATTATTTTCAATAATGAAAATTTCACTACTAAATCAAGCTGGAGAAAATGGCGGCAAGTGCTAGCGTAGAGTTCCAGATCGCTTAGTGTGTTCATGGTACCGTGACATGTGGGATGCCAGTCTAGGTGAAACGCTAGAGTGTGAGGGAGCCAATGAATGAAAAGGACAGGTACGCGGTGGTAGTGAAGAAATCAGGTACGATTATTGGACATGTGGTTGAAAGAAAATCTCGAACTAACTAACTCTGCCTCCACTTCACAATTCACTCAAGCAATAGCCGGAAGACCATCCTTCTGCTTTAAATACTTGAGGAGAGACTGCAAGCTAGCTAGCTAGTACGCAATGTGCTTTCTACCGTATATTTTCAATGTTTTAATAATCTGTTGTAGAAAATATTTCACGTGTTTAATTTTCATTGTTTGAGCCAACCGTGAATTATTTTTAACAGTGAAAATTTCCCGGTTTACGGTACCACATTACTTGCAGCAATTTCAATATCACACTTCATTACTCTAATTATAGTGGGTGGATGAATTATTGCTTTTGAAATTGACATTGCTGCAAGCTATGTGGTGTTCATCCACCCACTAGAGAAATGAAGTAACCTAGCTGATTTAAGAAAGCCAGAACCAAAATGGGTGTGATTTCACTCTTCTTCTTTAAAATTAATGCCCGTTATCCACTCAGAGACCAAATTATGGATTGTCCTTAATTACCTGAGTACTATAATGAGTCAAATGCTCTAATGGTGCACACAGATGAAACTGATAATTTATCCTGCAAATCAATTTGTGGTAGTAGAGAAGGTACGTAGACTGAGATCATTTGACAAATGATTATCCATACTAAAATAACCTCCAGATAGAATTTGAGACCCTAAATTTTTTTCTGGGTCTATATAGAACTTCATGCAGTGTATGTTTACAAGCCATATAGCTAGTACCACTATTAATAGCTAGCTTTGTGCACGTGGAACTCATTTTTGACCAAACTACACCCAAAATAATAATAATAACTAGATCAATTGTAGCTTAGCTGTCTTTCTCTGGAAACATCAGTAATTATGGTGCTTTAATTAAACCGCAGCTATATTGTACCATGTGGTGAGTATTGAATGGTAGCTAATTAAAAAATTATTACTCAGGCAGGAGGAATACTCCTCCACATTTTAAGTGGTCCCATTGGCAATCTAAAGAATGTGTGAGCTATCACAGATAACTAGCTCTATACTCAGGAGGAATACCCCTCCACATTTTAAGTGGTCCCATTGGCAATCTAAAGCTTTTTTAAATGTGTGGGCTGTCACAGATAATTAATTAGCTCTATACTCATGAGGAATAATCCTCTGTCTCAGATAATTAACAAGAGCAAAGCCAGCAAGAAAAATATGCATTCAAGCCACCAAGAGACTGTTCTTAATAATTATAAGTAGCTAATGCTAATAATGTGTAGCTACAGTAAATTTTATTTTTTCGGTCAAATTTCATTATGGTTTGTGGCACTGCCCCCATATCTGGTATCAGAGCTTGAATTTATTAACAATGGGTGTGGTTAAGGTGTGGCTTTATATTTTAGGGGTGTGAATTGTGAGTGTGTCAATGACAATGGTGACACATACCTACTCTTCAATACCGTAGCAACACAGCACATACTCTTCAATGTCAGCTACTGTACTATGGCAACACAGGGCAACACACTCTTCAATGGCAACACATACTCTTCAATGGAAACATAGGGCAACACAGTGGCAGAGCCATGGGGCTGTCACCCCCTCCCCAACATCATGACCACCACAATAAACAAAAATGTTCACATGCTAGCTATTAGTGGATCCTTTTGAATGACAACTGACTGACTTTAATTTTCATTATTGATCAGAAATGAAGTTTGTACGTAATTTCACTTCTGTACTCAGCACAGAGAGTCTGGGCCAAAAATTCTAGATCTGCCCTGCAACACATACTTTTCAGGATAACACACTCTAATGGCAAAGCAGGACAATACAGCCATTATGAGCAAAAACAGGTGCCATCACACCACAATACAGGCAACACTAGGCCTAGTATTGTTATTTATTGTTGTTTTTGACTTCTTTCTTATCTGGTGTCATCAATCCTGGTTCTCTTTGTGTAGTCTTGCACTGGCCAGACTCTCACATGCAGAGTCTGGCCTGCGCGAGACTACTTTTTGTGCATGTAACGTATCATATGTATAGGGATGACCTATGACCCTCCATAATGAAGCTGGGTTTTTTTCAGAAATGAGTAAGTTGTAGCTGCTATATGCTTACCTTTTATCATCCAGGAGAATTTTGGAGACTGAAAGACTCAACACGGAAGAAATAAAGCACCTTTTCATGTCATGATTTCTTATTCTTAATCATAATCTTCATTGGGCCGCGTTATTGGTATTTTACTCAGAACTTTCTTTGTAGCTACCTTTTGGAGAAATTAGCTATGTGAGGAATCTTGTGTTCCCTGACTCATCACAATTGTACAGTTGCCCCAGGTTATGCATCAGGCCGTTACTTTCTTTAACAATTTAAAATAGCTAACAAAAATATCACGATTGGTCATTTTGTCTCTTGCAACAGAGAAGGCAATCACCTTTCCTCAAACTCAGCTTAGGCCACCTCTCCTTGAAACTCCATTAGAGATAGCTAGGCATGTCAAGACACATTCTTCTTAACTGTGGCTTCGACTATCGTTATTTAGTCGAGTTTGCAGCAGGTGAGGAGAAAACCCACCAACTCTTCCTCTTCCTCCTTGGAAAGGTAGCTAAGGCTTTGGCACCACAGCTAGTTCCGTGGAGGACATGGCCACTAAGTCGGTCCTTCAGAGTTGTAGCTGCTCCAGTGCTGCCCGATTTATCCCGAACGTCCCTTCACGTCCTTCACGTACAGCTTGGAGAGCAGTAAGCATATTCTCCTCCGACCACTGCTTAAGTTTCGCTGGACGATTAGCTTTGGGGTGGTCCATTAGAAATACTACCAGCAGTATGAGTCTTTATTCTAGCATTTAGCTAACTGTGGCTGCAGCAGTAGAAGCCGCTAAGCAATTAAGGTACTAGGCAAAGTCTGATATTGATAATTTGTGTTGAAAGTGAAGATCGCAACTGCGTTTATTACGCATGAGCGTTTATATTCTATGGCTTCTTTGAATAGTCTATTTCTGAAGGCTAAACCGCTGCAGGAATGCAAGAAGGCCAAGAAAGAGAAAGAGTGTGAATTAAAGAAGATTGAAAAGGAGAGAGAGAAGAGGGCAAAGCAAGTGGAGAAAGAAAACACAAACCCCTTTAAACGTGGAAGAGCTTTGTCACCCAAGCAGTATCCGACATGAAAGGTACGTAGCTAAAGTTATGGAAACTGTTTTTTTTTGTTTTTTTAAAATAAATTCATGTTTGAAAACAAGGGTTACACAAATAGCAGTAAACTGCTAACACCAGTGTGTAACCAAACTGTTCCTGAATCGTCTGATGATGTGTGTGCTGTGTGTGCTGGGGCCTACTGTATACGAGTTAATTTTGGCGAGAGTTTTATTTGGCGTTTGTACCGGAGAAGGCTTTTGGCGGACATTATTATTGGCGGCACGCTGCTTCCCTTTTTTTTTCTTTGGCTAGTTTGCTCAGTCCAGTCCTCTTCACTTCACGATCTAGTAAACACTCCCTTTCCTTCTTCTTTAAGAACTTTCAAAGAGCCATCACGATCGCAAAACAGCTGGAAATGAAACTAGCTAGCTAATCAAGTAGTCTTGATCTTGAGTGTGCAGCTCATTGCTTGCTGCGCGCGAAAGATACACTCGAGCCCTACCCCCAGGCCTGGCCCCAATAACTATAGATATGATATTGGCAGACATTATAATTGGCAGTTCCAAGACAGACCGCCAAACCGTCAAATTTAATGCATTGCCAAATTTAACTCGTATGCGGTATGTGGATGATGTGGATGAATCCGGCTTGGTAGCTAACTGCTGACTGGATTCAGTGTGCAGACAGTGTGTGCAAGTGGAGCCATGTTGACTGTTTGGAAAAGCATGCTGCTGGATATGTGTGTGCTCTTTGCTTTAAATTAATGTGTTCAGTTAAGCTTTCTTGTATTCATAATAAATTAATTTGTTCATAATCATAGCTACGTAGTATAGTCTGGTCGAGTTTATGTACTGCTGGTCGACTAATTATGTGTCCGGCAGCCTGATTGGTTTAGCTGAGGTCAGCTCTTTGCAGTTAGCTAGCTGGATCGGATCACTACTCCTACAGTAGTTTCAGACGGTACAGCTGCTATTGATCCATCAAGCGACACTGTATGTACCTGCGAGTAAAAGAATTAGCGAAGGTTAAGGTTGTCGAGTATTGCTACGCAGATTATAGTGCAGTAATGTAGTTGAGTTAATACAGTGAAAAATCGCTAATATTATGTGATAGTCCCAGGTAGAAATCAAATATTAGACACATTGATTCTCTCTCCTATACTTTAGCTGTCCATAACTCATGACTACTAGTGGCCTATAGCTAGATAGCGATTCCGGAAGCCATACATTTCCTGAAACTTTGCCCGGCCAGCGCAGCCTGACCGTTATAGAAGCGCTTGATGTTTAGGTATCACTAGCTAGCTTATAACAAGGCCTACCTGCTGGTGTGGGTTAACCAAGGAACAGGTGAAGCACATACGTTATACAGATTTACCGTTTTCCCCATATAAATCTCCATAGAACTAAAAATCAACGGCGCTAACTGTGAACATAGCACACTGGTTCATTTGGTATTTGAGTAGTTAGTACATTTATTAAGCTACTGCTGGATATGAGTTACGTGTTCATGTGTTGATTAGTTGGTCTCTGAGATAGAGCTGGTTATATGTGGACAGGTCTAACTTCCGGAATCACTATACTATAGGTCTTGAAATTTGCTATAGAGATAGTTC
The DNA here is from genome assembly GCA_963924555.1 of Crambe crambe. NCBI lineage: Eukaryota > Metazoa > Porifera > Demospongiae > Poecilosclerida > Crambeidae > Crambe > Crambe crambe. Next base: position 5,050,299 of record OZ004587.1, read on the forward strand.
AATCATTATAGAACACATGCAGACAATTCCATCAAAGCATATTTGAGAAATTGCCCATTCAATCAAGCTATAATACCTATAGGTAATTTCCACCATCCAATCATGTTTCCCTCTGCCTACGTATGATTATGGAAGAATGAATTTGAGGGCACCACAATATGATGTGCTCCTAACTAGCCTTGTCCAGGTCCTCCTTTTTAATTATGTAATTATCAGTGTTAAAAAGGAGGGCCTGGGGAGGCTACCCTCAACTTCATCCTTCTATAATCTCAAATTCATCCTTTCATGGATCTCATGATCAGCTCCTTTGTTTCCTTATTTTTTTGTATGTCAATTGATGTGGAGCCATCCCTCACTACCATGCATTTATAGATAGTCTGATGGTGTAAAATTTAGAGAGATGCTATGTACGTAGCTGACTTTTATCACTGAAGTATAAAAGCATACAGCTAGTTGGGAATGCCTATTTTGTTCATTGACATTCTGAGGTTCAGTGTGTTGCTATAGCCACTACATGATTTCAGCTTTTAAGGCAGGAATCTAAAATATCAAAATGCTTACTTTGTTGACTAATAAGGTACCTATCCAATAGTCATGTGGTTTCTGGACGTACGTAGTTTATACATGTGTATAAAATTATATGGTGTGGTTGTATGTATTGCTGATAACTTACATATTATTGGTCACAGTATATAGCTATAGACATGCACATGACAGTCATGTCTCAGCTGATTAACTTCAAAAAAAGGTAATCGGATGATCATGATAGTATTAATAGGCTGCAATTTATGAGTAGCTAGCTATTATAGCTATTATAAATGGTACGCAGCCTTTTACATGTTCAACGAAAGAATGGCTTTCAAGGTGCTGGTAGTGCTGCTGGTTATTGCCACAGGAAAGGTGTTTACTTATGACCTTTCTGGCATTCATGTGCATGGGAATAAATTTTTGAATAATGCTGGGCAAGAAGTTGTTTTAAAGGTAAGTTAGTAGCTAGCTACCATTAAATACCAATAAATAGCACTTGAGAAAAGGGGCAACTGAAATAGATTAGCTTAAAATGATACCAATATGTTAAATCAGGATCAGTTTTTATTTCACTCCTTACTATAGCTAGATTATGAGGCTGAAATTAGCCACCTTTTTTTTTTTTTGCTTAGCTAGCGGTTTAGATAACAGTGTGTTGGTTTTCCTGACAGGGTCTGAATCATGCTGGAACAGAGTATGCGTGTGTGCAAGGTTGGGGAATTTTCGATGCAGGCAAACATGATTACAGTCTCGTTACTGGTATCAAATCATGGAAAGCTAATGCTGTCAGAGTGCCACTCAATGAAGACTGCTGGCTGGGCATCAATGGAATAAAAACCGAGTATTCCGGTGCAAATTATCAAAATGCAATAATGGAGTATGTGAAGATGTTCACTGATGCTGGCCTGGTGGTAATTTTGGACCTCCACTGGACCGCTCCAGGATCTGAACAAGCTAAATCACAGAGGCCAATGCCCGATCTAGATCACTCTGTAGACTTCTGGCGCAGTGTGGCTAGCAAATTTGGTTAAGAAGACAAGATAATTTTGGAACTTTTTAACGAGCCTTATCCGGATAATGGAAACTGGAATTCTCCTCAAGGTTGGAAGTGTTGGAGAGATGGAGGATCTTCTTGCAACGGCCTTGGCTATCAAGGAGCTGGCATGCAATCACTTGTGAGTGCTGTTCGTTCCGCAGGAGCCAAAAATGTCGTGCTTCTTGGAGGACTGGCTTGGTCCAATTCCCTTGCTCAGTGGACACAGTACGTACCAGTTGATCCGCTCAACAACACAGCTGCAACATGGCACAGCTACAACTTTAACTATTGCAACAACCAGAACTGCTGGGAAACCTCTGTTGCTCAAGTAAAACAAAAATTCCCTATAGTATGCACAGAGTTTGGGGAAAATGACTGTGCTGGAGGCTATGTATCGGGCCTAATGAAATGGATGGATGGCATGGGAATCAGCTACTTGGCATGGACCTACAACGCCTGGGACTGCAAGTCTGGTCCTTCTCTTATCAGCAGCTATGATAATGGTGGAGTGCCAACTAACTATGGCCAGGCAGTAAAGAATCACTATGCTATGAACACTACGAACTAACTAAACATCTGTACCTCTGTCAGTGTGTCTAAATCCTATAGTGTTATTAATTTTTATTATTATGTGCCAGAATAAGTATTATAGGTACATATGTAATTCAGCGAGCAAGCGGAGTGAGTCTCAGACTCATTGATTGTAATTAGCTATTATAGCTAGCTAGTTGATTACACAACCAGGTGTTTGTGGTGTGCGAGGAACGTATATTCGATGCCCTACTGGCCTGAACACTATGCATGCACACGTGATTTACATATCTTCTTGCTGTTCAAAGGAGTCTCACTGCCGTCAGAGAATAGTAGCCAATACGTAGATAGCTACTACATACCCAGGATTGTTATTGTTGTTGTTGTTGTTGTTGTCGTTGTTGTTGTTGTTGTTGTTGTTATTGTTTTCAATTAATCGCTATGCATACGATTTTCCTAAAAAAAATCTGACTTAGCATATGGATAGATCAGTGTGGTAGTAGCCATATTTGTAATAGTTATTTATAGTAGCAATTAATCTCATAGTAGCTATTAATAGTAGCTAAACACGTAATCACTAGTAAGGATTCCTAGTTCATAATGGACAAGCTCTGTATTCACAGAGTTTATGTAGCCATTCTACTGTTGTTAGTGAGCTTACTGGCTACTTCTAGCGGTGAGGTAGTCAATATAACTGATGGTGAGACCTTGAAAAGCTACCTTTGCTCTCCCAGTGGAACTATCCCTCCTAATACGACTCTCTTCCTGATCAGAACTATTAACCTGAAACCAGAGCGATTCTGTCTTGTGGAGAATACCTCTGATATAACAATTGCTGCATTTCCTCACAGTTATGCTGCTGTCAATTGTCGTGATCAATGCTTCGGAATTGGATTTTTTAATGTCACAAATCTCACCATTACATCAATAAATTTTTTCATGGGGCCAATTTCTTCAATACCACCATCAGCCGTGAGGTATATCAACAATACTTACCAATTCCTATACTACAACAATGAAACAAGAGCCGGGATCATTTTGAATCACTGCTCCAATGTAACAGTATATGATTGTTTAATTTCTACTGGAGATACATGTATAGGCATATTGGGAGTGAATTTGTGTGGATATAACAATATCACATTTGTGACAACATTTAGCTTCCTAATGAGTGTGCTGTTTTATTACGAAGACAGTGATTTGACCTCTTCCAGTGATGAATGTTATTTACGTATTGTCTCCAATGGATTTAACAATTTGCCATTTAAAGAGGATCTAAGCAGCAAACCAAAGAGAATGCCTGTAAGTGTTAATAGTGGATTTGCTCTTGTGATGACACAGCAGAGATTCAATGCTAATGTTGATATCAGCATAGTAACTGGACTTGATGAAATAATACCAATTGTTCTACCTGGATCTGGACTGATCTTCTTTGTGAATAGCATAACTGATTCTCATGTTACATTTCAAGGGGTCTCTTACAACTATTGCCTTGATGAACATTTCAAACCTCATGATGATGACTATCCACCATTGGCACTGAGTGTACTGTTTACGAGACTCCTCACTTCAACACTTCAGTTAATCATACCATCGAACCACTAGCAATCAAAAATACTGCCTTTGTATTTAGAGATGATCAGCTCGCAGATTTGGAGTCTTTTGCTGTACTGCAAATCATGAAGACTTCAAACAAGATTTCTCATCGTGTAGTGTTAAGCAATGTATCATGGTGTACCAGAGAGAGACTAGACCCCCCTTATTTCAGGATAAAGTTGCCATACTTACTTCATATACAAACCTTTTTCAAAGATGAATCTTGTGACAATACAGGTCTTCATGTGGACATGATTAATGTAAACATGCATCTCCCTAGTCCATACAGCAGTGATGTATCACCACAAAGCACCCAAAGTTTCATAAAGTTTATTCGTGTTGAAAGCATCACTATGAGTGGCTCCAACTATTTTGCAATTGGTAGCGGCGGATCAGTGATAGATGTTTTATCAAGTAAACTAACACTAACTGGAGACCTGACTATTAATGATGGCTATGCATTCCAAGGTGGAGGGATAAAGCTTGATGGATCTTCGACTCTGCTTCTGAAAGAGCCTTTGAGAGCACAGTTTATTAACAACACAGCCTATCAAGGAAGTGCTATATATGCACCAATCCACACTGAGGATCTTCTCTATGTCAATAGTTCAATACAGGTGATACCTAATCAAGCTTATTCATTGACTAATATCAGTGATATCAACATTACTCTCTACTTTGAAGACAATTTAAACATCAACTTGAATGCTTCGGTTTCAATGTACGTGCCACAATTAAACTTCCTATACAACCAAACATCATCCAATCTATTGTTCACTAATAATACATGGGATGATAATCATACACAATATGCTTATACTACCATGTTCAATACCATATTCAAGACAGTGAATGAACTTGATATGTTCACTTCGCTTTCCAATGGGATCTGCACGAGAATACGACAACTACCATGGAATTGCACATATATTGATAATATATACCGTGAATTACCGAAATTATATGTGCACTATGATCCTGTTGATCCTGGGAAAATTTTACCAACTGTTCATGCCTATCCAGGAGAGAATCTTTTCTCTATTTTTCACCAAAGTGAAGTGTTCAGCATTGAAAATTGCTCAAATCATGAGCTAATGGGAGACAGGTATTATTCAATAACTAAGAGAAATCCCACTGTCTCATTTGCATTTCGAAATAAAGAAAGGAGAAATTATTGTTTCTTGATCGTTATTTCCAACGTTGAAGTCCCCGAGTTAACAGTACCACTTGTTAAAGTGATTATGGATGCAACATGTCCCCCTGGCTTTTATCTAACTGACAAAGGTTACTGTGACTGCATATCAGCACTGCAAGATCACAACTACACATGCAACATCAGTAGTCGAATCTTTACAAGTCCTGAAGGTTACTGGACTGGCTATGAGGAACACAACACCACCAACACTACCTCTTACACTATCACATTCAGCAGTCATTGTCCACCTAATTACTGTAATCAAAGTTTTCAGAACTTTCTTCTGAACAATTCCGTTGCTGATTTATCCTGCCTAAATAACCTCGCTGGGGTCATATGTGGTCAATGCAAAGGTGACTTTAGTGCAATGTTTGGATCTGATGCCTGCTCTGATGATTGTACTGATCTTTATCTCTTAACTCTCCTAGCTTATGCCTTAGCTGGACTCCTTCTAGTGGCAATTCTCTTCGCATTGAAACTCACAGTGGCTGTTGGCACTATCAATGGAATCATCTTCTATGCCAATATCCTAGGTCTATCAATGGATAAACTAACTGAAGGTCATCATGGACCACATTTGACATTCTTTCGTATTGTGATTTCACTACTCAACCTTGACCTGGGCTTCCCACTCTGCTTCTATAAGGGAATGACTACTACTGATAAGATAGGACTGAAGTTTGTATTTCCCATGTACATATGGGCCATTGTCATTGGAATGATAATAATTACAAAATATTCCATCAAAGTTTCCAACCGTATTTCTAATTCTGCAGTCCAAGTTCTTGCCACTCTGTTCTATTTGTCATTTCCTAAACTTCTACATGCAGTGATTGACATAATCACTTATTCTACTATCAATCTGGTGGTATTTGATCCTGATAAAAATGACTCTTACATGAACAGAGAACAGACGGTGTGGTTTTATAGTGGCACTGAATACGGTAAAGGTATGCACGGTTTCTATCTATTCCTTGCCTCAGTATTCATCCTCTTCTTCATACTCTACACGACTTTAACAACATTCTCATCTTGCTTTATGAGGTTCAAGCTAGTCAACAAATTCAAGCCTTTGATCGATGCTTATGGTGGTCCATTTAAAGATAAATGGAGGTTCTGGTTTGGACTCCGTCTTTGGGTAACAATCTTGATCTTCTCAGTCAGTGGTGCTTTACGTGGAACTGATTCTAATGCTCTTTTCATCTTCAACCTTGTAATTCTTTTGATCTTCATCCAGATCCAAAGCTTTGCACGTCCTTTTAAATCCCGTTTAATTTTTATAGTGGATCTATTTTTCATGATTAACTACTGGTTGATCATCGAGTTTTATTTGCTGACGGTCTTCAAGTCTATCTTTCTCGGAGTGTACATCTTCTTACTAAGTGCAGCAATTCTTGTCTTAGTTCTTGTTCTGTTCTCTCACTTCTGCTACATGTACATCTATTCTAAGAATCCAGGAGTGTTTCTCCAAGTGAAGACAAAGTTTCGTAAGGGGTATGAAAGGATCGAAGATCAAGCGAACGAAGAAGAAGCTGATATACAAATATTCAAGGCAGCTGAAGAGAGAGAACGAGTGTTAGATACTTATTAATGTTTGATACGTACTTGATTGTTATTATAATTGTTACTTGATATTATTGATGTTTGATTGTTTATAATTATCATAGTATTTTTTGATACTATAATAATAAAGATGCGTTAGTAATTAATTATGTTGTTATTATATTTATATTTGTTGCTGCAATTTTTTTTTTTTTTTTTTTTTGTTGGCTGCTGAATGGGAATGAAACCAAAAACCTTAATCGTGTATGATTTAATTATAGCTATTCAGTACCTTGAAATTTTGTGTTCTGCATACAATTTATTGTTGTTGTTGCTGTTGTATTGTTGTTGTTATTATTTATTTTGTTGATAATAGCATCATAACAAGACGAACCTGCACGCGCCTTATTCTCATTGTCAAATGAACTGTTGCTGATCAATGAGTCATTGATCAGCAACAGTTCATTTGCCATTTCCCCTTTACGTATTATAATTATTTATACTATACCACCTATTAAGGGGGGTTCCCTGGCTAAAAATTCTGCACAAAAAAATATTGGATTACTCATTAAACGTAATGTGTAATCGCATGAAATTAAGTATGCTACTTCAATGATAGTTGGAGTACTTACAAATCAAAAAGTGGGTGTGGCTTAAGAATTGCGGCCCCAAAATATTGCGTTCAAGCAAAAATGAAGACCACTGTTAGGGACAGTAATAACTCAGGAAAAAAATTGTGGTAAAATTTCACCACTTTACACAGTGCTAATTATGTAGGACTACAAATGTGGCTTTCCTTCCATAGCAACACACACAAAAATTTTAAATCATCTTTTAAGTGATTCACTAATGTTTTAAAGTACCTTTCAGTACTTTAGGTCATTTAACGTGGATTACAGTGCCAATAGAGAGCCACATTTTGTAGAGCTTCTAAAGAAGAGATTCAAATTATATCTTAATTATAAGTTTTAAAATTTTTTTAATGAAATTATCATTGTCCCAAGAAGCAAATTTTTAACCCTTTAGGGTATACAGCTACTCTCATAGTGCCTTCACAAGTGGTCGTTAAAAAAATATTAATAAAAAATAGTTAATTATGTGATAGCGGCTTCAAATTTGGCTTCGACTTAGTTATAGGATGAAACTAAGTAATGAATTTTTTTATCTGGGTTATACGGACATTGGTATGGAGGAAGGGAAGGGCTAAGACAGGAAGTAAAAAGTGGGCGGAGTTACGCTAATACATTTGTAAAGTGGCAAGTTTTGGACCCAGGGAACCCCCTTAGGCCACTGTTTTATAGAATCCTAGTTTCCTGTCCAAGAAGACATCCACAAGTGCTGTGGGTATAATTATTCTATTATTGCTTCCTTATTTGTCTCAAAGGTCCTGTCTTCATCACCACAGGCTTTCCCAAAGAGAGCTGTATGTGAAGCCAAATGTGTGCACTCTACTGTGCGCATGAGCAATGGCAGTAATATTTTTTGATGCGGTGACATTTTCAATATGTGGGCGGTGGACAGGAAACAGTCATTCTATTAATAGTGGCCTAGCTATTAATCGTAGCTACGTATGTAGTGCTCGCTATTATAACCAATAATGGCTGATTCAATTCTAATCAGCTAAGTACGTAGGTAGCATTTCATATGATAATATGGACAACCATCCTGTAACTATGTATGTTATAGGCTTCTTTGTGGAGGAATCCTTGGGGAAAGTTTGAATAAGACTTCAGATTGAAATGGCCAGACACATGTGCTACAATTATTCATTATTCCCACTTATTTTGAGTGTATCAGAGAGTGCGCTAGCACTCTCTAAGTAGAGATGGCAGGTCAAAGGTCATTAAGACTGTATAAACTAAAAACTCTTCTTTCTCTTCTTACCCTTACTCTACAGGTTCTCACAGGTCATGGCCCTATCCCTACATCTACACAGAAGACAGGACAATGTATAATAATCTAAAATTCATTCTATAGCATTAACAAAAAACGATTTCAAAAATTGACTTTTGTTCTTGTTTTCAACATAATAGCTAATAGGATAATAATAAGATCGACGTACTGACTGGCTGGAATTCTGTTCCGGCCATCTGTTAGAGCGGCACCTAGAGGCTGATCTTTTGCCATTAGTTTTCACTACAGTTCTATTTCACAATTCAGTGATATCGAACACTACTAATCTTTCTTCGCCATTTTAAGGGGCGTGGCCGCGTAGGTGCGCGCTAGCTAGAGCTGTTTAACTCTATTATTAGTACTTAGCTCTGTATAGTTTGATCACTTCACAGCCCCGTAGAAAGTAAAATTCTAATGATCAGATGTGGGTGTGGTCAAGTGAAATGGGTGTGGCTACACAATAATACTCACTAGGGCTGCATAAATTATGCTGGTGAACATTTTAGGTGTGTTAAATATTAGTTATAGGTAAAATTTTGAGCAGTGACTGGGCAACTTGCTGATTCCCTTTTGACATGCATGACATGATGAATAACATGCACCAAGGGTGCATTGAGTTGCGAAGTGGGAGAGGGCCAATGTTTTATACATAGACGGCATAGCTAGTGTAAATATTAAGCTCTTGTCAGCATAATAATGTCCATAAACTGTAGCTAAATATAGTACCAATTTATATTTCAGAATCTACACTAGTTGCATGTCCTCTTGCTGCTTCGAGGCTTGATGCCCTTGCATGTGCACAGCTGCTGCAGCCAGTCAGCATTTACTTAGCAACATCTAAGTCAGCATTTTTAACTATGATGAATAACATGCACACAGCTGCAACATCTAGCTAAGTCAGCATTTTAACTAATTTGCTGATTCCATTTTGACATGCATGATATGATGAATAACATGTAAGCTTAGCTACACAGCTGCTGCAGCCACATAACAACATCTAGGTCAACATTTTTAGTATAGGCCACTAACAAGTTTCTCATCCCCCGCCCACATTAGTTTACTCTGTACCTACAGGATTTGGCCATTATAATACCTGACTGTATCAACTCCTGTGGTTTTTCCAAGAAAATAACTATAAAAATAATGACATAATGGCTTATATATGCCGCCCGTCCGCATCAGTCTGAGCAAAACCATCTGATGAGAAACTTATGATCAACAAATAGTGGTCATACGTATTATTGATACTGAAAGAAAAGATGCCTGCCTGGGAAAGAAATTGAGCCTGAGCCTGAAGCTTCTAGCACTAGCAGTATTGTTATATCTTTTGAGTAAACTGAAAAGTCCTGCTCCATCAGACCTCGAGAAAGAGGAAATTACTAATATTCGGGCATTATAAATAGATATCAAAGCTAGGTATACATTATGGGCATGCAGTGTGCTTGAGAATTTGAGAATAGTATTATAGTTGAGTAAGCCCTAATGATATCGGGTCAAAGGTTTAAAAGTGGTCTGACCAGTTGCTACGGGCCTGCTTCACCATGCCAGTGCCTCCAACCTGTCAGTGTGAATTTTAATCTCAGGCTCCCATAGCTAAGCTAGTTCTTCAAGTTTAGCTAACTATCTATCCTGGTCAGATGGTGTTCCAGCCATTCCTCAGTATACATGCTCATCCTACATGGCTGTATGTAGTCTGCTCACTTCATCATGCCAGTGTGTGCACCTCCATTACCAACATGTCAACTTTGATTTCATATAAAATGTCATGAATTTAAGCGATTTTGTTACTTAATGCTATAATATGAAATGCACAAGTTAAATTCCTCAAGTATTTTTCAGTAAAAATACTTAGGAATCAGTATGGTAGGTTTGCCATGCACACATTGCTGTTGCTATAAAGTACACAATTATTGATCATCAGCACTATGCACCTACAAGAGGAAGATAATAAATAGGTTATGTTATACTGATGAATTTCTATAGCTATCTAATTACAAAAAAAAAGAATGGAAACAAGTGAGCGCAAAAAATTTCAAAAGTTAAGTAGGGATAGCCATAAAATATAGCTGCATTATTACTATTCCTATCACTCTCAGCCTTCCTAATTTCAGTAACCACACCTATATCCAACTTAAATCCCTATTTCACTCCCCCTTCAGCAACAACAAGTGAGTCAAGTAACCATCCATCACCAAACTCAACAACCACACCAAAATACTATTCCTACTTCACTCCTATTAGGCGTCCTAGGAGTGAAGTAGGAATAGTATTTTGATAATATTGCGTTAGCTACGTATGCGTGCTCACATTTTTGGGATTATCAATTTGGATGCTCCCAGATACACGAGTTTTGTTTTACCAGTGCATCTATGGTTGTAAGTGCATAGCAATACCAACAGCACACTATTTTGTCCCAATTATTAATCCACACATTTTTTTAGTGTGTGTGTGTGTGTGTGTGTGTTGGGACATTTTTAGTGGCAGTATACATTTTCATTTTTAAAGTGAGCAGTCATTAGCATAACCATCTTCTTATTTCCTGTTGGTTGACCATTGTGGTTAATGTAACCACGCAGAAGACTGACAAACATTGTTTAATCTGTTAAATCTGGGTTATGTCCCCAAACACCCTGGGACTATATGGCAGGAGGAAGTGTGGTATTAAAACAACACCGTAAAAAGGAAGTTTGAGGCCAGAAATAATTATGAGATCATACTGAAACCACTGCATTCATGCATGTCCTCTGCTACTGAGGGAAGGTATTGGTTTACACTACATCCGGAGAATGGTATTAGCTATTACCACCTTGAGGCAGTAAGTCATTAGCTAAATATTTCAAAAAGGATGACAGATAAAATTGATTAAAAGGTTATTGACCAGCCTAGCTATAAAAAAGGAAGATTGGATTAAAAATTTCAGTGCAGAATTCTCAACGTCAACAAAAGTTAAAGCTGCAATTTGCACTTGGGAAATATCAAGCAATTAAAAGTATCTGCTCAGATTGTTGAAGAGATGCAACACAAATCGATGATCTTGATCATTGCAGCATCAGTGCTACAGTGTTTCTCCAGTGCCACTGCAATACCAAGATATGTGAAAACAGGATCTGTAACGTCGGATTTAAGACGATACAGAAGAGATGTAAAGAGTGATCAACTAGGTAATTATAATATAAAACAAAGTTTCTATAATAGCTAAATAATTCTCCAAGAAATATGAATATTCGTGGGTAAGCAATGAGATGATGCTAAAAAGTGCATTAGCTAGCTCATTCTGTAAAAGCTATATAATTATATATAGTACAGGTCACATGACTAAATTTGTTACCAATCAGATACTCACTGAGTGTACCAAACGTTTAGTTCACACTTAGAATTAGTACAGCATGCATAGGAACTGCGTATAGGAGCCTATCAGAACGACCACTAGGACTATGTTTATCTTGTTTATAATAGCAATTTCAGTACCGACTCACTAGTATAGCTAGTGTGGGTATGGGCTTGCTCAGGCTTGCTCCAATGATGGCTTTCATTATTTTCAGAGTTCTAGTTAGTCCAGATACATAGCTATTAATGAAAATAGCTACGTACCATCAATATAATTTTACATAGACTGCTACAGCATGCAGTGTAACATTCCTTTCCTCTTCTTTTTTTTTTTTTTTTTTTTGGTATAGTATTTGGATTCAATCAAACAGAATTTAGGGGAGTAGAACGAGGAGAGGAATATGCTGTTGAGGTTGGCTTCTTATCGGGCAGATCTACTTCAGTAGTCATCGCTGAAATTATACTGAATTTAGGAAGTGCAGGTACGCGATTCTTTGGTATCTATCTTGTATACATATAAGTAAGCCTCACTTTGACAAGTATTGTTTCCTTGTTTTCTTACAGGGACAGATGATGTAAAGTTAGGTACCACTTTTATAAGGATTTTCCCAAACGATCAAAATCCAAGACAACTGGTTACATTTTCATTACTTGCTGATTCAACTGCTCAAGAACTGGATGAGACATTTACCATCACTTTCACTATAACTGCCTCTAATTTTGAAAGCATTAGTTCTCCACTGATAATCAGGAACACACTCCAGGGAACGATAGTGGATCGTAATGGTACGTATGTACACATTTCACTTAGTCAATGAGTGCAGTGTGCACACGAAGGAGGAAGGAGAGATTGCAGTATATGCATTATAAGATACTTGCCTAGAAAACCTTGTGTAATGTACGAGTTCACAAAGCTACATTGCTAGCTACCAAAATCACTAATATATTATTATCTTTAAATTCTAGAGATTTCTTTTCAATTTACGGAGGATGATTATTTGATCAATGAAAATCAGCTGATTATGCCAGTTCTGGTGGCAAAAGATCCAAGTCAGAGACTTGCAAATCCAGTCACATTAAGGGTAACTCCATTGACAGTTGATGGAGCAGTGCGAAGGGGTATTGTTGAAGATACAATTGTTCCCAATAATGACACATCTCCAAACAGAGCACGTAAGTAAGAATAACTATACATTGGTACAATTTTCTTTAGGTGGTTATTTATTCAAGTGATAATTTTAGTGGAAGTTACGTATGTATGTGGGTATATCTATTCATGCTAAAAGTTGACATGCAAGAAGAGATGAGACAGATCGAGCATACAGCTGCAATACTAATTATGCAATTGACTTGAATGTAATAATTGAATTAAATGTACATAATAATCCTTATACTGTAGCCTCTGGTGGGGATTGTTACATTCAAGACAACATTGGGTATAGGCCTTAACTGATGTGAGAATCAGTAGTGATGATATATAGTGTTATGGACACATTTGTGTATGAAGTTCGTCTGCAGAGACAACTATCTTTCTTTTTTTTTTTGAGTGCTAGCTACTACACATAATTATTTCACTCTTTAAGCTCTCTCTAATACTATATCAACAGTATACCTTAATTGTTCCATTTGTCCATTGTTTAATTCTTATTATACAGAGGAGGCAGACTTTGATGGCACTGTGATTGAAATTACTTACCCTGCTGATGAAGGTTTAGCTCAACCGATAGCAAGTGTGAGGGCATCTATCCCTGTGGTGGATGATACAATTGATGAGGCAGAAGTACAACAATTCATTGCTTATTTGGAGATCGCTAATGCCACCAACCTTGGTGGTGTAGACAATTCAGTTCGCAATACCACAATCTGTAGAATAGAAGATGATGACTGTAAGTATTGCATTATAATAATTATTCCATAGGTGTAGGAATTACTTTCTGATTGTCGGGGGGAATGCCCTTTTTTATGTTTAGAATTTTGGAATACTTTCCTCATCAAATCAATTTATGGCTTGGTTGGGGGGGGGGGTGGGGTGGGGGGGGGCGGGGTGGGGGGGGGCATGGCCCCACCAGCCCCCCTATTCCTATAATTATGCATTCTACGTAGTTAATGCTCTCAACACATGTCTTCAAAATGTACAGGCTATTACTTTAGACCCATCATAAAATGTAATAATTATTCTTAACACAGCTATTCAGATTGGATTTCTGTGGCAATCATATAACTTCACAGAGCCTAGACGCAGACGTTTGTTTTCCGATGTGATAATCATAAAAAATTCTGTAACTGAACAAACATATTCAGTGGTTATCACTGCTTCCACTCCTACTGATCCTCGTTTGAATGCCGCTACACTTGAACATAGAGGTGGTGGAGATTACAGTCTTGGATCACTTGGACAAACTTTTATAACCAGAGATATCAAGCCAGATATGCAGAGTATAAGATTTACTTTTTTTCTGAATGGTGATACGTTTCCAGAAGGAGTAGAATCCTTTCAAGCAACTATTACACCCAGTGAAGGATTTCCTACTTATGGAACTCCAACTACCCTCTTCAATAGTACCTTGATTAATATTATAGATGATGATAGTAAGTTCAAAGATAATGTTATTTTTTAGTCACTGAGGTTGGATTTGAGGTTGGATTTGAGTTTCCAGAATACTCGTTAATGAGACTAAAGTTTCTGTTGAAATTTGTGTCAATGTGACCATGCAATCTGCTAGCAGCTGCATGATGACCTTGAAAGTTATAGCTTCTGCTAAGGATTATTAGTAAAGGGGGTGTTCCCACTTAGTGGGACATACAGCCTCCTGAGGATTTTTTAGTAAATTGTGTGTCCCCTACTTTGTAAATATTAAATTCTCGACATTACTTCCAGCTGACTGATGATTTTCTGTCTACTAACATTTCCTTTAGCTCACGACGCTCCTTCTGTAACGACAGCATGTTCTCACACATTTGTAGCAGTGGCATGGCAGAGACCTTTCACTTCATGTGGAGTGATTAAAAGCTATGATGTTATGTTCGCCAATTCTATTACTGGTCAAGAATTTTTGGTCAGGAATTTCAGTGATGTTCTCTATACAATCTCTTCGACCAGTCCAGTTCTTAATATAGGAGCAAGAGATCACTCAACTGTTCAGGTACGTAAAGGACCTAGGTATATTAGAATTTTTTTTAAAAAATAAAAATATTTTTATCTTGTGCATAGGTCCGTGTTGCTGATGGAAGGTGGAGTGAACCTAAAGAGTTGTGTCCTATTCAGACTGGATTATAAAACTAGCCATCATGGCTTTACTTATGACATTGTGTATATGTATTATCAGTAGAATAATATTTTTATAGCTACGTACAGTGTGCATTGCATGCTCAGTGTACATATGTACTAGTTAGCTATATCTTTTATGACAACATTCATAATAATAGCAATTATTATTAAGTACCTGTTATTGCAATCAACTATCTACATATGTAGCTATATAGGTAGTTACCTACTTGGGAAGTTTACTAAACAACACATAATACGTATAGCAGTAATTAAGTTATATGCAGCTAAAGCAATTAATACATACAGCCACATTCTGATAGCATAGTTTTGGGAATAATACGTAGGTCCATCAAAGCAGGAAGCATAATGCTGGCATAATAGGCTATGAAAAGTGAACTCCATGGTTGATCTTGAATGTATTTATCATGTGTACCTGGCCTAACTTGTCTGCTAGTGAGATAGCAAATAGCCTTTCAATACACACATATATATATGAAAGGAAAAAAATGTTTATGCTAAATAAAAAGGCCATGTACGTAGCTCCTTTAACAGTTTCTGTCAACAAAAATCAAAATTATGCTGCCTTCAATACTCCTCTCAATAATCCTGCCTCCCACCAAGCTGCTTTAATTGTTCATGTCAGTATAAAAGTGTTCTGCTTGCATGGTTTAGGCATGCAATCACTCGTGAGTGCTGTGTGTTCCGCAGGAGCCAAAAATGTCGTGCTTCTTGGAGGATTGGCTTGGTCCAACTCCCTTGCTCAGTGGACAGAGTACCTACCAGTTGATCCGCTCAACAACACAGCTGCAACATGGCACAGCTACAATCTTAACTATTGCAACAACCAGAACTGCTGGGACTCTGTCGCTCAAGTAAAACAAAAATTCCCTATAGTGTGCACAGAGTTGGAGAAAATGACTGTGCCGGAGGCTACGTGTCAGGCCTAATGAAATGGATGGATGACATGGTAATCAGCTACTTGGCATGAACCTACAACGCCTGGGACTGCAAGTCTGGTCCTGCTCTTATCAGCAGCTATGATAATGGTGGAGTGCCAACTAACTACGGCCAGGCAGTAAAGAATCATTATGCTATGAACACTATGAGCTAATTAAACATCTGTTCCTCTGTATTTGAAGCCTATTATAGTGTTATAAATTTTTATGTGCCAGAATAAGTATTACAGTGGACTCATTATCATAATAATCTCTACATTCTCTTCTATTCTTGCTAGCTATTATGCATTATTTAAATTCAGTATTGATTGCAATGCAAAATATAATCATATTCATAGCTAGCTATACAAATAATTGCATTCTTTTAAAACCACAATGTAATTAACCCATTGAAAGTTCTAGGGTGCTTGGTTTACTGGTCATTTATTAGTTTAGAGCCCTGATGCATGGCTGGTGATTTCACAGTTTTAAAACTTCAAAGCATAATAATTATTATGGATGCCATAATATTGGATGACCCCCAAACACTTGGGAGTTGGATCATCTGGTAACATTACATTGCATTGCACATACATGATTATGCTGCCACAAACGCTTACATAATATGCTGCCATATTCACTTGTAATTGACTAACTGGACCTGCATGGCGGGTACTATCAAGCTGTGATAATAGCTACAGTGTAACCTGGTTATCTGCACCTCTTTATCTGGAACCTCTTTATCCGGATTAGGAAATAGTGATTAATACATGCACTACAAGCATGTGTAATGGATATTTTCTGAGAGTGCTTTGCACAGGCACATAATTAGCAACTGCATAACAACAAGCTACATTGTTCTAAGCTGTTAGTACTAGCTTTAAAAAAATCCCAAACAGCCAACATAACCTCAACACTATCTATTTCACTTATCCGGACTAATTCACTTATCCGGCAGCCAAGAAAAAATGCTTGGATAAAGGTATCCGGATAACCGAGGTTCGACTGTAATCACTATAGCTAGTGCCTATAGTGGCTGTATGATTGTAGTTAGCTAGCTATGTCTGCTCACATTTTGAACTGACACACACGAGTTTTGTTTTACCATTGCATCTATATATGGTTGTACATTCAGAGTCATGGCAACTTTCTTCTACTCTGGACACCTTAGGATTCATGGAGTGCTTAGCTATACACATACAAGCATGCAGCTCACTGTAAAATGAAAGAATGAAAGTGTTTACTGCACACCATTTTTCCCAATTAATCCACACATTGTTATGTTTTTTAGTGTGTGCGTTGGGACCTTTTTAGTGGCAGTACACATTTTCATTTTTAAAGTGAGCAGTCATGATTAATGCACAACCATCTTCTTATTTTCTGTTGGTTAACCATTGTGGTTAATATAACCACGGTGATGCAGCCAGAAGACTGACAAACATTGTTTAATCTGTTAAATCTGGGTTATGTCCCCAAACACCCTGGGACTATATGGCAGGAGGAAGTGTGGTATTAAAACAACACCGTAAAAAGGAAGTTTGATGCCAGAAATAATTATGAGATCATACTGAAACCACTGCATTCATGCATGTCCTCTGCTACTGAGGGAAGGTATTGGTTTACACTACATCCAGAGAACGGTATTAGCTATTACCACCTTGAGGCAGTAAGTCATTAGCTAAATATTTCAAAAAGGATGACAGATTAAAAGGTTATTGACCAGCCTAGCTAGCTATAAAAAAGGAAGATTGGATTAAAAATTTCAGTGCAGAGTTCTCAACGTCAACAAAAGTTAAAGCTGCAATTTGCACTTGGGAAATATCAAGCAATTAAAAGTATCTGCTCAGATTGTTGAAGAGATGCAACACAAATCGATGATCTTGATCATTGCAGCATCAGTGCTACAGTGTTTCTCCAGTGCCACTGCAATACCAAGATACAGAAGAGATGTAAAGAGTGATAAACTAGGTAATTATAATATAAAACAAAGTTTCTATAATAGCTAAATAATTCTCCAAGAAATATGAATATTCGTGGGTAAGCAATGAGATGATGCTAAAAAGTGTATTAGCTAGCCCATTCTGTAAAAGCTATATAATTATATATAGTACAGGTCACATGACTAGATTCGTTACCAATCAGATACTCACTGAGTGTACCAAACGTTTAGTTCACACTTAGAATTAGTACAGCATGCATAGGAACTGCGTATAGGAGCCTATCAGAACGACCACTAGGACTATGTTTATCTTACTTGTTTATAATAGCAATTTCAGTACCGACTCACTAGTATAGCTAGTGTGGGTATGGGCTTGCTCAGGCTTGCTCCAATGATGGCTTTCATTATTTTTTGAGTTCTAGTAAGTCCAGATACATAGCTATTAATGAAAATAGCTACGTACCATCAATATAATTTTACATAGACTGCTACAGCATGCAGTGTAACATTCCTTTCCTCTTCTTTTTTTTTTTTTTTTTTTGGTATAGTATTTGGATTCAATCAAACAGAATTTAGGGGAGTAGAACGAGGAGAGGAATATGCTGTTGAGGTTGGCTTCTTATCGGGCAGATCTACTTCAGTAGTCATCGCTGAAATTATACTGAATTTAGGAAGTGCAGGTACGTGATTCTTTGGTATCTATCTTGTATACATAATTATAAGTAAGCCTCACTTTGACAAGTATTGTTTCCTTGTTTTCTTACAGGGACAGATGATGTAAAGTTAGGTACCACTTTTATAAGGATTTTCCCAAACGATCAAAATCCAAGACAACTGGTTACATTTTCATTACTTGCTGATTCAACTGCTCAAGAACTGGATGAGACATTCACCATCACTTTCACAATAACTGCCTCTAATTTTGAAAGCATTAGTTCTCCACTGATAATCAGGAACACACTCCAGGGAACGATAGTGGATCGTAATGGTACGTATGTACACATTTCACTTAGTCAATGAGTGCAGTGTGCACACGAAGGAGGAAGGAGAGATTGCAGTATATGCATTATAAGATACTTGCCTAGAAAACCTTGTGTAATGTACGAGTTCACAAAGCTACATTGCTAGCTACCAAAATCACTACTATATTATTATCTTTAAATTCTAGAGATTTCTTTTCAATTTACGGAGGATGATTATTTGATCAATGAAAATCAGCTGATTATGCCAGTTCTGGTGGCAAAAGATCCAAGTCAGAGACTTGCAAATCCAGTCACATTAAGGGTAACTCCATTGACAGTTGATGCAGCAGTGAGAAGGGGTATCGTTGAAGATACAATTGTTCCCAATAATGACAGATCTCCAAACAGAGCACGTAAGTAAGAATAACTACACATTGGTACAATTTTCTTTAGGTGGTTATTTATTCAAGTGATAATTTTAGTGGAAGTTACGTATGTATGAGGGTATATCTATTCATGCTAAAAGTTGACATGCAAGAAGAGATGAGACAGATCGAGCATACAGCTGCAATACTAATTATGCAATTGACTTGAATGTAATAATTGAATTAAATGTACATAATAATCCTTATACTGTAGCCTCTGGTGGGGATTGTTACATTCAAGACAACATTGGGTATAGGCCTTAACTGATGTGAGAATCAGTAGTGATGATATATAGTGTTATGGACACATTTGTGTATGAAGTTCGTCTGCAGAGACAACTATCTTTTTTTTTTTTTTTTTGAGTGTTAGCTACTACACATAACTATTTCACTCTTTAAGCTCTCTCTAATACTATGTCAACAGTATACCTTAATTGTTCCATTTGTCCATTGTTTAATTCTTATTATACAGAGGAGGCAGACTTTGATGGCACTGTGATTGAAATTACTTACCCTGCTGATGAAGGTTTAGCTCAACCGATAGCAAGTGTGAGGGCATCTATCCCTGTGATGAATGATACAATTGATGAGGCAGAAGTACAACAATTCATTGCTTATTTGGAGATCGCTAATGCCACCAACCTTGGTGGTGTAGACAATTCAGTTCGCAATACCACAATCTGTAGAATAGAAGATGATGACTGTAAGTATTGCATTATAATAATTATTCCATAGGTGTAGGAATTACTTTCTGATTGTCGGGGGGAATGCCCTTTTTTATGTTTAGAATTTTGGAATACTTTCCTCATCAAATCAATTTATGGCTTGGTTGGGGGGGTGGGGTGGGGGGGGGCATGGCCCCATCAGCCCCCCTATTCCTATAATTACGCATTCTACGTAGTTAATGCTCTCAACACATGTCTTCAAAATGTACAGGCTATTACTTTAGACCCATCATAAAATGTAATAATTATTCTTATGATTCTCTACAGCTATTCAGATTGGATTTCTGTGGCAATCATATAACTTCACAGAGCCTAGACGCAGACGTTTGTTTTCCGATGTGATAATCATAAAAAATTTTGTAACTGAACAAACATATTCAGTGGTTATCACTGCTTCCACTCCTACTGATCCTCGTTTGAATGCCGCTACACTTGAACATAGAGGTGGTGGAGATTACAGTCTTGGATCAGTTGGACAAATTTCTCAAACCAGAGATATCGAGCCAAATATGCAGAGTATAAGATTTACTTTTTTTCTGAATGGTGATACGTTTCCAGAAGGAGTAGAATCCTTTCAAGCAACTATTACACCCAGTGAAGGATTTCCTACTTATGGAACTCCAACTACCCTCTTCAATAGTACCTTGATTAATATTATAGATGATGATAGTAAGTTCAAAGATAATGTTATTTTTTAGTCACTGAGGTTGGATTTGAGTTTCCAGAATACTCGTTAATGAGACTAAAGGTTCTGTTGAAATTTGTGTCAATGTGACCATGCAATCTGCTAGCAGCTGCATGATGACCTTGAAAGTTATAGCTTCTGCTAAGGATTATTAGTAAAGGGGGTGTTCCCACTTAGTGGGACACACAGCCTCCTGAGGATTTTTTAGTAAATTGGGTGTCCCCCACTTTGTAAATATTAAATTCTCGACATTACTTCCAGATGACTGATGATTTTCTGTCTACTAACATTTCCTTTAGCTCACGACGCTCCTTCTGTAACGACAGCATGTTCTCACACATTTGTAGCAGTGGCATGGCAGAGACCCTTCACTTCATGTGGAGTGATTAAAAGCTATGATGTTATGTTCGCCAATTCTATTACTGGTCAAGAATTTTTGGTCAGGAATTACAGTGATATTCTCTATACAATCTCTTCAACCAGTCCAGTTCTTAATATAGGAGCAAGAGATCACTCAACTGTTCAGGTACATAAAGGACCTAGGTATATTAGAATTTTTTTTAAAAAATAAAAATATTTTTATCTTGTGCATAGGTCCGTGTTGCTGATGGAAGGTGGAGTGAACCTAAAGAGTTGTGTCCTATTCAGACTGGATTATAAAACTAGCCATCATGGCTTTACTTATGACATTGAGATTGTGTGTTTATCAGTAGAATAATATTTTTATAGCTATGTACAGTGTGCATTGCATGCTCAGTGTACGTATGTACTAGTTAGCTATATCTTTTATGACAACATTCATAATAATAGCAATTATTATTAAGTACCTGTTATTGCAATCAACTATCTACATATGTAGCTATATAGGTAGTTACCTACTTGGGAAGTTTACTAAACAACACATAATACATATAGCAGTAATTAAGCTATATGCAGCTAAGGCAATTAATACATACAGCCACATTCTGCCAGCATAGTTTTGGGAATAATACGTAGGTCCATCAAAGCAGGAAGCATAATGCTGGCATAATAGGCTATGAAAAGTGAACTCCATGGTTGATCTTGAATGTATTTATCATGTGTACCTGGCCTAACTTGTCTGCTAGTGAGATAGCAAATAGCCTTTCAATACACACATATATATATGAAAGGAAAAATTTTTTTATGCTAAATAAAAAGGCCATGTAGCTCCTTTAACAGTTTCTGTCAACAAAAATCAAAAAAATGCTGCCTTCAATACTCCTCTCAATAATCCCTACATCATTGCCTCCCACCAAGCTGCTTTAATTGTTCATGTCAGTATAAAAGTGTTCTGCTTGCATGGTTTAGGCATGCAATCACTCGTGAGTGCTGTGTGTTCCGCAGGAGCCAAAAATGTCGTGCTTCTTGGAGGATTGGCTTGGTCCAACTCCCTTGCTCAGTGGACAGAGTACCTACCAGTTGATCCGCTCAACAACACAGCTGCAACATGGCACAGCTACAATCTTAACTATTGCAACAACCGGAACTGCTGGGACTCTGTCGCTCAAGTAAAACAAAAATTCCCTATAGTGTGCACAGAGTTGGAGAAAATGACTGTGCCGGAGGCTACGTGTCAGGCCTAATGAAATGGATGGATGACATGGTAATCAGCTACTTGGCATGAACCTACAACACCTGGGACTGCAAGTCTGGTCCTGCTCTTATCAGCAGCTATGATAATGGTGGAGTGCCAACTAACTACAGCCAGGCAGTAAAGAATCACTATGCTATGAACACTATGAGCTAATTAAACATCTGTTCCTCTGTATTTGAAGCCTATTATAGTGTTATAAATTTTTATGTGCCAGAATAAGTATTACAATGGACTCATTATCATAATAATCTCTACATTCTCTTCTATTCTTGCTAGCTATTATGCATTATTTAAATTCAGTATTGATTGCAATGCAAAATATAATCATATTCATAGCTAGCTATACAAATAATTGCATTCTTTTAAAACCACAATGTAACCCATTGAAAGTTCTAGGGTGCTTATGATGTGGTCATTTATTAGTTTAGAGCCCTGATGCATGGCTGGTGATTTCACAGTTTTAAAACTTCAAAGCATAATAATTATTATGGATGCCATAATATTGGATGACCCCCAAACACTTGGGAGTTGGATCATCTGGTAACATTACATTGCATTGCACGTACATAATTATGCTGCCACAAACGTTTACATAATATGCTGCCATATTCACTTGTAATTGACTAACTGGACCTGGCAGGTACTATCAAGCTATGATAATAGCTACAGTGTAACCTGGTTATCTGCACCTCTTTATCTGGAACCTCTTTATCCGGATTAGGAAATAGTGATTAATACATGCACTACAAGCATGTGTAATGGATATTTTCTGAGAGTGCTTTGCACAGGCACATAATTAGCAACTGCATAACAACAAGCTACACTGTTCTAAGCTGTTAGTAGCTTTAAAAAAATCCCAAACAGCCAACATAACCTCAACACTATTATTTTAATACTATTTCACTTATCCAGACTAATTCACTTATCCGGCAGCCAGGAAAAAATGCTTGGATAAAGATATCCGGATAACCGAGGTTCGACTGTAATCACTATAGCTAGTGCCTATAGTGGCTGTATGATTGTAGTTAGCTAGCTATGTCTGCTCACATTTTGAACTGACACACACGAGTTTTGTTTTACCAGTGCATCTATGGTTGTATATTCAGAGTCATGGCAACTTTCTTCTACTCTGGACACCTTAGGATTCATGGAGTGCTTAGCTATACACATACAAGCAACAACAGCTCACTATAAAATGAAAGAATGAAAGTGTTTACTGCACATCATTTTTCCCAATTAATCCACACATTGTTATGTTTTTTAGTGTGTGCGTTGGGACCTTTTTAGTGGCAGTACACATTTTCATTTTTAAAGTGAGCAGTCATGATTAATGTACATTAGCACAACCATCTTCTTATTTCCTGTTGGTTAACCATTGTGGTTAATGTAACCACGGTGATGCAGCCAGAAGACTGACAAACATCGTTAAATCTGGGTTTTGTCCCCGGACACCCTGGGATTATGGCAGGAGGAAGTTATTTGAGTGTGGTATTAAAACAACACCGTAAAAAGGAAGTTTGAGGCCAGAAATATACATAAGATCATACTGAAACCACTGCATTCATGCATGTCCTCTGCTACTGAGGGAAGGTATTGGTTTACAGTACATCCGAAGAATGGTATTAGCTATCACCACCTTGAGGCAGTAAGTCATTAGCTAAATGTTTCAAAAAGGATGACGGTTATGATTAAAAGGTTATTGACTAGCCTAGCTAGCTATAAAAAAGGAAGATTGGATTAAAAATTTCAGTGCAGAATTCTCAACGTCAACAAAAGTTAAAGCTGCAATTTGCACTTGGGAAATATCAAGCAATTAAAAGTATCTGCTCAGATTGTTGAAGAGATGCAACACAAATCGATGATCTTGATCATTGCAGCATCAGTGCTACAGTGTTTCTCCAGTGCCACTGCAATACCAAGATATGTGAAAATAGGATCTGTAACGTCGGATTTAAGACAATACAGAAGAGATGTAAAGAGTGATAAACTAGGTAATTATAATATAAAAATAAGTTTCTATAATAGCTAAATAATTCTCCAAGAAATATGAATATTCGTGGGTAAGCAATGAGATGATGCTAAAAAGTGCATCAGCTAGCCCATTCTGTAAAGCTATATAATTAGTACAGGTCACATGACTAAATTTGTTACCAATCAGATACTGAGTGCACCAAACGTTTAGTTCACACAGGGGCAGATCCAGCAATTTTGAAAGGGAGGGGTCCAACATGCCCCTCCTGTGGAAGCAATAAATTAGTTAAATTAGAATCCCTTTAGAGAATAAAACACAAAATGAGTTGATCAAAAAAGTACGGAAGTTTGGAATAATCGTCTTTTGTGCTGAATTATAAACTATTAACAACTTGTCAACAAATGCAACTTCAAAATTAAAAAAAAGGGGGGTCTGGACCCCCTGGACCACTACCCTGGATCTGCCCCTGTCACACTTTCATTATTTTCAGAGCTCTAGTAAGTCCAGATACATAGCTATTAATGAAAATAGCTACGTACCATCAATATAATTTTACATAGACTGCTACAACATGCAGTGTATCATTCCTTTCTTCTTCTTCTTTTTTTTTTTTTTTTTTTTTTTGGTATAGTATTTGGATTCAATCAAACAGAATTTAGGGGAGTAGAACGAGGAGAGGAATATGCTGTTGAGGTTGGCTTCTTATCGGGCAGATCTACTTCAGTAGTCATCGCTGAAATTATACTGAATTTAGGAAGTGCAGGTACGTGATTCTTTGGTATCTATCTTGTATACATAATTATAAGTAAGCCTCACTTTGACAAGTATTGTTTCCTTGTTTTCTTACAGGGACAGATGATGTAAAGTTAGGTACCACTTTTATAAGGATTTTCCCAAACGATCAAAATCCAAGACAACTGGTTACATTTTCATTACTTGCTGATTCAACTGCTCAAGAACTGGATGAGACATTTACCATCACTTTCACTATAACTGCCTCTAATTTTGAAAGCATTAGTTCTCCACTGATAATCAGGAACACACTCCAGGGAACGATAGTGGATCGTAATGGTACGTATGTACACATTTCACTTAGTCAATGAGTGCAGTGTGCACACGAAGGAGGAAGGAGAGATTGCAGTATATGCATTATAAGATACTTGCCTAGAAAACCTTGTGTAATGTACGAGTTAACAAAGCTACATTGCTACGTAGCTACCAAAATCACTAATATATTATTATCTTTAAATTCTAGAGATTTCTTTTCAATTTACGGAGGATGACTATTTGATCAATGAAAATCAGCTGATTATGCCAGTTCTGGTGGCAAAAGATCCAAGTCAGAGACTTGCAAATCCAGTCACATTAAGGGTAACTCCATTGACAGTTGATGCAGCAGTGAGAAGGGATATTGTTGAAGATACAATTGTTCCCAATAATGACACATCTCCAAACAGAGCACGTAAGTAAGAATAACTATACATTGGTACAATTTTCTTTAGGTGGTTATTTATTCAAGTGATAATTTTAGTGGAAGTTACGTACGTATGTGGGTATATCTATTCATTCTAAAAGTTGACATGCAAGAAGAGATGAGACAGATCGAGCATACAGCTGCAATACTAATTATGCAATTGACTTGAATGTAATAATTGAATTAAATGTACATAATAATCCTTATATCGTAGCCTCTGGTGGGGATTATTACATTCAAGACAACATTGGGTATAGGCCTTAACTGATGTGAGAATCAGTAGTGATGATATATAGTGTTATGAACACATTTGTGTATGAAGTTCGTCTGCAGAGACAACTATCTTCTTTTTTTTTGAGTGCTAGCTACTACACATAATTATTTCACTCTTTAAGCTCTCTCTAATACTATGTCAACAGTATACCTTAATTGTTCCATTTGTCCATTGTTTAATTCTTATTATACAGAGGAGGCAGACTTTGATGGCACTGTGATTGAAATTACTTACCCTGCTGATGAAGGTTTAGCTCAACCGATAGCAAGTGTGAGGGCATCTATCCCTGTGGTGGATGATACAATTGATGAGGCAGAAGTACAACAATTCATTGCTTATTTGGAGATCGCTAATGCCACCAACCTTGGTGGTGTAGACAATTCAGTTCGCAATACCACAATCTGTAGAATAGAAGATGATGACTGTAAGTATTGCATTATAATAATTATTCCATAGGTGTAGGAATTACTTTCTGATTGTCGGGGGGGAATGCCCTTTTTTATGTTTAGAATTTTGGAATACTTTCCTCATCAAATCAATTTATGGCTTGGTTGGGGGGGGGGGGGGGGTGGGGTGGGGGGCATGGTCCCACCAGCCCCCCTATTCCTATAATTATGCATTCTACGTAGTTAATGCTCTCAACACATGTCTTCAAAATGTACAGGCTATTACTTTAGACCCATCATAAAATGTAATAATTATTCTTATGATTCTCTACAGCTATTCAGATTGGATTTCTGTGGCAATCATATAACTTCACAGAGTCTAGACGCAGACGTTTGTTTTCCGATGTGATAATCCTAAAAAATTCTGTAACTGAACAAACATATTCAGTGGTTATCACTGCTTCCACTCCTACTGATCCTCGTTTGAATGCCGCTACACTTGAACATAGAGGTGGTGGAGATTACAGTCTTGGATCACTTGGACAAATTTCTCAAACCAGAGATATCGAGCCAAATATGCAGAGTATAAGATTTACTTTTTTTCTGAATGGTGATACGTTTCCAGAAGGAGTAGAATCCTTTCAAGCAACTATTACACCCAGTGAAGGATTTCCTACTTATGGAACTCCAACTACCCTCTTCAATAGTACCTTGATTAATATTATAGATGATGATAGTAAGTTCAAAGATAATGTTATTTTTTAGTCACTGAGGTTGGATTTGAGTTTCCAGAATACTCGTTAATGAGACTAAAGGTTCTGTTGAAATTTGTGTTAATGTGACCATGCAATCTGCTAGCAGCTGCATGATGACCTTGAAAGTTATAGCTTCTGCTAAGGATTATTAGTAAAGGGGATGTTCCCACTTAGAGGGACACACAGCCTCCTAAGGATTTTTTTAGTAAATTGGGTGTCCCCCACTTTGTAAATATTAAATTCTTGACATTACTTCCAGCTGACTGATGATTTTCTGTCTACTAACATTTCCTTTAGCTCACGACGCTCCTTCTGTAATGACAGCATGTTCTCACACATTTGTAGCAGTGGCATGGCAGAGACCTTTCACTTCATGTGGAGTGATTAAAACCTATGATGTTATGTTCGCCAATTCTATTACTGGTCAAGAATTTTTGGTCAGGAATTACAGTGATATTCTCTATACAATCTCTTCGACCAGTCCAGTTCTTAATATAGGAGCAAGAGATCACTCAACTGTTCAGGTACATAAAGGACCTACGTAGGTATATTAGAATTTTTTTTTAAAATAAAAATATTTTTATCTTGTGCATAGGTCCGTGTTGCTGATGGAAGGTGGAGTGAACCTAAAGAGTTGTGTCCTATTCAGACTGGATTATAAAACTAGCCATCATGGCTTTACTTATGACATTGAGATTGTGTGTTCATCAGTAGAATAATATTTTTATAGCTATGTACAGTGTGCATTGCATGCTCAGTGTACGTATGTACTAGTTAGCTATATCTTTTATGACAACATTCATAATAATAGCAATTATTATTAAGTACCTGTTATTGCATTCAACTATCTACATATGTAGCTATATAGGTAGTTACCTACTTGGGAAGTTTACTAAACAACACATAATACGTATAGCAGTAATTAAGCTATATGCAGCTAAGGCAATTAATACATACAGCCACATTCTGCCAGCATAGTTTTGGGAATAATACGTAGGTCCATCAAAGCAGGAAGCATAATGCTGGCATAATAGGCTATGAAAAGTGAACTCCATGGTTGATCTTGAATGTATTTATCATGTGTACCTGGCCTAACTTGTCTGCTAGTGAGATAGCAAATATAGCCTTTCAATACACACATATATATATGAAAGGAAAAATTTTTTTATGCTAAATAAAAAGACCATGTAGCTCCTTTAACAGTTTCTGTCAACAAAAATCAAAATTATGCTGCTTTCAACACTCCTCTCAATAATCCCTACATCATTGCCTCCCACCATGTCAGTATAAAAGTGTTCTGCTTGCATGGTTTAGGCATGCAATCACTCGTGAGTGCTGTGTGTTCCGCAGGAGCCAAAAATGTCGTGCTTCTTGGAGGATTGGCTTGGTCCAACTCCCTTGCTCAGTGGACAGAGTACCTACCAGTTGATCCGCTCAATAAAACAGCTGCAACATGGCACAGCTACAACCTTAACTATTGCAACAACCAGAACTGCTGGGACTCTGTCGCTCAAGTAAAACAAAAATTCCCTATAGTGTGCACAGAGTTGGAGAAAATGACTGTGCCGGAGGCTACGTGTCGGGCCTAATGAAATGGATGGATGACATGGGAATCAGCTACTTGGCATGAACCTACATTGCCTGGGACTGCAAGTCTGGTCCTGCTCTTATCAGCAGCTATGATAATGGTGGAGTGCCAACTAACTACGGCCAGGCAGTAAAGAATCATCATGCTATGAACACTATGAGCTAATTAAACATCTGTTCCTCTGTATTTGAAGCCTATTATAGTGTTATAAATTTTTATGTGCCAGAATAAGTATTACAGTGGACTCATTATCATAATAATCTCTACATTCTCTTCTATTCTTGCTAGCTATTATGCATGATTTAAATTCAGTATTGATTGCAATGCAAAATATAATCATATTCATAGCTAGCTATACAAATAATTGCATTCTTTTAAAACCACAATGTAATTAACCCATTGAAAGTTCTAGGGTGTTTGGTTTACTGGTCATTTATTAGTTTAGAGCCCTGATGGCTGGTGATTTCACAGTTTTAAAACTTCAAAGCATAATAATTATTATGGATGCCATAATATTGGATGACACCCAAACACTTGGGAGTTGGATCATCTGGTAACATTACATTGCATTGCACGTATGCTGCCATATTCACTTGTAATTGACTAACTGGACCTGGTGGGTACTATCAAGCTGTGATAATAGCTACAGTGTAACCTGGTTATCTGCACCTCTTTATCTGGAACCTCTTTATCCAGATTAGGAAATAGTGATTAATACATGCTCTATACAAGCATGTGTAATGGATATTTTCTGAGAGTGCTTTGCACAGGCACATAATTAGCAACTGCATAACAACAAGCTACATTGTTCTAAGCTGTTAGTAGCTTTAAAAAAATCCCAAACAGCCAACATAATCTCAACACTATTATTTTAATACTATTTCACTTATCCGGACTAATTCACTTATCCGGCAGCCAGGGAAAAATGCTTGGATAAAGATATCCGGATAACCGAGGTTCGACTGTAATCACTATAGCTAGTGCCTATAGTGGCTGTATGATTGTAGTTAGCTAGCTATGTCTGCTCACATTTTGAACTGACACACACGAGTTTTGTTTTACCAGTGCATCTACGTATATATGGTTGTACATTCAGAGTCATGGCAACTTTCTTCTACTCTGGACACCTTAGGATTCATGGAGTGCTTAGCTATACACATACAAGCATGCAGCTCACTGTAAAATGAAAGAATGAAAGTGTTTACTGCACATCATTTTTCCCAATTAATCCACACATTTGTTATGTTTTTTAGTGTGTGCGTTGGGACCTTTTTAGTGGCAGTACACATTTTCATTTTTAAAGTGAGCAGTCATGATTAATGCACAACCATCTTCTTATTTCCTGTTGGTTAACCATTGTGGTTAATGTAACCACGGTGATGCAGCCAGAAGACTGACAAACATTGTTTAATCTGTTAAATCTGGGTTATGTCCCCAAACACCCTTGGACTATATGGCAGGAGGAAGTGTGGTATTAAAACAACACCGTAAAAAGGAAGTTTGAGGCCAGAAATAATTATGAGATCATACTGAAACCACTGCATTCATGCATGTCCTCTGCTACTGAGGGAAGGTATTGGTTTACACTACATCCAGAGAACGGTATTAGCTATTACCACCTTGAGCCAAGTCATTAGCTAAATATTTCAAAAAGGATGACAGATAAAATTGATTAAAAGGTTATTGACCAGCCTAGCTAGCTATAAAAAAGGAAGATTGGATTAAAAATTTCAGTGCAGAATTCTCAACGTCAACAAAAGTTAAAGCTGCAATTTGCACTTGGGAAATATCAAGCAATTAAAAGTATCTGCTCAGATTGTTGAAGAGATGCAACACAAATCGATGATCTTGATCATTGCAGCATCAGTGCTACAGTGTTTCTCCAGTGCCACTGCAATACCAAGATACAGAAGAGATGTAAAGAGTGATAAACTAGGTAATTATAATATAAAACAAAGTTTCTATAATAGCTAAATAATTCTCCAAGAAATATGAATATTCGTGGGTAAGCAATGAGATGATGCTAAAAAGTGCATTAGCTAGCCCATTCTGTAAAAGCTATATAATTATATATAGTACAGGTCACATGACTAGATTTGTTACCAATCAGATACTCACTGAGTGTACCAAACATTTAGTTCACACTTAGAATTAGTACAGCATGCATAGGAACTGCGTATAGGAGCCTATCAGAACGACCACTAGGACTATGTTTATCTTACTTGTTTATAATAGCAATTTCAGTACCGACTCACTAGTATAGCTAGTGTGGGTATGGGCTTGCTCAGGCTTGCTCCAATGATGGCTTTCATTATTTTCAGAGTTCTAGTAAGTCCAGATACATAGCTATTAATGAAAATAGCTACGTACCATCAATATAATTTTACATAGACTGCTACAGCATGCAGTGTAACATTCCTTTCCTCTTCTTTTTTTTTTTTTTTGGTATAGTATTTGGATTCAATCAAACAGAATTTAGGGGAGTAGAACGAGGAGAGGAATATGCTGTTGAGGTTGGCTTCTTATCGGGCAGATCTACTTCAGTAGTCATCGCTGAAATTATACTGAATTTAGGAAGTGCAGGTACGTGATTCTTTGGTATCTATCTTGTATACATATAAGTAAGCCTCACTTCGACAAGTATTGTTTCCTTGTTTTCGTACAGGGACAGATGATGTAAAGTTAGGTACCACTTTTATAAGGATTTTCCCAAACGATCAAAATCCAAGACAACTGGTTACATTTTCATTACTTGCTGATTCAACTGCTCAAGAACTGGATGAGACATTCACCATCACTTTCACTATAACTGCCTCTAATTTTGAAAGCATTAGTTCTCCACTGATAATCAGGAACACACTCCAGGGAACGATAGTGGATCGTAATGGTACGTATGTACACATTTCACTTAGTCAATGAGTGTAGTGTGCACACGAAGGAGGAAGGAGAGATTGCAGTATATGCGTTATAAGATACTTGCCTAGAAAACCTTGTGTAATGTACGAGTTCACAAAGCTACATTGCTAGCTACCAAAATCACTAATATATTATTA
Organism: Crambe crambe; assembly: GCA_963924555.1. Classification (NCBI taxonomy): domain Eukaryota; kingdom Metazoa; phylum Porifera; class Demospongiae; order Poecilosclerida; family Crambeidae; genus Crambe; species Crambe crambe. Next base: position 5,082,003 of record OZ004587.1, read on the forward strand.
TCTTTAAATTCTAGAGATTTCTTTTCAATTTACGGAGGATGATTATTTGATCAATGAAAATCAGCTGATTATGCCAGTTCTGGTGGCAAAAGATCCAAGTCAGAGACTTGCAAATCCAGTCACATTAAGAGTAACTCCATTGACAGTTGATGCAGCAGTGAGAAGGGATATTGTTGAAGATACAATTGTTCCCAATAATGACACATCTCCAAACAGAGCACGTAAGTAAGAATAACTATACATTGGTACAATTTTCTTTAGGTGGTTATTTATTCAAGTGATAATTTTAGTGGAAGTTACGTACGTATGTGGGTATATCTATTCATTCTAAAAGTTGACATGCAAGAAGAGATGAGACAGATCGAGCATACAGCTGCAATACTAATTATGCAATTGACTTGAATGTAATAATTGAATTAATTGTACATAATAATCCTTATACTGTAGCCTCTGGTGGGTATTGTTACATTCGAAACAACATTGGGTATTGGCCTTAACTGATGTGAGAATCAGTAGTGATGATATAATAGTCTTATGGACACATTTGTGTATGAAGTTCGTCTGCAGAGACAACTATCTTTTTTTTTGAGTGCTAGCTACTACACATAATTATTTCACTCTTTAAGCTCTCTCTAATACTATGTCAACAGTATACCTTAATTGTTCCATTTGTCCATTGTTTAATTCTTATTATACAGAGGAGGCAGACTTTGATGGCACTGTGATTGAAATTACTTACCCTGCTGATGAAGGTTTAGCTCAACCGATAGCAAGTGTGAGGGCATCTATCCCTGTGGTGGATGATACAATTGATGAGGCAGAAGTACAACAATTCATTGCTTATTTGGAGATCGCTAATGCCACCAACTTTGGTGGTGTAGACAATTCAGTTCGCAATACCACAATCTGTAGAATAGAAGATGATGACTGTAAGTATTGCATTATAATAATTATTCCATAGGTGTAGGAATTACTTTCTGATTGTGGGGGGGGAATGCCCTTTTTTATGTTTAGAATTTTGGAATACTTTCCTCATCAAATCAATTTATGGCTTGGTTGGGGGGGGGGGGGGGGGGGGGGTGGGGTGGGGGGGCATGGCCCCACCAGCCCCCCTATTCCTATAATTATGCATTCTACGTAGTTAATGCTCTCAACACATGTCTTCAAAATCTACAGGCTATTACTTTAGACCCATCATAAAATGTAATAATTATTCTTAACACAGCTATTCAGATTGGATTTCTGTGGCAATCATATAACTTCACAGAGCCTAGACGCAGACGTTTGTTTTCCGATGTGATAATCATAAAAAATTCTGTAACTGAACAAACATATTCAGTGGTTATCACTGCTTCCACTCCTACTGATCCTCATTTGAATGCCGCTACACTTGAACATAGAGGTGGTGGAGATTACAGTCTTGGATCACTTGGACAAACTTTTATAACCAGAGATATCAAGCCAGATATGCAGAGTATAAGATTTACTTTTTTTCTGAATGGTGATACGTTTCCAGAAGGAGTAGAATCCTTTCAAGCAACTATTACACCCAGTGAAGGATTTCCTACTTATGGAACTCCAACTACCCTCTTCAATAGTACCTTGATTAATATTATAGATGATGATAGTAAGTTCAAAGATAATGTTATTTTTTAGTCACTGAGGTTGGATTTGAGGTTGGATTTGAGTTTCCAGAATACTCGTTAATGAGACTAAAGGTTCTGTTGAAATTTGTGTCAATGTGACCATGCAATCTGCTAGCAGCTGCATGATGACCTTGAAAGTTATAGCTTCTGCTAAGGATTATTAGTAAAGGGGGTGTTCCCACTTAGTGGGACACACAGCCTCCTGAGGATTTTTTAGTAAATTGTGTGTCCCCTACTTTGTAAATATTAAATTCTCGACATTACTTCCAGATGACTGATGATTTTCTGTCTACTAACATTTCCTTTAGCTCACGACGCTCCTTCTGTAACGACAGCATGTTCTCACACATTTGTAGCAGTGGCATGGCAGAGACCTTTCACTTCATGTGGAGTGATTAAAACCTATGATGTTATGTTCGCCAATTCTATTACTGGTCAAGAATTTTTGGTCAGGAATTACAGTGATATTCTCTATACAATCTCTTCGACCAGTCCAGTTCTTAATATAGGAGCAAGAGATCACTCAACTGTTCAGGTACATAAAGGACCTAGGTATATTAGAATTTTTTTTAAAAGTAAAAATATTTTTATCTTGTGCATAGGTCCGTGTTGCTGATGGAAGGTGGAGTGAACCTAAAGAGTTGTGTCCTATTCAGACTGGATTATAAAACTAGCCATCATGGCTTTACTTATGACATTGAGATTGTGTGTTTATCAGTAGAATAATATTTTTATAGCTATGTACAGTGTGCATTGCATGCTCAGTGTACGTATGTACTAGTTAGCTATATCTTTTATGACAACATTCATAATAATAGCAATTATTATTAAGTACCTGTTATTGCAATCAACTATCTACATATGTAGCTATATAGGTAGTTACCTACTTGGGAAGTTTACTAAGCAACACATAATATGTATAGCAGTAATTAAGCTATATGCAGCTAAGGCAATTAATACATACAGCCACATTCTGCCAGCATAGTTTTGGGAATAATACGTAGGTCCATCAAAGCAGGAAGCATAAAGTGAACTCCATGGTTGATCTTGAATGTATTTATCATGTGTACCTGGCCTAACTTGTCTGCTAGTGAGATATAGCAAATAGCCTTTCAATACACACATATATATATGAGAGGAAAAAAAATTTTATGCTAAATAAAAAGGCCATGTAGCTCCTTTAACAGTTTCTGTCAACAAAAATCAAAATTATGCTGCCTTCAATACTCCTCTCAATAATCCCTACATCATTGCCTCCCACCAAGCTGCTTTAATTGTTCATGTCAGTATAAAAGTGTTCTGCTTGCATGGTTTAGGCATGCAATCACTCGTGAGTGCTGTGTGTTCCGCAGGAGCCAAAAATGTCGTGCTTCTTGGAGGATTGGCTTGGTCCAACTCCCTTGCTCAGTGGACAGAGTACCTACCAGTTGATCCGCTCAACAACACAGCTGCAACATGGCACAGCTACAACTTTAGCTATTGCAACAACCAGAACTGCTGGGACTCTGTCGCTCAAGTAAAACAAAAATTCCCTATAGTGTGCACAGAGTTGGAGAAAATGACTGTGCCAGAGACTACGTGTCAGGCCTAATGAAATGGATGGATGACATGGGAATCAGCTACTTGGCATGAACCTACAACGCCTGGGACTGCAAGTCTGGTCCTGCTCTTATCAGCAGCTATGATAATGGTGGAGTGCCAACTAACTACGGCCAGGCAGTAAAGATCATTATGCTATGAACACTATGAGCTAATTAAACATCTGTTCCTCTGTATTTGAAGCCTATTATAGTGTTATAAATTTTTATGTGTCAGAATAAGTATTACAGTGGACTCATTATCATAATAATCTCTACATTCTCTTCTATTCTTGCTAGCTATTATGCATTATTTAAATTCAGTATTGATTGCAATGCAAAATATAATCATATTCATAGCTAGCTATACAAATAATTGCATTCTTTTAAAACCACAATGTAATTAACCCATTGAAAGTTCTAGGGTGCTTGGTTTACTGGTCATTTATTAGTTTAGAGCCCTGATGGCTGGTGATTTCACAGTTTTAAAAGCATAATAATTATTATGGATGCCATAATATTGGATGACCCCCAAACACTTGGGAGTTGGATCATCTGGTAACATTACATTGCATTGCACGTACATAATTATGCTGCCACAGTACATAATTATGCTGCCACAAACGTTTACATAATATGCTGCCATATTCACTTGTAATTGACTAACTGGACCTGGCGGGTACTATCAAGCTGTGATAATAGCTACAGTGTAACCTGGTTATCTGCACCTCTTTATCTGGAACCTCTTTATCCCGATTAGGAAATAGCAGTAGAGTAGGAATAGGAAATTTATTGGGGGGGCAGGAACTACAGTAATAGCAACTAATATCCAAAGTAATCAATCCTTCCGTCATTACATTGAGCATATGCATTAGATAACAGTTAGCAAGCAGCAGTGAAATTGCTGACATCACACTGCAATGACAGCATTCATGCATGTAATTGCTTGGTGCTTGCATGGTCTTTACTTTCAATATACTCAAGTTAGCTGTTCATATTATTGGGGGGGCAATGCCCCTCCATCTATAGTATTGGGGGGGGGGGGGCAGTGGCCCCCCCTGCCCCCCCTATTCCTACTCCACTGAATAGTGATTAATACATGCACTACAAGCATGTGTAATGGATATTTTCTGAGAGTGCTTTGCACAGGCACATAATTAGCAACTGCATAACAACAAGCTACATTGTTCTAAGCTGTTAGTACTAGCTTTAAAAAAATCCCAAACAGCCAACATAATCTCAACACTATTATCAGAGAGTGCGGTAGCACTCTCTATGTAGGGATGACTCGGACGGCCGCGCGCGCCGCCTATAGACTAATACAAAAGTGAAATTCCAGTTCCCCCACTTAGACCTAACAAAAGCTACTGTGAATGATTATCCAGCCTACTAGAGCCTACTACAATGTGCAGACCAAGTTTCAGGACCAGGGAGCTTACCGTTTCAGAAATACGGCAAGCAGGTAAATCGCTATATTCTTCTTCTTCTCTATTATTATTATTATTATTATTATTCTTCTTATTATTATTCTTCTTAGACAACCATATCTCTCGAACCACTCAAGCTACAGCTATGATTTCTGGACAAATCCACTCCAAATTCTACGAACTACGATCTTTTCTACTCGTTGATCCTCGAAAGAGTCGATGAAAAAGGAGACACTAAGGAGCACAGCACTCGACTAATTCAATTAGGAAGCCATCTTTTCTATAATACGCATGCGCATGTATTTGAATATCCAATTATTCGAAATCATAATATTACTCAGCTGTCTCTAGCTAGCTAGCTAGCTAGCTCTAGCTGATAGACTACTGTATCGATTCGGGGATTTAGATTCACCACGGTAGACTCTATTTCAGCATCTTCGACCTCCAAGTATGGCTCAACAACACAACACCTTGACTCGATAAATGATTGGGCTGGTATGCTATTGGAGAACTTCTTTCATCTGTCCCTGCATACACATAGAAGAATGAACTCTAATCATAGCTAAAACCATAAAAGAGAGGAAAAAAAGACCAGGAACAAGTAAGGGAAAAAGCATTTCGTGAAATGAAAAAAAGATGTAGGGATGACCACTGCTCAAAAAAGTAAGGAAACAAGAAGGATGGAAATGGGATCAATCTTTGTTCTGTATATCCAGCCAACAATCCCTACATATACGTCAGGTAACTTCAGATTATAGTGTAGTAATGTGTGTATATGTAGGGATTGTTGGCTGGATATACAGAACAAAGATTGATCCCATTTCCATCCTTCTTGTTTCCTTACTTTTTTGAGCAGTGGTCATCCCTACATCTTTTTTTCATTTCACGAAATGCTTTTTCCCTTATTTTAATACTATTTCACTTATCCGGACTAATTCACTTATCCGGCAGCCAGGAAAAAATGCTTGGATAAAGGTATCCGGATAACCGAGGTTCGACTGTAATCACTATAGCTAGTGCCTTAGTGGCTGTATGATTGTAGTTAGCTAGCTATGTCTGCTCACATTTTGAACTGACACACACGAGTTTTGTTTTACCAGTGCATCTATGGTTGTATATTCAGAGTCATGGCAACTTTCTTCTACTCTGGACACCTTAGGATTCATGGAGTGCTTAGCTATACACATACAAGCAACAACAGCTCACTATAAAATGAAAGAATGAAAGTGTTTACTGCACACCATTTTTCCCAATTAATCCACACATTGTTATGTTTTTTAGTGTGTGCGTTGGGACCTTTTTAGTGGCAGTACACATTTTCATTTTTAAAGTGAGCAGTCATGATTAATGTACATTAGCACAACCATCTTCTTATTTCCTGTTGGTTAACCATTGTGGTTAATGTAACCACGGTGATGCAGCCAGAAGACTGACAAACATCGTTAAATCTGGGTTTTGTCCCCGGACACCCTGGGATTATGGCAGGAGGAAGTTATTTGAGTGTGGTATTAAAACAACACAGTAAAAAGGAAGTTTGAGGCCAGAAATATACATAAGATCATACTGAAACCACTGCATTCATGCATGTCCTCTGCTACTGAGGGAAGGTATTGGTTTACACTACATCCGGAGAATGGTATTAGCTATCACCACCTTGAGGCAGTAAGTCATTAGCTAAATGTTTCAAAAAGGATGACGGTTATGATTAAAAGGTTATTGACCAGCCTAGCTAGCTATAAAAAAGGAAGATTGGATTAAAAATTTCAGTGCAGAATTCTCAACGTCAACAAAAGTTAAAGCTGCAATTTGCACTTGGGAAATATCAAGCAATTAAAAGTATCTGCTCAGATTGTTGAAGAGATGCAACACAAATCGATGATCTTGATCATTGCAGCATCAGTGCTACAGTGTTTCTCCAGTGCCACTGCAATACCAAGATATGTGAAAACAGGATCTGTAACGTCGGATTTAAGACAATACAGAAGAGATGTAAAGAGTGATAAACTAGGTAATTATAATATAAAAATAAGTTTCTATAATAGCTAAATAATTCTCCAAGAAATATGAATATTCGTGGGTAAGCAATGAGATGATGCTAAAAAGTGCATCAGCTAGCCCATTCTGTAAAGCTATATAATTAGTACAGGTCACATGACTAAATTTGTTACCAATCAGATACTGAGTGCACCAAACATTTAGTTCACACAGGGGCAGATCCAGCAATTTTGAAAGGGAGGGGTCCAACATGCCCCTCCTGTGGAAGCAAAAAATTAGTTAAATTAGAATCCCTTTAGAGAATAAAACACAAAATGAGTTGATCAAAAAAGTACGGAAGTTTAGAATAATCGTCTTTTGTGCTGAATTATAAACTATTAACAACTTGTCAACAAATGCAACTTCAAAATTAAAAAAGGGGGGTCTGGATCCCCTGGACCACTACCCTGGATCTGCCCCTGTCACACTTTCATTATTTTCAGAGCTCTAGTAAGTCCAGATACATAGCTATTAATGAAAATAGCTACGTACCATCAATATAATTTTACATAGACTGCTACAGCATGCAGTGTAACATTCCTTTCCTCTTCTTTTTTTTTTTTTTTTTTTGGTATAGATTTGGATTCAATCAAACAGAATTTAGGGGAGTAGAACGAGGAGAGGAATATGCTGTTGAGGTTGGCTTCTTATCGGGCAGATCTACTTCAGTAGTCATCGCTGAAATTATACTGAATTTAGGAAGTGCAGGTACGTGATTCTTTGGTATCTATCTTGTATACATAATTATAAGTAAGCCTCACTTTGACAAGTATTGTTTCCTTGTTTTCTTACAGGGACAGATGATGTAAAGTTAGGTACCACTTTTATAAGGATTTTCCCAAATGATCAAAATCCAAGACAACTGGTTACATTTTCATTACTTGCTGATTCAACTGCTCAAGAACTGGATGAGACATTCACCATCACTTTCACTATAACTGCCTCTAATTTTGAAAGCATTAGTTCTCCACTGATAATCAGGAACACACTCCAGGGAACGATAGTGGATCGTAATGGTACGTATGTACACATTTCACTTAGTCAATGAGTGCAGTGTGCACACGAAGGAGGAAGGAGAGATTGCAGTATATGCATTATAAGATACTTGCCTAGAAAACCTTGTGTAATGTACAAGTTCACAAAGCTACATTGCTAGCTACCAAAATCACTAATATATATTATTATCTTTAAATTCTAGAGATTTCTTTTCAATTTACGGAGGATGATTATTTGATCAATGAAAATCAGCTGATTATGCCAGTTCTGGTGGCAAAAGATCCAAGTCAGAGACTTGCAAATCCAGTCACATTAAGGGTAACTCCATTGACAGTTGATGCAGCAGTGAGAAGGGATATTGTTGAAGATACAATTGTTCCCAATAATGACACATCTCCAAACAGAGCACGTAAGTAAGAATAACTACACATTGGTACAATTTTCTTTAGGTGGTTATTTATTCAAGTGATAATTTTAGTGGAAGTTACGTACGTATGTGGGTATATCTATTCATTCTAAAAGTTGACATGCAAGAAGAGATGAGACAGATCGAGCATACAGCTGCAATACTAATTATGCAATTGAGTAATAATTGAATTAAATGTACATAATAATCCTTATATTGTAGCCTCTGGTGGGGATTATTACATTCAAGACAACATTGGGTATAGGCCTTAACTGATGTGAGAATCAGTAGTGCTATGGACACATTCTATGTCAACAGTATACCTTAATTGTTCCATTTATCCATTGTTTAATTCTTATTATACAGAGGAGGCAGACTTTGATGGCACTGTGATTGAAATTACTTACCCTGCTGATGAAGGTTTAGCTCAACCGATAACAAATGTGAGGGCATCTATCCCTGTGGTGGATGATACAGTTGATGAGGCAGAAGTACAACAATTCATTGCTTATTTGGAGATCGCTAATGCCACCAACCTTGGTGGTGTAGACAATTCAGTTCGCAATACCACAATCTGTAGAATAGAAGATGATGACTGTAAGTATTGCATTATAATATTCCGTAAGTGTAGGAATAACTTTCTGATTGTCGGGGGAAATGCCCTTTTTTATGTTTAGAATTTTGGAATACTTTCCTCATCAAATTAATTTGTTTGTTTCGGGGACTGGGTGGGGGCATGGTCCCTCCAGCCCCCCTATTCCTATAATTATGCATTCTACGTAGTTAATGCTCTCAACACATGTCTTCAAAATGTACAGGCTATTACTTTAGACCCATCATAAAATGTAATAATTATTCTTAACACAGCTATTCAGATTGGATTTCTGTGGCAATCATATAACTTCACAGAGCCTAGACGCAGACGTTTGTTTTCCGATGTGATAATCATAAAAAATTCTGTAACTGAACAAACATATTCAGTGGTTATCACTGCTTCCACTCCTACTGATCCTCGTTTGAATGCCGCTACACTTGAACATAGAGGTGGTGGAGATTACAGTCTTGGACCACTAGGACTAACTTCTCTAACCAGAGATATCGAGCCAGACATGCAGAGTATAAGATTTACTTTTTTTCTGAATGGTGATACGTTTCCAGAAGGAGTAGAATCCTTTCAAGCAACTATTACACCCAGTGAAGGATTTCCTACTTATGGAACTCCAACTACCCTCTTCAATAGTACCTTGATTAATATTATAGATGATGATAGTAAGTTCAAAGATAATTCTTTTAGTCACTGAGGTTGGATTTGAGGTTGGATTTGAGTACTTGTTAATGAGACTAAAGGTTCTGCTGAAATTTGTGTCAATGTGACCATGCAATCTGCTAGCAGCTGCATGATGACCTTGAAAGCTATAGCTTTAAGGGGGTGTTCCCACTTAGTGGGACACACAGCCTCCTGAGGATTTTTTAGTAAATTGGGTGTCCCCCACTTTGTAAATATTAAATTCTTAACATTACTTCCAGCTGACTGATGATTTTCTGTCTACTAACATTTCCTTTAGCTCACGACGCTCCTTCTGTAACGACAGCATGTTCTCACAAATTTGTAGCAGTGGCATGGCAGAGACCCTTCACTTCATGTGGAGTGATTAAAAGCTATGATGTTATGTTCGCCAATTCTATTACTGGTCAAGAATTTTTGGTCAGGAATTACAGTGATATTCTCTATACAATCTCTTCAACCAGTCCAGTTCTTAATATAGGAGCAAGAGATCATTCAACTGTTCAGGTACATAAAGGACCTAGTAGCTATATTAAAAATAAAATTGTTTTTATCTTGTGCATACATAGGTCCGTGTTGCTGATGGAAGGTGGAGTGAACCTAAAGAGTTGTGTCCTATTCAGACTGCTACATAAGGATTATAAAACTAGCCATTATTATATGGCATTATACTCATGACATTGAGATTGTGTGTGTGTATATGTATATCAGCAGAATAATTTTTATAGCTACGTACAGTGTGCATTGCATGTTCAGTGTAGTTACATGTACTAGTTACCTACATATGTATATCTTTTATGACAATATCCATAATAATAACTATTACTATAATTATTATTGTTATTGCAATCAACTATCTACATAATAACTACATGTAGCTATATAGGTAGTTACCTACTTGGGAAGTTTAATTACTAAACAATACATAATACATATAGCAGTAATTAAGCTATCCAGCTAAGGAAATACATATAGCTGGAATTACTGATGGTTTATCTTTCATCTGCCATGTGGGAAGAACTCTAGCTAGTGCTAACTCTGTTTGCCAAATATTTTCCAAAAATCCTGGATAAGTCTGAATTATAATTAGCTATGGCTACATTGGTATAGCTACCTTTTTTAAACTCTCTACCATAAAGAGAGTCCATGCATGCAAAGCAGCTGCAACTGGCAAAACATTCAAATTACTGTGATGTGTGTAACGATAAAATTGTGCGAATACAGCAAACCTCTCTAGCAGACCCAGTCCTGGATAATAGTCTATGGTTACTTACATAGTGCAGGGGTAGATCCAGGGATTTGAAAGGGGGGTGGCATGATTGTGCCAGGGTTCCACTGGTTATCCACTCCTGTGGTGGTATTCAGTCCTGTCAGTGTATTAGATATAGAATCTCTGAACCCTCTACTGATGAACAGCATCATACAGTAGGAGAACTATATACATGGAGAAGTCACTGACATGGATATTAGCTACCAGCCTCCTTTATATTTAAATATGTAGCTACGTAACTTTTTTTCTTTTGTTGGGGGGGGAATTTGACATGATTATATGTAAGTCATCAAATTACTCATCAAATTTAACATTTCCTGATAATTATTATAATCTTGATTTGTCACCTAGATATGTACGTATGTCCACATGCATACAATGTATGCATAGCTAGCTAGTGTGGTACAGCTCCTTTTTAAATACCATGCAAAATACAATGATTACTCGTAAGGTTGTGCTGTGTAAACTCATGCTTGTTGTACGTACTACGTATATGTATTACACATAGCTAGCTGGATGCAGCACTCCCTCCAGTGCTATTATACATGACATTATGGCCCACATGGCCTCTAAATAGAGAGTGCAATATACAGTGAAAAAATTCAGATAGAATACGAGAGTAACCGATATTTGAGGTCGTGCCAAATTATTTTATATTATAGATGTAGCTATTACCTGCTTGAGATTCTGGATGAACAAGAAATGGTCGCTATATCTCTGTCTCAAGAATTTGGACAAACGAAAAATGGCATCTCTGTCTAAAGAATCTGGATAACGAGAAATGGTATCTCTGTCTCAAGAATCTGCAATGGTGGTATCTCTGTCTAAAGAATCTGGACAATGAGAAATGGTATCTCTGTCTTAAGAATCTGAAATGGTATCTCTGTCTTAAGGATCTGGACTATATGTCTGGTATTGCTACTACAGCTTATGATGAAAAGCACTAAGTGTGAACTCTCCTACACATATCGGATATTAAATTGGCTACGTACCTGGGCCAGACGGCACTGAGAGAACAACGACTACAAGCCAGAAAGTAAGGCAGAAGTGACCACATGTCATGTCAGATAATCAGCTAGACATCGGGGAACAATGAGGTCAAAGATTACAGGCCTTGCATGAAAGCGAACACTAATCAGAGGGCAATTGACATTTGAAACGTCATTTTACGTCATAATAGTACGTAGTTTGGGAGTAGACTTGGCCATAGATGACTTGGCTATTGCTGATGTGTTAATCTTGTAAAACTGTTGTAGCAACACTTTCTGGAGGCCAAACTTTCTTGATGAAATAAAGGAATGGCTTTTGGGAGTGTTCCTAACTGTATTTGTCTACATGGAATGATGTAACACATGTAGCTAGACTCCTATAGCTAGTAACGGTTCAGTTAGAAATATGTGTCGTGAATGCACATAAAGCAAGGGTATTTTTGTATAAAAATGACAGGATTACAATCATATTTCAACTGTAGCTACAACACTGCTTCAATTTTGATTCGTGCTTCTCCTCAAGAGCAGTAGTGGATCGAGTATCATGCATAAAGTCTTCCTCCTTCTTCAGTTCTTGCAGGTAGCTACTCCCAAGTCATTATTTTCGAGTCATCCTTCCCCACTAATACTCCATTAATTGGTCCAAAAGTCACTAAAATAGTATCAGAAATAATTTCTGCTAGCTACATATGTAGGAAGATTTGTTCATTGATTATATTCTATCTGCATGCACTACATAACCATTCTTATTACTTACATAGGTGCTACCATTGGTTTTTGGGGGACCCCTGTATGCCAGGAATAGTGAGGACGTGGTTCCAGCTAATATCAACACAAATGATGGAGCAGTGCTGCGGTCCAAGAGGCAGTCAGGCACTAGAAACTGGACAGTTTCTGCCTTCTCACAGGTCAGCTTCTCTATATATAGCTACAGCTAGGAAAAGATTTTAATTAGAATTTATCCTTCATTCTTTTCAATCTTTCATCCTCATAATAATTATTGCTGACATCTCTTTGCAGTGCTCAGCGACTTGTGGTGGTGGATTAAGGACTCGATCAGTGCGATGTCTTGATGAAGATGGAGTCATTTCCAGTGATTGCAGTCCTAATAGACCTGCCAGTTTTGAATTCTGCAACCAAATTGACTGTGTAACAAATAGTAAGCCTTCATAGTCTATACGTATAGCTAGCTATAACGATTAAATTTTAGCTAAGTAATTAAATTTTAGCTATCTAGTTTAGATCAGTCAAGACATGACAGAGCTACATAATATAGTTACAGCTAACTGGTCAATCTCTATAATCATTAATTTTAAAGGAACAACTGACCAAATTTCAGTATTCAAAGCATTACAGAACAGTTGAATTTTGACCAAATTTTTATACTTACAAATAAGATCTACATATGTAGTTACGTAGCTCTTTAACTTCATCACTCAAGCCTCTTTCCATGCAAGTCAGTAGTTATAAAAATTATTTACTTGCATATACGTACAGATCCTGATTCCAGTCTCCTTCCAGCAACTGATAGTTATGACTTCAACAACCCCGATGGCTCTAGGTCCATCGTTCAATTTGAAAATCAAGGCTCTGGTGTCTACAGGATTCAACAGAACACCACAGAATCAGATGGTGTCCTCACTTCCGTCGATCGAGATAGCATGAGCTCGCAGACAAGAATTCGAACTTCTGGAGTCACTAGCAGCACAAGTATACAACGAATTGGTGATGATGACTTTGCCTTATTGGTGGATGGAAATAGCATATTGAACTCAAATATCAATCGCCTTGTGGAAAGCAACGTTGGGAACGGCCAGACAGTCACTTATCAAAACAGCACACTTACTATCCTCAATGGTGATACTGTGAATAATATTAGCATGTTCACTTACTATGATGGTTTTCGTTTTTATCGGTTCAATGAAACAAAGATAAATCCGCTAAGTGGAAATGGAAGGCTGTTCTATAGCCCAGACACAGGAATGGCCATCTACTCCATCGACCCTCAGTTCACTTCTTTTCTCAGTACAATGATCAGTTTGCTTCGGAATGGATCATCTACTGCAACGTCTCCCAGTGTTCCTGCTGCTACTACAGGAAGTGTATTTCCAACTTCATCTACTGGCCCGCAACAACCAGTAACTACCGGCCCGCAACAACCAGCAACTACCGGCCCGCAACAACCAGCAACTACCGGCCCGCAACAACCAGCAACTACGGGCTCGCAGCAACCAGCAACTACCGGCCCGCAACAACCAGCAACTACCGGCCCGCAACAACCAGCAACTACCGGCCCGCAACAACCAGCAACTACGGGCTCGCAGCAACCAGCAACTACGGGCTCGCAGCAACCAGCAACTACCGGCCCGCAACAACCAGCAACTACCGGCCCGCAACAACCAGCAACTACCGGCCCGCAACAACCAGCAACTACGGGCTCGCAGCAACCAGCAACTACCGGCCCGCAACAACCAGCAACTGATCCTCCCTCTATCCCCAGTACTACTGATGAACCAGATGTATGTGAAACAAGGTCAAAGTCATCCGATCGTTCGAAAACTTCAAAAACCCGTCGTCGTTCGAAGAGCAAGCACCGAAGTCGTTCGAAGAGCAAGCACCGAAGTCGTTCCCATAAGGATGTCTCAAATGAATGTAATGAAGAAACTGGCACTGATTCAGAAGTAGACACACCAAATGAAGGTTCCAAATCACACTCACCTAGGAGCCGTGGAAGGAAGAGTCGTGGAAGCAAGCATCCCAGTTCAAGTAGGACGAGTAAAAAAACTAAAAAGAGTCGCAAGCCAAAGAGGAAAGGTTGACACTAGTGAAGAAGCAAGCAATTAAGAACATAATGAACTTAATAGTTGGACAGTTATTGTGTATGTACAGTTGCTGTAGCTATTTAGAATAGTTATATTTCGCTATCTAGCTAACATGCAGTTCTATTCCTATATACTATACTAATAGTAGCTATTTTTGGTGTCACTGCTGAACATGAAAAGCCAGGCTGTGTACGTACCTTATTAGTGTACAGATCCCCCAGTGTATCCACCAAATATGGCTACTAAAGTCTGTTTGCGTTCACCTTGCCCTTTGATTGTTCACTATAACTGCTACTAAATAGCAGCAGAGAGACTGGATAGCTAATCAGCTCTCTGCCGATGTATTAGTTAAACTAGGAACTACGTAATTTTGTAGGAATTGAGAAATTTAGCTAGCTACATACGTAGCTATAGCAGTTATAGTGAAATGATCTGTGAATGCAGACAGAATGTAATGACTGAAATTCTTAATATAATACAAACATCGTAGCTAAGTGAGTAACTATACTACGTATACCTAAATTTTGTCCAAGCCTGATTCCAGCCTTATGTCCCATACGTAGTCCCACCACTGACAATGGCATTACAGTTTTTCCTGGATTGTGACATTTTCTTTGTAGTATATACAGCTGGTGATATGGCCTCATGCACTGTATCGATCTTTCTTCCTATTATTTGACAGCTCAACATGCAATTTCTGTGTCTGCATACACTGGCCAATATTTCGCTGGATTTGAGTATCGGTGTTTTTGTTTGTAAAAATAAGCTAGGCGAAAATGAGGGGTGATTGGTATGGTCAATTTACGTATTTTATCCACACCTCCCATTCATGGACATCTACAGCAGGATAATAATTATCAGTACCCTTTATCAACCCAAGATAGCATGGGTGGGGCTAAGTTTTCAGGTTAAAAAACAACAACAACAACTTTCATTAAAAAGAGCCAAGTATAGCTGTAGATATAATGCACAAAGAAACAGTTGAATAATGCTATAATATTTGAGTAGATAAGTAATTACGTAGCTATGTGAATAGTTTGTTACAGCTACAAGAAGAATTCCAGCCAAGTAGCTAGCTAGCTAGCTACGTACGTAGGAAGTTAGCTATGCACAAAGAAAAAAAGATAGCTTTTTGACAATTACTTGAGTCTGAAAGTTGTTAGTATGTTAGTTATCTCTAGTAGCGGAAGAGTGGACTGCTCAGAGCTCCAGCAGCACAAGTTGGATGCAAGTTTCCCCTGCAGCGCTGCCACAAAGGGCTTCTGCCTCGTGAGCCAAGTCTCCATGTCCTACTCAAGGCACTCCAACGATGACGACTCCCCCATGGAAGACACGGATAAGGCTGGTAGGGAAAAGCAAAGATAATAATTATTGCTCATCTGCTATCTCATAGTATATATCTTAGAGAGCTATGTACTATACAGTTAATGTGAATTTCAGCTTGGTTTTACACTACTTTAATTGTTACAGTATTGATTCTTGTAATATTCATGCTACGTAACAAGTTAATTCATTGTTACAGCTTACATTACGTATGTAAATACATAGTGTGATTAGCTATTATTTCATGTAGCTGAATAATGAATGATGAACTTAATTAGCTTTGGAGCTTTGAAGAGTAATACACCTTGATTGGAAATATGTCTAATTGCCTAGCTACATCATTCAAAAGATCATTGTGTAAGGTAGAACTATACATATGTAATCATTGACTTACTATTCTAATGGATCCACCCCATGGGAGTCGTATTCTTCTGTGGCAGATTCTTGCTCTTCTGGTTTGATACCATGCATACAATTCGATACGATTATTGGGCCACGAGTCATAAATTCCGATGCACAACCTTGTGGAGAAGCGACAGTATGCCGTGCAAGCCTGGATACTTGCTGCTGGCTCTATTTGATAGTTGAAAGTGGCCTCAGCAGATAAACCTCCTCGAACTAAATACTATAATAATAAATAAATAAATAGAATAACAAATTTTGGAGGTAGCTAGCTATTTAATTGTTGTATGTAGCTATGTCAAATTATATCTGTAGTATGATAACTGATCTGCACTAGCTATCAATATCTCACCAACTTACCAGTAAGCTAGCAGAGACACTTCCTTCAATAGAAACTCCAACTGTTGGAGTTAGTGCACCCAAAGCTCCTGATACCTCAGTTCCTGTCCTGCCAATACAAACATTGGTATTGAAGTTGACATCGAGTTGACCATGAAGAGAGATTGAAATGCGCAAGGTGGCAACATAGATGTAGATAGGAATACTGAAACGGAAGAGGGTTCTTCGATACCGACTTATACGGCGAGTATCAGCTCTACAAGGGCTGGAGAGTGCTCGATTGTTGTTATAGTTAAGAAGAGTATTACTACCTACTCTGCCATATAGCGAAACAGATATGGATGTGGTGGAAGCAGTTACCTGGAGTTTAAGATCAGCTAAGGTTGCCGTCCGTGAGAGAATTTTTCCTTTGACAAAGGTTCGAGTGAAAGCTTTCATTTGGTCACAGTGAGTGTTAGTTCCTACAAAGTACCCACTGGCTACTTTGATATTAGCTTTGCTGATGCCAATGGTCTTTGAGGTGATGTATGCATTGTGACGGGGATAGGTATTGACATCACTTTGTCGAGTTGATAATGAAGCAACGTAATTGTAGTCAGAATTGGATGAAGAGTCCCAGTCACTCGTTTGTCGCTTGGCTCGACCACCTGGTATTGTGCTCTCTCTTTCAAGTATTTCAAAAAGGAGATCCTTTGAATCGATCTTCTTGAAGTAATCCACCACCATCATGTGTAGATCGGTACTGTTGATTGAAGCAGATATTCGTACAATGGAGTATAAGATGGTGTGAGATGTGAGGTAAGTGATGTATTCGTCTACCTGCTGTTGTCTGCTTTCAACATACTCAAATCCATGATCTAGTGTTTCAATGACAGCAGCTACATATTCTTCTGAGTCAGAGGTCCCAGGTACTAAGAATCCTTCAAGTACTGTCAATACAGTGTCCTCATCAGTAAGCTTACTCAGTGCATCGATGACAGCTAACTTCATTTCTTTTGATTCACTATGCTGTGCAGATCGATTAAGAAAACTGAGTATAACTGTGAGAGATGACTCTGATCCAGTGTTCCCTAGAGCATGGACTACTAGAATGCTTCCTGAGAGATCAGGATCAGTCTGGCTATTGATGCTCAAAGATATTGTGTTGAGATAATTCATGATTCGAACTTCAACCTCTTCAGAGCCTTTGGTTGCAAGACTTCCATACACCAAAAGTAGCTGATCTGAGATGCTATCGTTGAATTCGGGATTCGGGTTGCGTAAATGATCTTCCAGACCGACGACAAGGTCAAGACTCGCCCAATCTAAGAAGGATATGTGTGTGAGGATCGCATTTGCCTCCAAACTATCATTTGTACTGTTCAGAGCATCCAGGAGAGCCTGAAAGTTAAAGGTTACCACATTATAGGCCTAATCAGAACTAGGGGTCTCTGATAGTGTTAATGAGCTTGCTAGACACTTACCACTTGAGATCTTAAGCTTCCATCAGTACTTAACAGCATAAAAACTGCCTCCCTAAGTCTTCCGTAAGAATCCGAGTCTGGTATCTTTATGAAATAATGATTTTAGATTGATACTTAGCACTCTATAATTATATGTATTGTCCACATTGCTTACATGTTTCATGAAAGCTAATATTTCATTTATAGCTGGAGTTTTCGAAGATTCAACTCCATACTCTGACTCAAGTTCCACCAGCCTCTTCAGTTTTTCAACTGTTGAAAAAAAGAGTTATCATTGGTGAATAATTCACTAAGTAACCAGTTGGATGTTGTGGCTGCTTTAAAAAAAATTCTTCAGAGAAGGGAGCTAGGCTACAGTTTGAACTTGTTTATAATTACGTTGACATTCACTATTATTACCTAGTTTATCACTCTCTTCATCTCCTCTGTATTGCCTTAAAGCCAAGGTCACAGATCCAGAAGGAAGTTTCTCCCTCAATGCTTTCATCTCTTGAAGTGCTTCATCTCCTATGTCAATAAAAAATTATCACAACATTACGTTATAATACAATACAATAATATAATACAATAATATAATACAATAATGTGTCAATAATTAATTTTATCGAAATCGTTATCAAGGAATGGTGATTTGCATGTCCATTGTAGAAATTCTTGTTTTAATTAGCAGGCCTTGATAGAACTGTACTTATATCCACACCAAATTGCAAAATAGTCCTGTTTCAGCTTAGTATGAAGAAGAGCGTAATATTGTGCCGATCGATAAAGATTATTAAATTTTTTTACAATAAAGTAATGTGTATAAGGGAATAAACTTTTCTGTGAAATGGAAAAAAAAATGCATGTAGGGACAACCATCGCTCAAAAAAGTAAGGAAACAAGGGTAGGGAAGAGATAGAACACTTTTATATTAGTTTATATGTGGTGCACAACCGTCTGGGTCATCCCCACATAGAGAGAACTACCGCTCTCTCTGATTAGTCCTAGAATTCTTTACTCACTTTCATCAACTGTTGCCTTCAAATCCTCCTCTATAGAAGTCCTCATGTTGGAATCAATCTTCTTCTTTTCAATTCCAAACATGTAGCTGGTAATCTTATGACAACTTTGCAGTTCAAGATTGTACCACCCACTTGCCGAGAATATGGCTGAGAAAGACTCATCATCTTCTGTGACATCCGAATCATTCACCAAACGTACAGTCATGTTTCCGGCAGAATGCATAAGTCGTCCTGACTTGTACTCAATTTCTTCATCCTTTTCCATTTCAACGTCCTTTTTCGGTGCACTTGATGCAAGCTCATGCACATCTCTTGCATGAATGATTCTTCTCATTTTCATCTTCCCTTCTTCAGTCGGAATATGACTGCATGTAATTAAAATTCAATCAATAATAAATTTCCCCACGTGTGGTTATAGGTGTATACTTATCAAGGTGATTGCATGACCTAATGATTGACTCCATGAATGACTTACGTGTAATGGGAGGTGTGGGTTGATCCTGGATCGGTCTCTTCTTCTTCCTCAGTGTCATCAAAGTTGGCCTGAAAAGCAGCAGCAACACCTTTCTTGAAGGTGATGGCTTGATTGTTCTCAGAGGTGGAGTGGTAAACAGCTGCAATTTTCCCATGTGAATTCTGGACGAAGCAGAACCATTTAGAAAGCAGTTTCTTCATAAATTCCTGCATCCCTCTACGTGAATCAATAGAAATTGCATTTTTATTTCCTACGTACGCATTATGTAGCTAGGAATTTACTTTTTGTCTTCTTTGGTACTGTTTTCCGCCACCATGTGTCCAGAAAGTTTGGCATTCTTGATGTCCATGCAGTACAATTTTGCAGAAGTTTCGTTGTGAATTCCAGCTGCAAATTAAAATCATTACTAGCTATTATAGCTATGAATAATTATAGCGATGAGAGCTACGTAAAGACTCTGTAACTACACTTACATGAAATGCAAGTTATATCGATTTCTGCATTAACTTCCATGTCCCCTTCTTCACCACTGTCAAAGTATTGTTGATAGGCAGTGTAGAGATAGCGGCAACGCTGTGCACTCTGCATGGAATAGTTAAATGTAGGTACATTATAGCTAGCTACCTTATAAAAATATTTTAGCAAAAATAATTATAGAAAAAATGAAGCTTAATTACTTCACATTCTCCAGTTTTCACATATGGTGTTGCTGGAGTGGCAGCACTGGAGAAACAGCTGTGCAGCACTGATGCTGCAGTGATTAAGTTCACTAATAATTGGAGTTGCATCTCTTAGACTTTGAATGATCTGAAAAGACTCTTGCTTGGTATAGATATAATTACTTAAAATTTTCTTCTTTATATAGCTACAGACTGGCTTGTAGCTGATGACATCATAACAGAAGGAAAGGGTATTGCAATGTATGAATTTGACAATAACAACTAGAGTTCACAAGAATTGACATCACACCATTAAAATAAATAATTTTTTAAGAGTTGTTTACTAGTTAAAAACAAGAAGTAGCGTAGCAAAGGACGAACCCCACAGTAGCAAAGGGCAACGGACAATGCATAATGGTATTCATTGTAGGACTGTTGTGACTACTTATCCTAACCACAAAGGAGGAAAGAGTTGATATTCACTGCAGATTGTAAGGAAGTTCAGAGTTCACTATTAATTAACCAGGCGCGCGCGCATGAAAGAAAACGCGCGCGCGGAACGATTCTATTCTGTCCAAAGTGATACTCAATTCTCTTAGCCAATTCGCCAAGAATACTTTCAGGTCATTTATGACAGATTAATGTACATGATCACTCAGATGTATACTTACTATTATCAGTTGAGCCTTTGGAAAATAATAGAAAGAGGATCATAAATACAGCCAGTGGTACTTCCATTAATTTTGTTTGCTAGCCCCGCCTCCCGCCGGCTCTAGAATTATGCGGAGGGAGCGAGGCTAGCCCCACCCCTAGTCCATATTGTATATGGTATATACTGTAACTGCATTCAGTAAGCAGTTATCGAGAGAGGCCACATAGACACACATGTACAAAAACAATAAGATCTGTATGGGGAAAACAGCAAATATGTATAACACCTATGTTCCTTGGTTAACCCACACCAGCAGGTAGGCCTTGTTAGATACCTAAACACCAAGTGCTTCTATAACTGTCAGGATGCGCAGGCCGGGCTAAATTTCAGTTAGCTGCGCGCGCATGCACTATAGCCCAAGGCATTTGTGCGCATGCTCAAAGCTTGATTTGTGACCTTTGACCTGTTGCTAAGAATTCTGACACCATTAAGTTCCAAGCTTCACCTGCAAACAGAAGGCTTTTGAGACTATGAACAGATAAAGGAGGTGCCAAAAAGAGCTTACTAGACTTCAAAACAAAAGTTGCTGGAATCTGGCATCAGAGATTTACTGAGCATGCGCGACCTGGTGACCTTCGACCCCATAAACCATTCCCAAATTAAAAAATCGCTCGTCGTTGAGCCTCGAAAAATCTCACTGGAGAAGGTTAATTGTACACCAAAGGTTAGAAGTATACTAGAACAGTCACCAGCCAGCTCTTCAAGGCTTATTTGAAATTATTTCTCTCCAAATTCGAGCGCAATTTTAAAACTTCAAACAGTAGCCTACGCATGCGTAGTAGTCGGTTTTTACGGATGACGCCTGGCGTTTGCAAGATTCCCGCAAACCGGAGTATTATTGATAGCCTCGAACCCAGCTCACTTTTCTTCTTTTTGGTGGGGCCGGGGGAAAGAGAGAGAGAGCCCTGTTTGCGCATGCGCCAGTTTTCCCAATCTGGGAATAGAGGATATCCGCTATACGATGGTCATAATTAATGGGCGCGGTTAACAACCCTTTGCTGCAGCCATTTCGTTTCTCCTTGGAGAAACTTAGCATTCCCGAAGAAGGAACCACACACACAGCTCTACGATGGGAAGGACTTGTCTACCAAACTGGTTATAGAAAGATCTGTTATCAGACTCTCCCCTTCCGATTCTTTCCTTCTTCACCCCCCCAAGAGAAAGGAAAGAATCGGGTCTGGCTACAGCCTACGCGAGACTACCCTTCATGATGATGCTGGTGAAGCATAGTGCAGTACTGGTTGCCTCTCTCCACTAGTTGCTCTGATCATAGATGTAGATAAATTTATCGACCAACGATCTTTTGGCCAGTACTACCTCGCTATACATCTGCTAGTCTTAGAGCAGATAGCCTTCTCTTCTGTGCCCCTGAAGCCCCTGCATGAGATTGCTAGCACTTCTCGATGTCAAAGAAAAAAGGCTGGGTTTGAGGTTGAGTCAACTATTATAAATTATTAAACATTGTTGTGATTTTTTTTTCAAACTTGTATCATAGTCATTATAGCAATGCCTTGAGGCTCCTCTGTAGATTATTCCCAACCCTGCACCCCCCACCCCAATAGTCAGTGGTCAACTATCCTAGCTATGCAATCCCGTAGTGAATAAATTCCATCTACTACTGTTGGGGCCGCTCTCTACATTCATAACATTCAAATGTACATAGCCAGCTACTTGGCTACAATATATTTTTGAATGTAGCTATACTTGACCTTTTGTCTCCTGGCCTATGATGATTATTATGCTGAATCACTTATTTTTCTGTTGGGGTTGAGTTGTGGTCTATACCCTCTAGTGTGGTCATTTGAGAAGGATATGAAAGTGGAGCAGTGTTTGAAATAAGCAGACTGCATAATATTGTATAATTTGTACTTTGAATTCACCGTTTGCAATCTCTAGTACACTCACTGTACCCAGGAGGAGAATGGGTGTGGTCTTGATTTTGACAATCTTCACCATTGCTTAAGGTATAAGCCATTTAGTGTAGCACAGGAAACAAACCATGCATATTACCACATCCCAATTCAATAGGTTAACTCGGTGCAAATTATGTTGTCTGTGGTACAGGACATCAAGATAATCATGTGTATTTCAATGTCAGGGTCAGAATGCTATATAGCTCAGTATCTCCTCCTTTCCTGGTTTGCCAGAACCTCATAAAGGCCTTGTACGGGTGTCAAGTGGAAAAAAGTGGAGTAGGTGGTCACTCGCAACATCAAAGCAGCCAGTTCTTTCCAGTATTCATCAACCCTTTGAGCCCCTTCCCTCACACCCTATAGATCTTGAATTCACTACTGCATGTGGTATGTGGTATGATTCTTGAAAGTATCATATGACCTTTTTATAATTAGTGTGGTTATACTTCTTTACTCTTATCACCTACATACGTAATTTAATCTACTAGCATGCATGGCCAGCTGCCAATGCAATAGGCAACCAAATTATGTACTGTATTAACACAGTTATAATAGAAGTGGTTCATGAATATTATGTGAATCTATATTCTTGTGTCTTCCCGTCAACATCCTATCATCTTGACATGCATATCACAACTTTTTAAACACAGTCTAGTTCACAGGCCTATAGGGTAGTAGGGAGGTGATGAGATGTTGCAAAAGAGGTCTTGGTAATAATGGGGTGGGCATTAGGGGTGGCAAGCGAAGCATTACGTACTCCATGCATGCATGATCCATGCCTAGGTTTTTCTAACTGCACATGCTCACGTAATGGCGCGGGCGTGGGAGGTCACATACTGAAAACCACTGGCACTGGCACTGCATGTACGCGTATGTATGCTGTGGTTTGTCACAACACCTGTCCATTAATCACCCCATGAGCCAGTAAGTCGTAAACAACATTGAGATAAAAATGTAATTTTAAGGAGGAGGCGTAGTTAGCTTATAAAAGCAAAAGGCTGGACTGAATATTTTCAGTGCAGAATTCTGATGTCTTCAAAAGCTGAAATTTGCACTAAGAAAATATCAAGAGATGCAACACAAATTCATGATCTTGATCATTGCAGCATCAATGCTGCAGTGTTTCTCCAGTGCCACTCCTGCAACACCAAGATATGTGAAAACTGGAGAATGTGAAGTGAGTCATGCAGTAACAGCCAAGCCAGCTGCTTTGTTAGTTATCATTGCTCTTTTTTTTCTTTTTCTTTTTCATTTCTTCTTTATCGCATCTTCTTCTTCATCTTCTTCTTTAATTCCCTCTCCTAATAGCTATAATGATTGAATAAAAGTTATGTTGTTATAATACTGTTGCAGAGTGCTCAGCGTTGCCACTATCTCTACACTGCCTATCAACAATACTTCAGCAACAGTGAAGAAGGGAACGTGGGAATCAAAGCCGAACTTGACATAACTTGCATTTCATGTAAGTAATTGCATGCATGGTCTATTATAGCTAATTATATACAATAATTTTGCAGCTGGAATCCACAATGAAACTTCTGCAAAACTGTACTGCATGGACATCAAGAGTGCCAAACTTTCTGGAAACATTTTTCAAGACAGCACCAACGAAGAAAAAAGGTATGTATCTGCAGATATAGCTAGTATACATATGTATGTTATCTATTATATAATTCACATAGAGGGATGCAGCAATCTATGACAAAACTGCTTTCTAAATGGTTCTGTTTCGTCCAGAATTCACATGGAAAAATTGCAGCTGTTTACCATTCCACCTCTGAGAACAATCAAGCTATCACCTTTAAGAAGGGTGTTGCTGCTGCTTTTCAGGCTAATTTTGATGACACTGAAGAAGAGGAAGAGACAGATTCAGAATCGACTCACACTTCCCACTACATGTAAGTTATTCATGGAGTCAATATTGCCAGGTTATGAATAATTTATTAATTGCTCTGAATGCAGTCATATTCCAACTGAAGAGGGAAAGATGAAAATGAGAAGAATCATTCATGCAAGAGATGTGCATGAGCTTGCATCGAGTGCACTGAAAAAGGACATTGAAATGGAGAAGGACGAAGAAATTGAGTACAAGTCAGGACGACTGGTGCATTCTGCTGGAAACATGACTGTGCATTTGGTGAATGAATCAGATGCCACACAGGAGGATGAGCCTTTCTCAGCAATGTTCTCGGCAAGTGGGTGGTACGATCTAAAACTGCGAAGTTGTCATAAGATTACCAGCTACATGTTTGGGATTGAAAAGAAGAAGATTGATTCCAACATGAGGACTTCCATGGAAGAGAATTTGAAAGCAACAGTTGATGAAAGTGAGTCTTAATAGCTAAATACGCAGATTTAACCATTAATAACTTTATATTGACACAGGAGATGATGCACTTCAGGAGATGAGAGTCTTGAGGGAAAAGCTTCCTTCTGGATCTGTAACCTTGGCTCTAGGACAATACAGAGGAGATGAAAAGAGTGATAAACTAGGTGATAATGTCATGCAAATTCTGCAAGAGAAATGAAAAAAAAATAAAAATAAAAATAATAAATCAATTAATTGTAGCAAATTGCCACATAATTATATCAATAATTATATCAATGGTTTTGAATTTTCTCAACAGTTCAAAAACTGAAGAGGATTGTAGAACTCGAGTCAGAGTATGGAGTTGAACCTTCAAATACTCCTGCTATAGATGAAATATTAGCTTTCATGAAACAAGTACGTAATCACATCATCATTACAGATTAATGGAACCATTAATTTATTCGTAAAGATGCCAGACTCGGATTCTTATGAAAGACTAAGGGAAGCAGTTTTCATGCTGTTAAGTACTGATGGAAGTCTGAAATCACAAATGGTAATTATTTACGTATGAACAATTACTATCAGATACATGGCAAGGTCAATGACCCCATGACCCCTAGGCAAGGTCAACGACCCCATGATCCCATGACCCCTAGCCAATAATTACAGGAGAATGCAATATTTAACAATAATAATTATAAGAGGAGCGATGTGTTTATTAATGAATGTTTGAAACTAGCTTTTATGTGCTAACCTTCAGGCTCTCTTGAATGCTCTGAACAGTACGAATGATAGTCTGGAGGCAAACACGATCCTCACTCACATATCCTTCTTGGATCGGGCAAGTCTCGACCTTGTCATTGGTCTGGAAGATCATTTGCACAACCCGAATCCCAAATTCAACGATAGCATCTCTGACCAGCTACTTTTGGTGTATGGAAGTCTTGCAACCAAAGGCTCTGAAGAGGTTGAAGTTCGAGTCATGAATTATTTCAACATAATATCTTCAAGCATCAACAGCCAAACTGATCCTGATCTCTCACGAAGCATTCTAATAGTCCATGCTCTAGGGAACACTGGATCAGAGTCATCTCTTACAGTCATTCTCAGCTTTCTTAATCGATCTGCACAGCATAGTGAATCAAAAGAGATGAAGTTAGCCGTCATCGATGCACTGAGTAAGCTTACTGATAAGAACACTGTATTGACAGTACTTGAAGACTTCTTAGTCCCTGGGACCTCTGACTCAGAAGAATACGTAGCTGCTGTCATTGAAACACTAGATCACGGATTCGAGTATGTTGAAAGCAGACGACAGCAGGTAGACGAATACATCACTTACCTCACATCTCACACCATCTTATACTCCATTGTACGAGTATCTGCTTCAATCAACAGTACCGATCTACACATGATGGTGGTGGATTACTTCAAGAAGATCGATTCGAAAGATCTCCTTTTTGAAATACTTGAAAGAGAGAGCACAATACCAGGTGGTCGAGCCAAGCGACAAACGAGTGACTGGGACTCTTCATCCAATTCTGACTACAATTACGTTGCTTCATTATCAACTCGACAAAGTGATGTCAATACCTATCCCCGTCATAAAGCATACATCACCTCAAAGACCATTGGCATCAGCAAAGCTAATATCAAAATAGCCAGTGGGTACTTTGCAGGAATTGGTACTTACTGTGATGGAATGAAAGCTTTCGCTCGAGGCATTGTAAAAGCGACAGTTCTCTCACAGTCTGCAACCTTAGCTGATCTTAAATTCCAGCTAACTGCTTCCACCACATCCATATCCATTTCGCTATATGCCAGAGTAGGTACCAATACTCTACTCGACTTTAACTTCAACCGAGGACTATCCAGCCACTGCAGAGCCGATTCTCGCCCTCTGGGTCGGTATCGAAGAACCCTCTCCCGTTTCAGGATTCCAGTCTCCATCTTTGGAATTTCCTTACGAATTTCGATTGCTCTTCATGGACAATTAGATATAAACTTCAATACGAATGTCTGCATCGGTAGAACAGGAACAGAAGCATCGGGAGCTTTGGGTGCACTAGCTTTCACATTGGGAGTTACTATTGAAGGAAGTGTTTCTGTTAGTTTGGTGGTAAGTCCTATAATACAATGTAAAGCATGCTATCCAAATTTTTGAATGGAAACTAATTGTTTTCTGTACATTTTGTTTCTCCTTTTATAGGCAGCACGAGCAGGCCTGTCTGCTGAGGCCACTTTCAACTATCAGATTGAGCCAGCAGCAGGTGTCCAGGCTTGTATGGCATGCTGTACTTTCTCCGCAAGGTCGTGCATTGGAGTTTTAGACTCGAGGCCCAATAATCGGGTCGAATTCTATGCATGGTACCAAATCAGAAATGTACGTACTTGTCGTCGAAGAGTGTCACTGCCATGGGGACGTTCCATTAGTATAGTGAGTTAATAGCTATATAGCTACGTGTACCATAGCTACATGAAAATATAATTTAAGCAGGAACAATAGATTAGCTACAGCCTTAAAAAGCTATATCACATACTAGAAAAATATAGCTACCTGTATCACGTACAGCCTGATAACTATAACAAGACAGAGGACAGTGATAAGTTATATATCTATGATTAGTGCTGTGTAACCATCTATCTACGTATAGCTTCTAGCTATACTAAGACAAAATACCATTATTGTTTTTCTTTTGTTACACAGCCTTACCCATGTTTTTCATGGGGGAGTCGCCGTCGTTTTAGTCCCTTGAGTGCAAGCTGGAGCCTTCCTTCTCGAGAGATAAGGCCTGTGATTCAGCATTGTAATGGAATATTGAATCCCATGTGTGTTGGTGGAGCTCTGAGCAGTCGCCTTTTCCCTACTTCACCAGTAATCTCACGGAGCTGTGAAGTGGTTACACCTCGCCCTATCAATCCTAGTCCTAGTCCTAGTCCTAGTCCTAGTCCTAGTCCTAGCCCTAGTCCTAGTCCTAGTCCTAGTCCTAGTCCTAGCTCTAGTCCTAACCCTAGTGTTATCCCTAGTGCTAGTCCTAGCCCTAGCCCTAGCCCTAGCCCTACCTCAGCTCCCAGAACCAAGTCAGCTCCCAAGACCAAGCCAGCTCCCAAGACCACACCAACTGCTGGGACCACTGGTCCGGGCCGCCCTACCTCAGCTCCCAGAACCAAGCCAGCTCCCAAGACCATGCCAACTGCTGGGACCACTGGTCCTGGGCGCCCTACCTCAGCTCCCAAGACCAAGACAGCTCCCAAGACCATGCCAACTGCCGGGACCACTGGTCCTGGGCGCCCTACCTCAGCTCCCAAGACAATGCCAACTTCCGGGACCACTGAACCAGTAGTGATAATCCAACCAGAATAAACTTGTTCACTGGCTTGATATATTTTATAACTGTAATTAACTGGCTTGATATACTTTAA
Organism: Crambe crambe; assembly: GCA_963924555.1. NCBI lineage: Eukaryota > Metazoa > Porifera > Demospongiae > Poecilosclerida > Crambeidae > Crambe > Crambe crambe. The sequence continues at coordinate 5,110,476 of OZ004587.1, forward strand.
AACTGTAATTATTGAGCTACGTACTTGCTGCTGATACATAGAACTTTTTTTGCGTAGTTTTTTTTTTGTTGTTGTTGTTGTTTTTGTTGTTAATTATTGATTGTTTGCTACATATGCCATTAAACCGGTTACACCAATAATCAGCCCCACCCATAAACCCTTGGGTTATGGTCAACTCGACTGTCAAAGCACGTAACACTAGTGCTGGAAAACTCTTAAGCAATATAAAGAGCACATGGTTATTCGTATTTTTGCACACACAATGACATCATGACAAATTATAACAATGACATAATAACAAATTCAATGTGATTAATGGGTACTTGAGAAAAGGGGTCTTATCACGCAAAAATTCAAAACGGAGTTATTGGTATCATTCTAAAGCTCACGTATGGCTTTTAGATCAAATTTATACACCACTTTGTTCCTAAGGTGAATTTTACATCTCATGTACGTACATTTTAGCGTTTAACAGCTTTTAATGTTTTGCAAGATAAGACCCCTTATCTCAAGTACTATCACATATATTAATTTAGCTGAATAGGTGGAAGGGAAAGACAGAATAGTATATATCTACTGGAAGGAAAACCTCTAATGATGCATGGCCAGTATGTGACTCAAGTCTTCCTTATAGCTATCCATATATGTACGAGTAGCTGACCCATTAAAATAATTGGATGGCTACACCAGACTAGTGTCAGAGGCCATAGCTACATACATACATACATACATAGCTATACATAGCTATAGCAGAAGGTATTATGAAACTGTAATAGGATTTGTCCCGATATCAATAGCTACCATTTTATACGTTGCTATATATAAATGCTACTGGCTTGGATGTGTTGATTGTCTGACTGCTTATAATCTCTGGTTCTCCTGCTATCCGACTGCTCATCTTCTTGGCTGCTCATCTTCTCGGCTTCCCTACTGTCTTTGATGCATGTATTGTGATCACTTTCTCACTGTCTATCGGCTTCTTACATTTCATGTAACTCTAGGTGATTCTGAAGGCACAGTGGGAGATCAGCTGTTGCATCATAATTATATAGCTAGACTCAACAGTACAAAGCATAACAAAAGAAGTACGTATACATGTAATTGGTGTATTGATCTTTTAATTAAAACACAGTGACCATAGAATGTACACAAAGGGATTATTATTATAAAGAGGTAGCTAGCTTGTTAAGTACAGGGAATTGTGTGGGTGCCTGAACAGTACTTACCCACACAGTCACTAGTTCAGAATCGGAATAATTTCTAGCTAGCTACCTTTCTGCTGAAGTCAATTAGACTACAACTTTTTTCCAGGAGGTATGTAGTTGTAGCTATGTACTACATGTAGTGATTAAGGACAATTTGTAGATTAACCTGCCAGTTTTATGTGGGAACTACAATTAATTATACAAGTAAAACTGTATAGTGAAATTTTGTAGCTATCTGGATGAGTTTTGCATGAACCAGCAGTAACTAGTTCTTCTATCTCCATGTGCTATCTGCTCATCTTTAGCCCATAAGTGATAAGAGGGAAAGTCCCTAATTCGATTTAATAGTATAGGTGTAATTACAGGCCCGTAGCAACCGGTCAGGCCAGTCAGGCCATGGCCTGACCACTTTTAAACCTTTGACCCGATTCCCCTAAGTGAGCATTAGGGCTCACTCAACTACGTATAATGCTATTCTCAAATTCTCAAGCACACTGCATGCCCATAATGCACATTACTGCTAGTGCTAGAAGCTTCAGACTCAGGCTCAATTTCTTTCCCAGAAAAGCTTCGGGCATCTTTTCTTTCAGTATCAATTATACTAAAAATGTTGACCTAGATGTGGGTATATAGGGTCTTCCGAATTATGCTCATTTTTTTCTTATTATGCTATTCCAGCAATGCTACTTTTTTCTTTTATTATGCCACTGTAATATAAGTATTATGCTCAAAATTATGCTCAGTTTCCATAGAAACAACCATAAACCCACAACAGAAACCAAGGCACAGTCATGTCACATGAGTGACATGTCACCACATGCTTTTATCAAGCTGGGCAGCAGCCCAAATGTCTCATTATGCCAGCATTATGCTCGTATGCTTTTAGCACCTATTATGCTCAAAATTATTATGCCAGCATAATTCGGAAGACCCTACGTACATGTGGGTGTCTGGATTGGTGGAATGGAATGGAATACTGGAATCTGAGATTCCGATTATTAACACATGTTCCAACCTTGACTTCCATGTTCTATATTGCATTGGTATTAAATCTGTGATTGCTAGCAACAATTGTACCAATTCAGATGCATGCAGGAATCTATAACATGCATCAGTGTGATGCAGTTAAAGGTGGATGTACAGCTTTATGTTAAACATAACCATGAAAAAATTGCTTATCGCGCAGAGGGTTGGAGTGCACAACACATCATGTTGATCACTACATATCACTTGAAGGTAGCTAGTAGGCCTGGATAAATAATGCTGGCAAGTGATTGTATTACTGAAACCTCAAAAAAAAAAGACATGATTTGAGGTCCGGAGCAATAGATATGTTACTCAACAAACATCCATAGGAGTAGTCAACATGATCATGTCTCCTCTTGTGCACTGTATTCCATTCCACTGTTTCCAGGCAGGCCTACTAGCTAGCTGCCTTCAAGTGATATGTAGATATGTTACTCAGCAAACATCCATAGTAACAGGTGATCAATATGATCACGTCTCCTCTTGTGTTGTGCACTCCAACCAAAAGCAATTTTTTTCATGGTTACGTTTAACACAAAGCTGCTACATCCACCTTTAACTGCATCACACTGATGTATGCTATAGATTCTTACATCTGAACTGGTACAATTGTTGCACAGATTTAATACCTATTAGTACATGGTAGGCTCTGTCAGCATACGTCCGTTTACTAGTAAACTGTAGCTAAAAGTACCAATTTATATTTCAGAGTCTACACTAGTTGCATGCCCTCTCGCTACTTCGCGGCTTGATGCCCTTGCATGTACACAGCTGCTGCAGCCAGTCAGCATTGAGTTAGCAATAGCATTTTAACTTATATAAAAGATGCCATTTCATCATGCATGATAATGATGAATAACATGCACACAGCTGCAACATCTAAGTCAGCATTTTAACTAAAATAAAATATGTTTTGCTGATTCCATTTTGACATGCATGACATGATGAATAACATGTAGCTACACAGCTGCTGCAGCCAGTCGGCATTGACTTAGCAACATCTAGGGGGTGTCTTGATTCGGTGGAATGGACTAGTGGAATGGAATTGTGGAATGGAATGCTTCAGAGGGCAATACCTTATCAAGATCATCCAGCACATTATTCAGCTTGGGTGTCTAGATTCAGTGGATTGGTGGAATGGGAATATACTGGAATCTAAGATTTAGATTATTAACACACATTCCGACCTTGGCTTCCATGTTCTATATTGCAGCTATAACATTTACACTATGCCTTTATAGCATGGCCCTCTCACCACTTTGCAGTGTTGCCAGGTTCATGGATTTATCCACAATCTGTGGATTTTTGGATAACAAAATTGTCTACATGTCTATGGATTTCTATGGATGTATATGGTATCTGTGGATTTTTTAAGAGAGCAACCTGGCAACACTGACTTTGTGACTCAATGCATGTCAAAAGGGAATCAGCAAGTTGCCAGTCACTGCTCAAATTAAGTTCTACCTATAAAATGTTCACCAGGCAGCATAATTTATGCAGCCCTAGTGAATAGTATTGTGTAGCCACACCCATTTCACTTGACCACACCCATATCCTGGCCTGACCATTAAAATTTTGCTTCCTATGGGCCTGAATTACTTTGCCTCTCCAATTACCTAGCCAGTTCCTCGTGCAATTATAACTCAAAAGCATGTGATTGCCTATTAATCATATGGTAAATTACTTGTATCTGCCAGGCAGCTGCATGTAGGAAGCTGTGAACCTGCAATGCTTGCCACTTACTTCAGCCTATCGGTGGCCTACCAGGCGGACAATCCACTTAGATAGCCCACTTAGATAGCTAAGCCTAGCACCTACAATTCACCCTGAAAAAACGCTGTAGAAATCAATCAAGCTTGCAAATGTACTATATTAACCCAATAATCAGACGCCACGCCCACGTGATTAATTAAGTCAACAAGATTAGCATAAAAGCAGTAGCTACCTGCAGAACCATTGCTGATGCTTTAGGTCTATGTACATAACAATGATGAGTTTCGTTCACAGAGTGTTGTCAATTGCTCTTCTCCTACAGTTCTACAGCCAGTTTGGTAAATAGCTACTATAGGCCTATAGCTATTAAAACATGTAGCTTATTAGCTTATTAAGCTAGAATATTGATTGCTAGCTAGCTGGCCATCTAGCATAGATGTGTAGCTAGCTACTTAGCCGCTGTGTATATGACAGCCCCCATAAACTGTTAGCTATATATAATTATTATTATTATAGCAAGATATACAGTACATTATTACGGGTGCTTTATATTTGTATGTAGCTAGTAAGAATGCATCATAATTAAGCAAGTAAAGCTACAGCCTGTAGCTACATGACAGAAGACAAGCATGCACTGATGTGTATACTCACACTGCAGCACAGGCTAATGTTGTAGCCAACTAGAAAAAGCCTTCTGTGTATGCAAGTCTATTAGCTACCTAACCTTGATGGCCAAAATTTATGCCGTAAACATTGGATATCGCTAATGTGGTGATCATTACTAGTTGACTATAGCAGAATTGAGTTTTTCATGACAGAATTTACCTGCAGCATGGGCATTTTCTCTATGCTATGAGACACTTGATTGTGGTGGGATACTTATGCAAAGTACAGCATCACTTCCTAATGGAGAGCCAAGGTGCTGCATTGAAGGCTTCAGGGCATATCAGGGAAGTGGGGTTGAAGGGTGCATACCCTGTCGAGGTGAGTAGTAAAATTGCATGTCTCCTTCCTCCTTTCAATTTCCTTCTTGAAATTGTTTTATGGTGTAGCTACTACGTATACCACATAAGTCTTACAATTATGTTAAATAGCTATGTGGTAATTATTGTTATTGTTGCATGAGGTATAGCTATTACTAACCAGTCATTTCTTCTTTGTTTCACATGTGTAACCAAAATTGGGCAATCTGCTAGCTAGCTATCAATCAGAATATATTAAACACCTCAGTTATCTTCTAACTTAATTATTAAACTTAAAAACTGTCTATTGCAAATGCTATCGCAATTCAAAAGACTTATGTATACACATGCCCTGATTAGCAGTGCAGTTATCTCCATATATAATATATAGTTTTTACGTAGTGACAAATAAGTGCATGCATGCTGCCACATTAAATTTACTATTAGCTATTATCTAGCTCCTTATTAGGCCACTATTAATAAAATACTTGTTTACTGTCCCCTATTGGCTTGAATATCAGTGCAGGAGGGAGGTTATACATTATTAGTTTTTCATCTTTCTTCAGCACATCTGTAAAGGGGAACACAGTCGAAAAATCCAGCTTGTAGAGCGGTAAAGCCGGTAAATAGCTCACAAAAACTTCTCTCACTTTGAATTTCAATGATATGTAGTCCAAGGAACCAAAGGCTTCCCCAAACCTATAACTACCTCAGGCGGCCCATGCACGTACGTACGTACGTATGTACGTGCTATAATTTCCAATGATGTCATTACTGAGCATGCACAGTAATGATAGTATCATGAAATCGATGCAGGTGGGTGACAGGAAATAAGTTATTTTGTAATGGTGGTCTTAAGACAGTCATAGCTAATGGTGCTCAATTGCTTTATATTGAAGTCCTTTTCAATTATTGCTATAGCTATGGCTCCACCACCAACTACAATGATGAGCACTTCAGCTGAAGACTCCATAACAACAGCAGCACACACAGCAGCAGCAACCACAACAGCACACACCACAGCACACACCAGTGACACTGATGACGTGTCCTCAACTGCTAGCGTGCCTTCAACTGCTGGCATGCCCTCGACTACTCAAGTCGGCAATGTTGGTGAGATCTCGGGAGTGTCTATTGGCAGCTGTCAAGCAGGGTGCATAGCAGGGGTTGTCCTAGGCACCGTCTTTGGAATGCTTATCATGGTAGGTGGTACGGCTGCTATCATTATAGCTGCATTCCATGTCATTGCAAAAAATCAACCGAAAACATGAATAGACTCCCTAAATAAAATTTATGTGATTCAGAACTGTTTGTATCAATGTATAATATCATTCACCATAATAATTTATCAGTGCACTTCAATAATATAATGACTGTAATTATATTATATTTTGGTAGCTATCCTTTGCGCATTGCAAATGCTTCTCTCTTAGCTATACACATGTAGAGAAACCTTACTAATTTTAATCACCATTAATGGGAATTGTTAGTTCTGATAATATGTCGGTGGGGATGTGTATTGTATTGTTACAATACATCATGGATAGTTATGTCATAGTTGCACATTATGTTTATTGATCTTTGCGAAGAAAGTGGTTCAAAGTTCTAAGAATTTATTTTATTAGCTATGTTCTAGCTAAGATTTGATTAGTATAGCTAGCTAGATTTAAAATTTAATTATAACAGCAGCTAACATGTATTTTTAATCATACTGTAAAAAAATGGTGTGTTCATTCGCACTTAAAAAATTCAACACACATGTTTAATACTAAACATCAAAGGTTGCCATATAGTACACATCAAAGATTGCCGTAGTACACATCAAAGGTTGTCATGGCAACAGCTGTACTGTGCATGCATAAGATTTGATTATGGCTAAAGTAGCTATAGCTACACAGCTACAGTAAAACCTCGAAACAATGGGACTCTGAAGACTAGGTGGTAATTTCGTTATTCTGAACTATGGCCAAGCCCATTGAATTGAATGAATGGCCAGACACAATCACACATTTAAAAATCATGGGTGCCCTTGGCTTAGCTATACATAGTAGCATCTGATTCACTGTTTTCCTTGTGCTATCATCGATCATTGATTCAACATTTCATAATACATACTGTGATTATTATGAGCTGTTCCAGAGGTTTTCCATTCTCTCCCCACTTTTGTGATTCCTAATTATAACTAGAACTAGCCTGCACCTGCAGATGATCAACACAAGCTAGCAACATCTGCAAGAAATAGCTACCTGTTCCCATAGTGGTTACACCAAGTAGTGTGTTGGCTTGCTATGCGCATGGAGACTCCTGACTTGACCAGGTTTTTTTCCTTTAACTAGCTATGATAGTAAATATGCACAAACACATTATTATACAGAAATAGAATCAAGGTAGCTAGCTAACAATAATTATTGCCTATGATTAATGATAGTAAATTGGACATTGATAATGTTTGTCATTCAAGATTTCATCACATTGCACAATATTAAACTGAAATGAATGGGAAGATAAATGCTGATATAACTCACATGTCTTATGATTTTTAGGTGTTGTGCATGTACTACCTAATACTCTAGATGGTATACAAGGAGGTTGTAGCATAGTTGACCCTTTACCAATCGCGAGGAAGGTAAACCAGGCGCGTAACCAGGGAGGGGCTCAGGAGCTGCACCGGATGTGTAAATAGCTAGCTAAATTTAACTTCTGCTAACGCTAGAGCTAACAGTAGATAATTTTGGTTAGGGGGGGGGGGCAGTAGCCAGGCTACATAGCACAAAAAGTGTGCCATCTAGATCTAGGCCATGCTCCCCGGGAAAATTTGTCTTTTAGATCCCCTTAGGCCGTACAAACTAAATTCACTGTTTATCGTCACCGCCCGCATCCAAAAAAAATTTATCTTAAAAAAATTCAGAGTTCAGAGTTCACGTTATAATACAGCACGTGCACCTCAAACAGCTGCTAGCTCTCAACGCTTGCTAGTTTTATGGCGGAGAAACAGTTAGTATCAGCATAGATAGTATATTACCGCCCCGGGATTGGAAACGGAACCAATTCCACGGGCAATCCGTGTTATGAAGTCAACGCGCGCGCGCTTAAATCTAATAATTATTATAGAACATACAGTGATAATGTGCAATACATACAGTGCATGCTACTAGTGATGTGATGGACTCTTCTTCCTCTCCTTATTCATCAGTCGAGGAGGCTACTACACAATAATTATACTACACAATATAATAATTACTTTCTGGCTCAGATAGATTTGCATGCACAAGTAAGTGATCACAAAAATTGATGCAGAGTTGCTAATAATATAATATCATACCATCAAAATTGTCAATGAACTTCAATGCCAAGATGCAGTCATCAGAGTTACCAACACAATTTTGCTGGAATCAATCCGGCACAGTTACTAGAGAGACACAGGAGCTGTAATGCCAGAACAATTTTTAGGGTCATGTTGCAATCTATAAATGATATTGACACTATTGATCATTTAATACTGGCATGAACTGTGGAGTGACCAGGATATCTGGAATGGAGTGCAGCAGTGGAGGTTACATGACCATTACTTTCTTGTACATAGCCGATGCTTCCTTCCTCCCATGAGTGCTCTAAGTAATTAGTTTATATTTTCACCATTAATGCAGTAACATGCATCTAATGCCACTCATTTTATAAAAGAAGGATGACTCTACTCACAAAACTAGATAATAAGCACAAACCTAAGTTATGAAGACTACCATTCCCCCGATAAATTTTCTTCTAGTTTTCTATATCGCTAAAGTGTGGAATTTAGCCATTATACTAGTAGGAATAATTGAAATTGTGGATGCAAATTATAAATACTAACCGCCGCTTGCAGTTTCCCTGTGAAAGAGCAGCCACACGCCTCCTAGCGGACTGCTGCAGCCTGTTGCTACCCACGTAACTAGGTAAGTTTCTTGGTCACAAACCATAACACGGAGTGCCCGCGGAATTTTCAATTAGCCTATGCTACCGTTTCCAATCCCGGGGCGGTAATATACTATCTATGGTATCAGTTTCTGTGGTGAGCAAAAATTGTTGTCTTGTTCCTTGGACAGTTAGTTTGGTTGACCCAAGAGACAGTTTCGAAGATCTACCAAACCCAATGAGAGCTGGCAAATATGGGACGATTCCTACAGAACCATTGCTTGACCGTGCTGACAGTATTGAAACTATTTTTGTTGGCAACATCAAACCATCTTTGTCCATTGTAGGCAAGGACATGAACGTCGTCCAGGTATGTCGTACCTTCGAGAGAAAACAATTTTATTACTAACTTTTTTGTGTCGGCCATAGCTAGCTAGTGTGTTGTTTTTTGATCATAATTATATTGAATATTGACCTCCCTCATGCAAATTTAGAAATCTTGTGACGATAAATAGTGAATTTAGTTTGCATGGCCTTAGATTACATCTGGAGGTAAATCTGGGTTTACATCACCAATAATTATTATAAACTGTATGTGATGATGAATATTTGGGGGGATTCTACCCCAATAATTAGCTAGCTAATATTATTGTAAACATCTATATAGAATTTACAGAAACAAACTATTTTTCAATTTTCATTTCGGTTCAGTTCATCTGTCCTTCTGATAATTATTTATAAATTGGTTATTAATTATGTATTCTTGGGAAGTCTACAAGTTATTACACTTCATGTCTGGAAGTAGTTCAATGGTTCAATGGTCGACTAATGACAACAAGTGGGCACGTTTTATCCAATAGGTGTAGTTAGGTTAGGGGGGAAGTGGGCATGGTTAAATATATTTTTTCGCACGCTTGCGCTCGGATATTTTAAACACCCCCTGGATAAAATCCCGGCCTGTAGTCAATCGCAGGAAGAACACTCCACCTCAACCCAGCAGTTCAGCTGCACCAGCAGCCGTCATCACTCCCGTGGCTGTTATTATCAAGCGCCAACTTTAATTGAGGTGCCACATCTGCAGGAAGTAGTTGGAAAGGAAGCACCAGAACTGCACTTGAATTACAGTGGATATGCGGTCAGTAGCATGGTCACCCAGCCATAAGGATAGCCTCGGCACTGAAGTGCTGCTGGGGATCGCACACCGTGCATGTTCATGCACACCCATGTAATACGTGTGTGCAGGTGTGAACAAGATGGAGTAGATAGCCTAGCCACCAGAAATAACCAGCTGTTACTCTTAGTAGATTCAAGTAGAACACGTAGAAATCTCAGAGAATGGACCGAGAAAGTAACGAATTTAAATGGCAGAGACGAAAGTCTAGGCAAATACGAGATTGAGATCTCATTTCAACAAGTGAATATTTTAAGTGGGTAATTAGCCAGATATCAGGAAAGGCGAGAACAATGAAATCAAAGACTATAGGCCTTGTATGGAAGTGAATCAGAGGGCACTAACCAGCGAATAATAATCATCGTTTCTATCAAGTTGTAACTCATCACATGAATTGACATCTACGTAATTCATTTGACATTCACATACATAACCCCTCAATTGTCGACCGGTACTTTACATCGACCTTTACCATTTTATTGTCGACCTATCACGTGAGCACGGGTGTAACGGAGGGGCTGCGGAGGTGAACGGCGGTGAACGGAGGTAACAATGCCTAAGCTTAAGAAGAAGAATGCACTGCAAAGAAAAGCCATAATAAGGAGAATCAGCCGCCGGAAAGTCAGCGTAAAGCTCCTAATCGGCCTGCTAAGCTTTGTAGCTGGTCGAACCAATCTATGTTGGGGGCCATGGAAGCGGGAGTGAACAGAGCTGCTTTGGAACACAGTGTTCCACGAATAACCTTAAAGGATAGGCTGTCTGGAAGAATTATTCACGGCAGTAATATTGGCCCCAAACCGTACCTTACTCAAGATGAGGAAAAAGAACTTGCAAAGTTTCTTATCAACTGCTTCAAGATGGGTTATGGCAAAACAAGGGGGGAAGTTCTAAAAATTGTTGAGGCTGTCGTGAAAAAGAAGGGAAGAAAACATGAAGGCCCGATATCTCAGGGTTGGTGGTGTTGTTTTCGTCACCGATGGCCTCAGTTGAGTCTACGTAGAGGAGATTCATTTTCCATTGCCCATGAAAAAAAAAATAGAACAAGGACAAAGGAAAGGCATCAAAAAAGGTTTTTGGTGAGCATTCTGTACCTTCTTTATCTGGAAACAGGAGGAAGCTACCTGGAGAGTTCACTGGATCTGTGAAGACCTACCCTAAGAGGAAGAGAATGGACCCTGAAAGCAACCAGGAGGCCAATGAAGATATTTGCTGTGTATGTTTTGGGCTGTATAAAGATGATATTGATGAGTCTGGCTGCGTATTGGCTGACCGTGAATGGATTCAGTGTAGCAGCAAAGATTGTGGTTTATGGAGCCATGTCTGTTGCCTGGAAGAAACAGATGGAGGCTACAATTGTGCAATCTGCCAAAACGTGTTTATCTATTATTTTGTGCTTGATAGTGTTATAACTCTTGAATGCTCTATTCATATTATATCAAATTTTATAAGGGACAATGTGATATCATTACAATAAAAGTGATAGAAATATTTATAGTATAAAAAGAACCCCTTAAGAATAGGCAACCAAAATATTAGGCAGTGGTCGACAATATAATAACTATCGTTAACGGGTGATCCGTTAACTACAATCCCGACCAAAGTAGTTTTCTTTCTAACGATCTTTTCCTATGAAGATTAGCTTGTCAGCGGTCGACAAAAGATTTGGTGCGAGACCGTTAAATTATCTACGTAGCTACAGGCTCGTTTTTGTTGCATCTTCGTACTTGCAACGGTAAGAAAGATACATAGCTCACAAATTAGGTGGTCGACAATTGAGGGCTTACGCTACTTCATTGATTACAAAAACTTAGAATTGAATTTCAACATTATAAGACATTGCCTAAATATATATAGCCACCAATGCGGAGGCCTAAGGTCTTTTGTGGTCAGACATAGTAACCACGTGGTCAGACATAGTAACCACGTGGTCACAAAAGAATTTAATTACTAACCATAAATTTCCAGTGTGATACATAGAATTTCAATGGGACTATATGAAATGCATTGTTTCTTTGGAATGAAGTATAGAAATTTGCATACAGCTATTATCTGAATAGGTGAACACATTTACATTTGGATTTATACCTATTCTAGGACTTCATTTAGCAAGCCATGTAATGTTGCCATAGGAATAAATTAAAAGATATCAACAAAAGCTCACATAGATTTGTAAGAAATGGCTGACCAAAATCAGCCACTGAACTCAAGTATTTGGTGAGAAATAGTTTTTTTATACTTCAAGAGTGATGAAGCTTCATATCTTGGGTAAGAATTGTCCTTTCTCCTTCATATTTGTTATAGTGCGTCTTAGTCATGTGGAGTTTCAAGTCCTTAGCTTTGGAGATTGGCTTCCTTAGCAATCGTGTGGGCGGTATGTCTTAAAGACTAACTCGTTACATTAAGCTTCCTGTTTTTTCCCTTCATGTTTGGTAACGTTTTTAGTAGCTATATCCCTTATCAAGTAGATTGTGAGATTGGCTTCCTTGGCAACCATGTGTGTGTGGGGTGTGCCGCCAACCAAGTCTAGCATGGATGACGGGAGATTCCTATGTTTACTGGAGCAGTGATTAAGGGTGCATTCGTCTAAATTAGGCTAGCGGGGATGATGTATTTATATTATGCAGATTTACATAGAAGGTCCTTTAAAATGTAATTTTCTGTGTCTGTCAGCCTGGAAAACATACCCTAAGATGTCTGGGCACCCCACTGTGGGACCAACAGTTCCTTGCCGTCTTCAACAGTTGGGGGTATATCCGACATGAAATAAACATGATGTCTACTCATCAAGAGGTTCTGCACAGTATTAAAAACCTGTGTTTAGGTTCTGAAGACCTGTGGTTCTGTCTCGTGTTTTTGTCCATACAGTTATCAAACCAGCTGTTTTACAAGTGTCCATGTTAGGGGTGAGAAGATTAAGAATAGTCTTACAGGCCGGACTGTTCCTGATTCTTAATTTGGTGACTTTCCATAAATGGGACTACCCCATATCACAAATGAGAGTCACATGATCATGCATGAACTGCCACATGGCACATGCATGGCCACATGGCACATGCATGATTCTAATTGGTGGCAATAATACGTACAATAGCATTAACTCCATTCCATAGGTTCCAACTTTCTGAAATGAAAATTAGTGACATGCTCGGATTAATATTATACTGTGCCCATAAGCGCAGGTGAAAATCGTTGAAACCACGCCCACTTCTGGTTAACCAAACCCTCTTTCTTAAGCAAGATAGCTGAGTGTCTGTGGCTGCTTCCGTGGCAGACAATAGGCTTGTAGTTGAGTGTCGGTGGCTTCCGTGGCAGACAATAGGCTTGTAGTAATTTCATGCGTGGCACTTTGATGGAGTGAAATTGCATGGCTGCCACGGGAGCTTTCGTGACAGTTGGAACCTATGACATTCACTGTCCACCTATGTGTGTTTTTATTGACAGGCAGGTTAGGGAGGAGCTAATCCAGGGAGTTTTTGGCTGTCATGGCTGATAGGGTGGTCCTGGCAGCAATCTGTAAAGACTTGTACACACAGTCGCATCATCTGTAAGCAAACACATTGCTAAAATTAGCCATTTTTCTCGAACATAATTAAGAATTGAGAAGGAAGACTTCAGCTATTGAGTGTTACTAATATTCTGTGTTTGATATGTGCACAAGTGGACATGCAGCTTAGTGCTACATACCTCATCTAGATTCCAGTGCTCAACTAGGGGGGTCTAGAAACATGCATGGCTCTCCAGAATCAGTTGTTATCAGCAACCGGCCATAATTGGAACTAGCCATAATACAATTTTCAAAAGAAGGGATTTTATTGTCAGAGAGTACTCTACAGTCTAACTTTGTAGGGATGGCACGGATGCCCCATGGCAGTAGTACTATACATTTCCTTTTTTATAACACTGGAATACTTTTTGGTAATGCCCTATTGGGTGATGACTAGTCTTCCTCAGAATTAGTCCCTAAAAAACAAGGTGGTTCCTATTGTTGTTACAGGGAAGTTATTGGCTTCCTGTTAAAATATAAGAAGGTTCCTGTTCTACATACTGTAAAGGTGTAAGGGTGTATTTTTGGTTTCGAGAGTGTGTTTAGCACTCTCTAAGTAGGGATGGCAGGTCAAAGGTCATAATACTAAAAACTCTTCTTTCTCTTCTACCACCCCCTACTAAGTAGGGATGGCAGGTCAAAAGGTCATAAAACTGTATAAACTAACTTTTCTACCAGCAGGAATGGCAGGTCAAAGGTCATAAGACTAAAACTATCAGCAGGGATGACAGGTCAAAGGTCATAAGACTTCTTTCTCTTCTATCATGCCAGCAGGGATGGTGGGTCAAAGGTCATAATACTGCATAAACTAAAAATTGTTCTTTCTCTTCTACCACCCCCTACTAAGTAGGGATGGCAGGTCAAAAGGTCATAAAACTGTATAAACTAACTTTTCTACCAGCAGGAATGGCAGGTCAAAGGTCATAAGACTAAAACTATCAGCAGGGATGACAGGTCAAAGGTCATAAGACTTCTTTCTCTTCTATCATGCCAGCAGGGATGGTGGGTCAAAGGTCATAATACTGCATAAACTAAAAATTGTTCTTTCTCTTCTACTAGCCCTTGCCCTACAGGTTCTCAGAAGGCTGCAATGAAATACAAAAGAGGCAAGAATGTTTAAAAATCTACAATTCATTCACATGCTAAGAATTGATTTTTGTTCTTGTTCTTAATAGATCGATGCACTGACTCATATGAAAACAATCCCCACATTTACAACTGCTATAGGCAGTGGATGTAAATGTAGGAATTGGTTTGACATAATTATATGAGGCTATACAGTCTAACTAGATTTTAGACCATCTCTAGGCTACTAATTTAGAAGAAACTTTTTGCGCTCACTTGTAATAATACGTAGATGTCCTAACTTTACTCCTTATCGAAGTCTGTTTACATAGCTTTACTCCTTATCGAAGTCTGTGTACACAGAAAACATGCAGAGAACTTCATATACACAGTAAACAATGGAGCTTCATAATAATGTTTACTGGAGCACTAGCATTTTTACTCGTCAAGAGTATTAGAACTCAAACACCTGCACTGAAGTGATTTGGAGATATGCGGTTTTGTCCACAGTGATCAAACCTGCATGCATGTGGTTACAGTTCCACATTTGGGATGAGAAGATTAAGATCTTCTGGTCCAGACAATGCCTACTGGCTATAACACTGATGGCAAGCAAAAGGTGCATTATAGTGATAAGTCACCATGGTTGCAACGGTCAGGCCAGTGAACCCATAGATAGTTGCTGTCACTACGGTGATTTGAAGAATCCTCAGTCAGGATTCCAATCTGAATAAAGGACGCACCAAACATAATTATGAGATGCAAAATTAATAAAGGACACTTAATAATTATTATATCAATGGACAAAATTTTATTCATGCATGCATGCATTCATTTTGCGAGGGTTCACTATTATTGTGACTGTGATGAGGGGTAAGTTGAATTCAAATGAGTTGCTGCTGCTACCACGTTCATATAGAGCTGGTAGCAATGTCTGTAGACATTATTAATTTTTGTCTTCTAGCACTAATATCTTCCTGTTACATAGGTTTACACTCCACGCCAAATCAACCCAAAGCAAAATTTTCTGGGAGAGATTAATTTGAGTTAATAACATTCCTTTTACTATTGATAGCTAAGCATAGTATGGGCATCACTATTAATAATCTTTTTTTTTTTTTAATCAAAGAAACAAAAAGGGTACCGGTACAAGAAATATCGGCTGCTTTGTATATCCTGATTACCAAATATGTAATGAAAGTAAAAGGAAGCTACACCACCTACGAGTAAGCAACCTGAAAAGGAAAAGGACACTGGTTTTCCCGAAATCCTAACCAAAACTTTTGCTATCAAAGGCTCTCAAATGGGATCAATATTATTGCTTTCATCCAAAAGATTATCTTTACTGATTAAAATAATAATAGAATTGATGATGTCCATAAAGTCAAAACATTACCAGCTTTCAGTGGAGGTATCACTGACATATAAAATCATAAAAATTAATCATACCAGGAAAAAGAGGACATTAAACAACATAAAAATATATATATACCAGGAAAACAGATCAGTAGAAATGTGATGATTCAAATTTTACCTTCTTTTCTTTCGGCCTTTCATCAAATGATTCAATCATCACCTGAAGAAACAACGACCATACATTAGCTAGCCCAAGAATGGAAACAAAACTCTTCATGACAGACTACTCTGAGGCTGAACCTCTCTCTCTCTCTCTCTCTCTCTCTCTCTCTCTCTCTCTCTCTCTCTCTCTCTCTATCATTCCCTGTAACCATTTATATTTGTCATTGTGGACTTGAAAAGTGGTAAATACATTGACTATTCAAAATTGCTCCCTCCAAAACACTAGCACACAATCATTTTGACAGGGGTTGCCCTACAGACTTACTACTCGCCTTAATGGACTGTATACCACCAATAGACTCAGGAAGTAATAGGGTGGGCGTGCGAGACTAAATAATTATTGTTGTCATGATTCGACTCGAACTCGAGGTCATAGGTCACGTTTAGCCATGCCCCACCATTATAATTATCTATCCTATGCGACAAGGGCGGGGCTCCGCGAGACCACGGAAATGTACGGTGCAATAATGACTCGCCACGCCTATACATAGATCGTTAAAAGCAAGTAGCTAGCTCATTGTTCACCGTAGCAGTTAGCTAGCTATTTGCGATGATGAAAACTCAATCGATATTCATTTGCAGTTTCATGCTTCATGTCACATTCAGTTACGTAACAGGTAAGTGCCTCAGGCTCAATATGTATCATTACACAGCTATCGAGAATGCATGATCATTTAGCTTAATTATACGTCTCTTAAGTCCTTAATTATACGCCTCTTAAGTCCTTACAAGCCAAAGGTTCAAATTTCAAATACCAGCAGAAATGGGGCTTTTAAATTGAACTATTATCACTGATTACCATAATGGGTTGTAATTTAGCTGCTAAGGAACATTTGTTTCATACCTTAGCCATACGCATGGTTTTTATTGTGAGATATAATTTCTCTCTCTCATCATGTATGGGTAAAGGTATATGCTATAATTATGAGGTGTAATTCTCTATCTCATCATGCATGCATAATGGTATGTGATCTCATGCATGCATAACGATATGCTATAATTGTATTCTCTATCTCATCATGCATAACGGTATGCTCTAGCTAATGGTATTTTATTGTGAGATGTAATTCTCTATCTCATCATGTATACATAGCTATGACCCAATAATTATTTCATGTGATCTATCTACATCATAGCTCAGGCTGGGAAGATGGCTCTATTGTTGTCACAACAAAATTTCCTAGCAACAGAATTAGCGACACTAGCGAAAAAAAATTTTCCTAGAAGTGATCATTTGCAACAGAATATACTAATAAATTTGCTGCGACAGAATTTCCTAGCGAACTCCTCAAACTCAGTGGTGTGCATGTGCGCATGAGTCTTCACGTGCAGATGCAGAAATTGGCATTTCAGACCTGAAGAGTGGAGAGAGAGAGAGAGAGAGGGAGTGTGACAGTGAATAACTCAGAAGTTGCTATGAACTTTGAAGATTTTTGTGGAAAAAAAAACAACAATCCTCATATTGCAGATTGTGAATGTTTGCACTAAATATGTCTTTCCTTCCTTATGAAACTCAGTACTCTATACTATAGTATTGTTTACATGAAAGTGAATAAATTATTTGAGAAGCTAATCAGAGGGCACTGACCATACCAGTGAATTATGCAGTTTCAACAGTGTGCACTAATAAGACATTGCCTTAATATGTACAATTCCCATAGCTAGAGCTACCAGTGCATGCTGAAAGTCTATAACTTGTTAGATCAATAAAATACCTTGAAACCTGATGTGTGCTTTGATGAAACCCATGAGACTATATTATTATGTGCACACGTATGGATTCTAAATAAATTTTGAATCCTTACATTTCCTGTTTCATGATTTCATTTCCAATCAATAGCATGCCAAGAATGTAATGTGTGCCAGGTATCAGTTGTTTCCATGTAAAATGAGAATTATTATTGTTGTGGTATTTTATTCTGAATAAGAACCAGATACTCTGCTTCTAACATGATAAAAAATTCAGGGTGATATAAGGACATTTCTGTGTGCATTTTTTGTATCACCCTGATGAAGGCTAGAGTAGCTATTCTGGTCGAAATGTTAGTGGCTAATTTTATGAGAACTAATAATATTCTTTTGAAGAACCAAATTGTTGGAGTTCCTACGAACAGCTACCTCTTTACATCCATGCATACACTGCTGCTTCATTCACTGATCACAGCAACTTTTGCATACATGCATGCATGTAATCTCAAAAATTAATTAGCTAGCTTTGCTATGAGCTAGCTAGCTAGCTAGCTACGTATACTCAGCTAGCCAGCTAATTCAATCAGGCTGTTTCACAGGAAGATTAAAAATACAACTGAACATATTTATAGTTTTAATATAATAATATATGGTAGCTACCAGTTGCATGGTACAGAATGTTGCTAGTTACTGAAATAGCAGGAAAACTGCAGGAAAATTACTTAGGGAAATACCAAGCATTGTAGAGCGCCATATCCTAGCCATATATATTCTTTCCCCCATTTTCTGGAGTGCAGAAGACCTGAAACTAATTAATTAACTTGCACACTACTAACAATCTAATTGTCATGGTCTTAATGAGGTGACATAACCACCTAAAACCGCAGGTTCACTGATTAAAAATCAGGCTAATTAATGCCATTAGCAAGTGTGAAGTGTTTATAGAAAGATGTGTGTGTGTGGTGATATCTATTTTTTCAATCCTGCAAGTGATTAATATTGTTTGTGCCATCACTGTAGGTAAGTATTTATAAGCTATTATGTGTCGGTCCAATGTAGAAATTACGTTTCACTCAAATATGAATCCTTCTGTCATGTAATGGTTAGACTATCTCCACACAAAATTTCCAGACCATGGCCACTGGTAGTCGTGAGTTATGGTCAGCCAAAGTTTAAAAGTGGCCAAAAATGTGATTATTGATGTTTTTAATTTTTTTTTTGTTTTTTGTTTTTTTTAGCTAGATGTGTAATATTGACTGTTTATTATTTTTTTAAGCAGCCCATCCTTTACTCTGCCCCTCTAACCAAACACAAGTTGTGGAAATACCAGGTGTGTAAATTTATAGCAAAATGAAAGTGTTTACTGCACTTTATTTATTGATATTGCAGTCCACACTTCCAGTATAATTAAACTATAATAGCTGTTATACGTACTTATTATGGCCAGTATGATTCTATTCATAGATGATTTAGAGTATATCTAATGCTCTGACGTAATAAATAAATCTACAACCTCCGATAAAGGGCCCTCTAAGAAAAGGACAACCTCCTGGACGGCCCATTTCCCATAATAATACGTATATAGCATTAGTACATTTTTAACCTCCAAGAATAACCTCTCTGCAAAGGACACAGTGGCGGATCACAAACTGTCCTTTACTCGGAGGTTCCGCTGTACATAGCCAATTCAATTATGATGAGCCAAGAAGTGTAGCTACAGAAGTAGCTTATAATAATTATAATGACCTGAATTCATGGTGGCCAAACTGAATTTGCCTTCTTCATTCACAGAATTTATTTTGTGCTTCAATCAGCTAAAATTTAAAATGCAAAACTCAAGTAGACCTATAATTGTATCTAGCTATAGGGGTGGAGCAATTGGCCGGTGTGATTAAGAACGCTAGAGTTCCAAGAACAAAATATTGCAGCATTGCAAGCTTCTTTTCCTTTGCTTATTCTGCTTTAATGTGCATTGAATTTACAGCCTCATGCAGGGGTTATCGTAGTATCCAGAAATAATTATGGCCCGATATACGTAATACTCGGCAGTATATTGGCCATAATTCCTGGCTAATGTGATTTACCTATTACTGTATGGGGAAATAATTGGTCAGGCTATGATTTGACTCACCTAAGTGCTGCCCACATCTTATTCATAATAATCTATGGTGTGGATATTGTATTTCCTATAGGCACAGACATCACAACCATTGGAGCAGTTCACCCCCCGACAAATCTCCGTACTGAAACAGCAAGTGGAATATTCCTACTCCCCGAGTCAGTCTCACATGATGGTCAAATATTGAGAATCAGAGCACATGGGGATAGCAGAAACAATGACAGTGATTGCACTCTGTACCTCTATGTGCTAGTATACAGACCGAATGAAGACCAGACTGCATATGACTTGGTGTATGGTCCTGCTCGTTTGACTCATAGTATTGCAGAGCCAGGATCACTTCCTGTCCAACACGACCGATCACTCGGTTGGGCAGTGGGAAAAGGTGATAGAGTCGGTGTATTCATACCTGGGAACTGTGTCAACAGAAGCGATGGAGTCCTGATGTGTCCTTCACAAGTCACTAGCAATGAGTCATGTCATTCAGCATATTATTATCATACTGATGGTGCATCTGTGAATGACCTGGATGATATTCCATTCGATAATTTTAAAACAGTCCTCGTTTGGATGAATATTGCAGTGAATATTTCAGCAAATATTTCAGCGAATGGAGATGGAGGTAGGCAAAATGGTTGTCATTTGCAAGGTTTCATCTACTGGGGGGTGCAGGGGGGAAGCTTCCCCCCC
Organism: Crambe crambe; assembly: GCA_963924555.1. NCBI lineage: Eukaryota > Metazoa > Porifera > Demospongiae > Poecilosclerida > Crambeidae > Crambe > Crambe crambe. The sequence goes on from OZ004587.1 coordinate 5,131,129, forward strand.
AAACCCTCAATCTTCCCCCCCAAAGTAACTCATGAAAAATATTCAGTTACAAGCAGCCATACATGTTATATCTTTTTTTTTAATTTGATGGGATAATGGGATTGATGGGATAATGGGATTGTCACACTATTATATCCAGTAAGCTACTGTAGCTACCAATAAAATAGCTGGCTATACGTAATTGTAAGTATAGCACAGTATAATTTAATTGTCTTCCTTCAATTGCTCACATTAGCTACAATAGGAAGATGGATCCAAGTTAGCAAGTTTTCTGCATTCTATTTTCATGCAGGCTACCAAGCTTTAAGGATCCAAGAACTTAAAGGTGTCATAGCAGGACTGTCAACTGTATTGATTCTGTTATTAATAGTACTGGGGGGGACACTGTTGGTCTATTTCATTGTGCGAAGAGTGCGTCGATCAGGAAAATATGTAGTAAGTGACTTGGAAAAGAAACCAGAAGGAGAAGAAAACCTGGAAATCAAACCGGTCAAGTCAGTAGAGGACCAAGTGCAGAAAGGTGAAGTGAACATGACCAGTAAAATCATGGATGCTACTGATGTGCTGAATCAACCGACTAACACTCAGCAAAATATATACGATGTAAGATCTTATGTTAGAACAAGTTGTGGGGTGGGAGGGAATAATCAATAGTACACATGGCTGGAGGCACTGCTACAGCTGTACCACCATTTAGAGTTTTGTGTGTGTATACATATGTGTGTGTGTATACATATGTGTGTGTGTGTGTGTGTATGCAATTTGAATAGTAACAATGGCTTATAAGTTAGTACGTGACATTGTCTACATACGTAGATCATACCAGATTGAATTTTTTTACTGGAAGGCTTTCCCCAGACCTTCCCGTATGGTAGCTATGGCTGTACCACTAAAAATGAGCTGGCTACGGCTCTGTAGTAAATGAGAAAAAAATGGGGGAGGGAAGGATTGGAAGGGGGAAAGAGGAAATGGGTAGAATCAGGGATGTGTGAGGCCAAGGAGGGAGAGCTGGAGGGAGGAGTGGAAGGGGAGGGGAGGAGAGAGTGATTAATAATTGTAGACACAGAAGTTATTAGCTCTATATAGTTCTATTTTGTTTTGTTTTGTTTTTTAGTGTCTTGTTAGGAAAGAAAGAGGGACGTATCTAGTTAATTGCATGTTATAGCTCCCCTCCCACCTTCTCAAAATACAGCATAACAACAATAGTACATACAGAGTCATGCATGAAAGAATTCTATTATGTAATGCTATAGCACAGTATGTAATTAGTGGATGTGTGAGGAAAAATTATAATGTAAAATTAGTAGTCATGAAAGAAATGGTTTCCTGTTCCCACATCAATTAGTGGGTGTGGGTGGGTAGAATTAGCTGGTTAGTTACAATTCCAAGGAAAAGCTGAAGCCACCGCCCATTATGAATGACTGTAATTATTATTATGTGTGTGGTACAGCTTGTTTCAGCACCTTTGCAACAAGCCTAGAGGACACTAAACCTCAGTTTATACTGGAACTATTGTACTGGTACTTTGATGGAGTAGTGGAATAGTGGACTAGTGTAAACTGTGGCTTGGGTGATCCGCTTTCTCCTTGCAAAGGTGATGAAACAAGCTGTATAGTCACAGGTAGTTAATTACATTATTCAAATTCCTTCCATGTATTTTAGAGCGAATGATTGAACTATCTTTATAGGCAAAGGCCACTAGTAAACTAGAGCAGATACAAGCATGAACAATTTATTCGTTTCCCCCACCACCTAATGAATTTGCAGGAACCAACTCTGTCTGAAGCAGATGCAGATGGTTACACACTGCTGACTTCCGAAGAGCCTACAGAAGAGTCAAAGAAAGATGCAGGCAAAGGAGACTTGGAATACGAGCTTGACCATGAAGATTATCTGTATTGTGAACCGTTCTTTGAACCTGCCAGTCAAGAAGAAGAGCTCATAGTACAACTGAACGAAAAATTGGAGATAACTGAGATACCACTAAAGGAATTGAAGTAAGTAGCTAGCTATTATCCAGGCTGTATAATGACAGCTAGAATTCCACTGATTCTCTCCCATTGTCAAGTAGTATTCAGTACATGTAGCATGTGTGCACATCCATGCACATACATGCACATGCATGCACATTCCATGTATGCACCTGTGTAATACTGTGTCAGTAGTACAGCTAGCAACAGCTTGAACTTGTTGGGTTTCGAAGTGTATTTTGTTTGTTTTTTTAGACTGAAATCATTACACCATTAATAATAGCAGGCCATAGAGCACTGTACACTAACCCTGTGTGGATCACAGCTGCAGTGTGTGGGTGGGTTATAGCACACTTGAACTTTACAGCTTTGATTTGGGGCTATTATAATTATTATGTGACACTCAAGGGTAGAAATCAAACTTTATTCACGCTTTCTACTTTTTGAAAGAAAAAAAAAATTCGAAAGGCAGAAAATTTTTTGTAAAGCATCAGTCATGATAAAAGTAAACTTTGACTAAAGCGTGAATAAAGTTCCTCGACACTCACATGGTTATTATTATGAAATAAAATTCATGCTTGTGACTATTAAATTTCCTAATAATAATAACTATAATAAATTAGCTATAATTATGAAGTTTGATTAATGAAATAGCTACATCACCAGATGTGGTCGAGTTGATTTACTTTGGAATGGCCTGGGAGATAAGTTATTATCGTTGTTGTTGTTGTTGTTGCTGTTTCAGACTTACTCAAGTTCTAGGGAGTGGAGCTTTTGGCACGGTTTACAAAGGTCTATGGTGTCGATCCCTGAATGACCAGCAAGTTGAGGAGGTGGCAGTGAAGTCAATGGATAAAGACGCTAGTGAAGAGGACCGAATCAGATTCCTTAAAGAAGCAGCCACCATGGCACAGTTTATAAGTACAAACATCGTTGGTTTGAAAGGCGTCATTACAGAAAAGCCAGTAAGCTTAATAGCACTGATCATAATAGCTGATAGCTAGAAGACGTTTCATTTAGAGGACAATAGTTAGCTAGACAGGTTTCTTCCAGTTGAAATGTCACTATAGATTTCAAGATGGTTGAATGAGAAAAAGTAGTGACTTATGATTAATGGCCTAAGAAACCTGATCCTTTCTTCATGTCCTTATAGAGTCCATACAGTTATGTAAACCATAGAACAAAATGTATCCACCCCCCACAGCACCACCACCACAAAAGCCCTTCCATCCAGTCCATAGCTACACTATGCAAATATTTGCCCATAAACACTACAGAAGCTTTCCCAACAACCCGTACAATTTTGGCAATGATGTATTAGCTATTTTCATTATTATAGATGATGATTGTTCTTGAACTCATGAATGGAGGAGATTTACGGCACCATTTATTAGAGCGAGTCAGAAAAAAGTGAGATATATACCGTATAGGCAGGTATTTTTGAGGGATTTTAATTTCATGGTTTTCGTGGTTACTTTGCATTTCACAAAATTTTTAACATTCGAATCAATATTTTAGCACATGCGCATTAGTCATTACGGAGTACTTTGACCTTGATCTTTCCAGATGGCGCTCTACAAGTATTTCAGAACTTCACTTCAGAATTTCGCTTTCAGAACAGCAGAACTTCACCATCTGAAGTTTCCTATAGACGTGAAATTCCCTAACCACTGAAGGGTAACTAAAACTGGTCATCCTTCCAGCACATGTGCAATTTTTTTCACACTGCACACGAGCGATTATTGTAACGCATGCGAAACAAAATTAAAATCCTCGAAATTTTATAATCTAGCTTGGTACTGATATTCACGAAATTTTAATTCCTCGAAAATATCTACCCATATGGTAATGTGTACTACATTAGTGATAAGCTAAAGAAATGCACTATATATATACTGTTTTCCGGGAGGAAAACATTAGGATACACAAGGTATTTTCATGATTATTATCTTGAATAGGAAACAAGGAAAACTTGCGGTGCACTTTGTGCATCCTCTGTTCTTTATAAAAAGCTTCCTATACAGATTTCAGGATAGGATGTTTTCATAATAATTCTTGTTTTTGCTATTGCAGCAAGGACACATTTAATCAAAGGGATCTTAGTTCCATGCTGCTAAGCTACACACGTCAAGTTGGTTTAGCTATGATATGCTTAAAGATAAAAGGTTATGTACATCGTGATCTTGCTGCAAGGAATGTTCTGATGTCTGCTGATGGATCATATTGTAAAGTACGTACTATGTATCAATACTGTGGGAATGATGTTCATGATTTGAAAAAAATAAATAAAGGGAATCACATAAAGGTAATAATGATGAAGGGAAAAGGCCATGTACGTAGGGGTAGTCTGCATGTACTTTTACCTGTAGCAGTTTCTGTGAACCATAGGCGTAGGAACCAGGGGCTGAGGGGGCTATAGCCCCCCCCCCCCCCCCCCCCCCAATAATCAGTACAGTTATAGAATACTTCGGAAATATTAATTTTTATGATAGTATAAATCAAATATCTAGCCTCGAAGAAGTAGTTAAATTTGCTTCGTGCTCCACGCGGGAGGGGGTACATCTCCCTCCCCCTCAGCGTGGCCTAACAGCCATTACAAAGTTCAAAATCTAGCCCCCCCCCCCCCAAAGTGAAATTGCTTCCTACGCCTATGTGAACAAACATCAAAATTATGCTGCCTTCAATAATAATCCCTACATCACTGCCTCCCCACGTCCACCTAGCTGATTATTGTCCCCACAATTTGTCCTAACATTTTTGGAAAATGTCAGGTATTCAGGCTGTTATCATAAGCTCTGATAGGCAGTGCACATTTTCATGGAAACCTTGTTTGTCCACTCTAAAAACTGAAATTCTAAACAGTGTGCACCAACTCTCTGGGAATAGTTTGCAGCAATAGCAACGTTTTGATAAGGAATGGATATTTATGCAGAGCTTTGCTTTTTAAAAAACATTCGGTAATTATGATTGGTTCAATTTCAGCTTGCAGATTTCGGTTTATCACGTGAATTGCACAATGAAAACTTTTACAAGGCACAAGGAGGGAAGATTCCAGTGAAGTGGACAGCTCCCGAGGCCCTTCGTTACCGTCTCTACTCCCATGCCAGTGATGTCTGGAGCTATGGGTGTATTCTCTATGAGATATGGTCACTTGGAGAAAAACCATTCAGTGATTTGAGTAATACGCAGGTATAGCTATAATAATGTACAAAATTAAATTAAAAATTTATTTATAACTATAACTCATACTAAAGGTGATGAAACATGTTGCATCCGGCCACAGACTTGCTCCTCCTCCTGGCTGTCCACTGCCTATATACAAGTTCATGATTCAGAGCTGGTAAGATGATACTGCTATAAGTGTGCCACTAAGGGGTCGAATGAGAGGGTGCTAATATATATATATATATATATATATATATATATATATATATATATATATATATATCATGCGTTCTTCTACGTAGTTCCATCCTTTGCAATAATGGTGACGTCATCGGCCAAGGCTTTGCTTGCCACAATGCTTTACATTTTCCCTAGTATAGTAGTAACATCAAAATGCAATCACTGCTTTTACGTACGAGAGATTACACATTGCATTGTAATAACTACATGTGGTTTGGCACGAGTCCTTTTCTAGCTGTAATTGCATAGTAATTACAAATGGACAGACCTAAAAGCTGGGTGAAAAAAAAAATTTTTTTTTCTCAAAACGTTAACATTAATTAACATTTTAAAAAATCTCTAATAGCTTGAAAGCAAGTACCTTTAAGGGAAGATATTAGCAATTTGCTTGCTTCTTCTTCAGGTCCAACCCTTTCTCAGATATCACTCACACTGGCTTCTTCAGTGAGCTCTTTACATCCAACCCTTCCTCAGATATCATGTGCTTACAGCTTGGAATAGGAAGAAAAGTGGGCATGATATCTCAATTTAATTAAGTACTACTTTAGAATACACTAGCTGAGAAACATTTTTTCAAACATTAACATTAATTAACTCCAATAGCTTGAAAGCAAGTACCTTTAAGATTTTAGCAATTTATTTCATTCTTTAGTCATATGCTTACAGCTTGGAATAGGAAGAAAAGTGGGCATGATATTTCAATACTACTTTCTATATGGAATAAAATACACTAGCTGAGAAACATTTTTTTTTCAGACATTAACATTAATTAACTCTAATAGCTTGAAAGCAAGTACCTTTAGGGGAAGGATATCAGCAATTTATTTATTTCGTTCTTTAGTCATGTGCTTGCAGCTTGGAATGCGTGATATCTCTAATTAAGTACTACCGGTATTTTTCTATATACATTACATGTACAGGGGAAAGAAACTAACAATATATAACTTTCTTCTCTCATGTGGTGATAAAATTATAGCAAACAACCTGCCAATCGAATATGTTACACAAACTTCAATGGTCCCACAATCTATAGTTGCCGAGGAAGCCAATCTCTATGAAAGGGCTTGAAACACCACAGAGCTTAGACATACGTACCATAATAAGACTACCACACATACCAAACATGAAGGAAATGAGCAAATCTTCAAAACTCAAGTATTTCTCACCAATCACTCAAATTCAGGGCTAATTAACTTTTTGATCAACTATTTTTTATCTCGATTTCATTATAATATTCTTGCTCTCTGAAATTCTAGGCTAGATATGAATAAATTCCTCTAATTTTGTTCACCTATCCAGATAAGCAAATTTTTGGCTTAGTGTAATACTTATTTCCACACTTTTATAATTCCACTTTATTACACTGGAAATTTATGAATAGTAATACAACAGATGACTTCCCACGTATGCTGATATTATTACTATTGGAATCATCATCCCATGATTTGATTCTTTGTATCTGCAGGCATCCAAATGTGGAAGGGAGACCAATCATCTGTGAAATCGTTCAGCAGCTCCAAGTTCCTGACTATTATGTTATGAGATGGTCCGAAGAAGACATGAAAATGTACAGCAGTGAAGCAAGAACTGTGGGAGCACCTCTGGAGTCGGGACTTGAACTTTATAAAGACTTGCAAAAAATTTACTTGGCTAAAGGTGAAACTGAAAAGGATAACTAAGAGTTGATTTTTCAATAATTATATCATATCAGTTTGTATACATTTTCAAATAAACTTTTATTAATTGCTAAACATTATCAGTTTGTGTGAGCAGCCTCGTATAACAGTTACTCAAACACCTTTTCAAATAACATTGTCATCATCATTATATCCAAACAGAACTTCCTTTGGTAAAGGGTCGCCTTCGCTATCTGCAATGTGCGCGCGCGCAATTGTGAACGGTAAAGGGTCGCATTGGCAGTATAGTACGAACTGAACGCTACTAGTGCATGTAGCGCAAAGGGAAGCTTAACCCAATGATCATCAACAGCATAGGTGCCAACTTTTTCAAACTGGCTTTGGGGACACACAGGCCACATCCCAACTACACCCATTAACCACACCCATTTATGCAAAAGAAATAGCTACTTACTAGGGTCTTCCGAATTATGCTCATTTTTTTCCTTATTATGCTATTCCAGCAATGCTACTTTTTTTCTTTTTATTATGCCACTGTAATGTAAGTATTATGCTCGAAACTATGCTCGGTTTCCATAGAAACAACCACAAACCCACAACACAACACAAACCAAGGTAGATTCATGTCACCACATGCATGCATACAATTGCAATCATGTACCCCAAAGTAATGAATATCACCTGCTTTAGTCATGCTCTTGATATTGTAGGATCAAAGTTTGTGACCCCTATCTTAGGTTTATGATTGTCCAGCATAGTTAAAAAAGCATTGGAAGACTATTATAGAACTATCGTTAATGTCACAATGTAACAATAGAGACTAGTTGTTTTATTTTTGTTTTTGTTTTTTTTTTTTTGTTTTTTTTTTGTTTTTTTGAGTCATCATTTTTTTCTTATTATGCTAGCCTAAATGTCTTATTATGCCAGCATTATGCTCGTATGCTTTTAGCACCTATTATGCTCAAAATTATGCCAGCATAATTCGGAAGACCCTACTACTTACTACTAGTTAGCTTTTGAGGTAGCTAGTACATCAGTACAGTATACATCACTCAGTACATTATCTGTACAGTACAGATAATGTACTGAATGGTGCATACAGCTAGCTGTACATGTTAATTAATATGATAATTTACAGTGTTGCCAGGTTCGTGGATTTATCCACAATCTGTTGATTTTTGGATAAGAAAATTGTCTATGGATGTCTATGGATGTCTATGGTATCCTTTTCTGTCTGTGGATTTTTTAAGAGAGCAACCTGGCAACACTGATATAATATGTACAGTATCCACCTATGAACCATGAAATCACAATGTGCTCAGTCAGGACCTTTGCCTTTGGGGACAAATCAGTACCCCTTTGGGGACTTGGGGACAAAGCTGCCAGTTTGGGGACTGTCCCTGAAGTTTGGGGACAGTTGGCACCTATGCAACAAACTGTTGAAACTGAATATGAGGTAAACAATATTCAGCAACTACAAATAGCTACAGTAGGTCCAAAAAATTACTGCAATGTAACTAGTGTGGGTGCCAGGACTGTTCTTATCCCAGTAAGGTTAGGAGTCCATTCAGATAGCTGCTACAAGCTACACCCTTAATCTATCTATCAGATCATATCTATGATCAGATGCTGTTGCTTCTGGGAGAGATTGCATTATGATGAACTGTTTTGCTGGACCAAGTGGCCTGTGTTAGTTCAGAAAAAAGGCTCTTAGATTGTTCACATCCATTTCCTTGCATGGAAACCTTATAATAACACCAAGATAAGTAATCAATGCAACATTTTAATCCCTACATACATTTAGTATTAAGGCAAACCAGGACTATTCCGAATGGTGGGTAATTCCAAAACTATTGAGACTTCTGAGCTCATGCAGGGAGGATTATGATCGACTATAATAGTAGAATATAGCTAGAGCTCATAAGCTCGAAGAGTTTTGAAAAATACTTGACCGTTAGGAATAATAACCCCACCATTCATAATAACCCTGCTTAGCCTCGTACCCAGGCCCGCTTTTTCCACTGCCCCGCGAAAAAAGTGGGCCTGGGTATGAGGCTAAGCCCTGCTTTGCCTTATTGAGTTACGTATGAATAAAACACAGTAAACCTTTAAAGTGACAGTTTTCAATAATTAGCTACTTTATTGATCTGTAGTCCACATTGCGTGCTGAAAGTAGTCTCCTCTCACTATCGTTAATTTCCACCGCTGTTACTTCGTGTAAGTTGCGAGGATCCCGTTCGATATTCCTAATCACAATATCCTCGACATCAGCCTGTGAAAACGGATTTTCTTCTCGCTTTCTGTACTTGTATTTCCAAGCAGTGACAGAGAAGAAAACAATGGCAAGAATTCCAATTATTACAGTTACAACCAAATACCATAATTCACATCTAGAGGATAAATCATGATGAGAACTTTTGGTATATAAAAGCAAATGCTGATCTTCTTCCAACCAATAATCATTGATAGCATTCTCAGTAACATTACCATTAGCTGCCAGACCCCAGATACTTTTCAGGGTGAATGGAACTGAAATGACCACACCAAATAGCTGAAAAATCCCTTTGACGGAGTAGAAAGTACCGATTATCAGACCAGTCATAGACTTTGGACTTTGAGCAGCGATGAATTCAAAAATACTTGTATTATTGGAACAGCCACTCCGTGTAGTACAGTCGGTATAAAAAGGACTTCCCAATGTGCATTTAAACTGTTATCAACTGACATATAAATGCACACTCAAGTGTATCGATATTGTTTTTTTCATTAGTCGTGAAATCATAATGACTTATTACTTCTATTAGTAAAAAACTGATTATACACATTATCATTATTGTCAATCCCGTTAGCAGACGCACAAGTATCTTGGGAATCCTATTAAGTACTTTGAAAATAATGACCCTGTATATTGGAAAGAATAGCAACGATATCACGTTTGTTATATTCCCGCTACCCAAGAAAGGCCAGAATGCCAAACAGTGTTCTGTTATCAGTGATCTATTCACCAGGTGCCTGACATAATGCTGATACATGAAGTAAGACGTTGGTACAGAGAGTATGTACGTGAACCCAATGCTCACTAGCAAGCGTAGTATTTGAAGAAATGTTTTAACATTTTCAACATCTTCAGTAGAGAACTGACCGCCATAGTGAACCTTAGCGAAATCAAGTCTTCCAGGACGCAAGTCTGAATAGTAAAAAAATGTGCTCCTTCTTCGTTGTGGATGGTGATGCCTTAAAGTGTATGTAATGATTCTTACCAGAGTTTTGTATGGGGCGATATTTCCGGGTTCAATGTAGAAAACATTTCGCATTCTGATTATAATAATAACAGAAAAAACCAGTAACAGGAAGAGGCCAAGAGACATTAATAATTAAAAAATACCTCCCAATTCATATTTCGGTGCAGTGCTTAAGTTATCACAATATTATTTGCTGCAGCTGTGGGGGTAACAGTAATGGTTGTTCCTACGTAGATATTGCAACCAAACTAGCCAGTGTAGATACAAGCTGAGGTATCGGCTGTTGTGCTCCATCAGTTGATCTAGACCAAATTGGATCACATTAGCATCAAATCCGGCAACACCAATCATACAAGTCAAGTAAGAAATGACATCCAGTGCAGTCATAACAGGATTATTATCACTCTGATAGTGTTCATAAACTCCTGCGAGGAGTGAAGAAATTGACCTCACAAGTGTACCTAGAGCCATGAAGGACAAACTTAATGTGACTGTCCAGTAACGTCCACAGCAAATATCTGCCATGAAGCCACATAATGGATACAGTATAAAGCTTAAAATGGTTATCGAATATGACAAAAATGTTATCAGGAAAGACCCTTGGTGGTGGTAGATAGTTTGCAAGTGACTTTTGATGCTAGTGGGAACAGTGAAACCAATGTACCCAGCGATCATACCTGCATGGTACAAAGGCTAGTAGAAAGATGATGGAGATGGCTTTAGATCGCGGGCAAAGATTGCATGCTATGGAATGCCTTGGGTGAACAGGAGTCTGCTGCTTTCTGGTGGCTCTAAGTCTTGATGCCATCTGTGGAGAAGTATTAATTTTGTCTTTCTTAAACACTGCAACCAGCATGCAGATAATATAGTCGAACTAGACTTAGCTAGCTAGCTATAGCCGGTTTTTTTGGTTGTTGACTATAGCATTTGGTTTGCTTACAATGATGCAACAACATTGTTATGCTTTTACTTTGGATGTAGCTACATACGTCTTTTCTCATCATTTTAGTTTACTTTCTTTCCCTTCCACTTACTAGAGTAATTATACACTGAAAGCTACTTAATAATGCACTTACATACAATTACATCCTAGCTATATAGCTACAATCATTTTTGAATGATGAGGAATAATGCACTTAGCTACTAAAACAAAATACATACACTACCAGTATAGGGAATAGAAGGGTCTTCTCAAATTTTCGATGCTGTGGATAGCCAATGGATAATGCTAAAAGCTCTGCTGGTATACGTATGTATCTATACATATAGCTATACCCTCTTTGTGAATGCTTGCATACTGTGGGCCATGCAGCTATAGCTATCGTGTTGGTGAAACAAAATATATATTTAATGATTGTGGCTATGAGGACTTTATGAGGATTGTGCATTAGCTATTATAGCTAGATGTCACTAAATGGAATAAAAGTGTGGGAAACTGGAATCTTGCTGTGACTCTATATACATGCATAAAGGACTTTGATCTAGCATCTCTAATTAAGTCGCCAGTGTTGGTTCGATATATACGAGATCGAGACTTCCTTTTTGTAGAGTGCCTGAAGATCAATAAGCTGTATAACTTACAAGTATTTAGTCTGGACATGCATGACCTAAACAATTAATTGTCTTGTTGTAATAAAAGGCTCTAATGTTGAGAGCATGCATTATAATTATAGAGGAAACAATTATTATTTTAAAAAACAACAACAATTTTTTGTGTTAGTCATGCAGCTCAGAATCGAACAAACAGGAAGAAATAGGGGGCATAGCATCATGGTATAGGGAATAGAATAGGCAAAAAAATTGGCTTCTTGCAACCCTGCATGCCATTATACGTACATAGGCACATGTAGCTATAAGGTTACATACAGGGATGTGTTATATCTCTGAGTGATTGAATGTTTGAGCATGGGTGAGACATAGTCTGGGAGTATGACTGGCAGCTGATCGGGATCCAGTTCCTTCTTCTCCAACAAGGCATGCATGATCACTGAAGTGCACAGCTCCTTAAGACTCCCCATACCTACATGGAACATAATATTTTCACACACATCATCTATAGCTTCATCAGTTGGATTTTACAGGCCAATCCAAAAAATACCAGACAAATACCAGGCCAAAGTCAATATATGTAGTTGCTTGTGCATGATCAGATACAATATGTACTGCCTCAGAAGGTTAGATCATTGATTATTTCATTTCCCCTTCTTTAGTTAACATCTACATCATCCATTGAAAAGTCACTGGTTGATTGGAAAAAAGGACTATTCTGGAAGCTAGACCTGCATGGCCCACATAATATAATTAGCTACTCATTATAATTACTTGGCTGAGGTAAAAAATGTTTGTTTAGCTGTATGACACCCCATAAATGAGTATTCTTAGACCCATGCCAATCAAGCTAACAATAGCTATGTATATTATAGTAAAAATAATGCCAATGGTTACTAGGAATACCACATACTTACGTATGATACTGTGGCAAAGTATATAACGTGTACAGTATTTTCTGTGGCTAAATTTAGTAACCACCTGCAGCATTTGAGTATGTTGCAACACTATTATTAATTTTATGTCAGGCTCCTAGAAGCAAGTCAGTTGGCAAGGTCAGAGGAACAGGAAGCCTCATGCAGGCACCCTTTTCACTTGATAGTACATACAATCATGTGTATTTGGATCCAGCATTCTGTTCGGTATAGGTGCACCTACAGTATGGACTGCACTCACTTAAGAGGTATGATTCAATCTGCTAAGCTCCCTCCCAGTGTCAAGGTTTCCCAGTACATTGTAGAGTGACTGCCATGTTCGGGGGACTATCTTCAAGGAGAGCCACTCAAAAAAATCTTTCTTTTCCACTGCAGAAACCCAGTGATCATCTTTCAAGAAATCTTTATAAAGCTGGCAGTGTCCATGGTTATGGGGGCAATCTTTGGTCTGGCTGTTGGGATCCTGATCTTTAATCTTGTGCAGTGCAGTGATGACTTTTATTCCTGCCGCCTGAAGTTTAGACAGAGCACTCCAGTTGAACTGATGATCAGAATCATAATGAAGACACTATATAAATAGATGGAAGAAGAATGCCCGATCAATATCCACCATTGACATAACATTGTGTACCTTTAATGTATGGCGTGTAAAGAATAAAAGAACACCTTTTACAGTCTAGAATCGAGAAGTTCCCTCCAGGAAGTAAATGAGTGCATCCTGCAGTATCAGGTGCTTCTCCATCCTCACTGGTTCCTATTGCCACTACTGACTGATTGTGAATCACATGCGTAGAGAGTAAATAACCTGGTGATGTAACAGTCGTGCTAAAATAGAATAACTTCCTCTGAAAGGAAATCAGTAGGTTATTGTTAGTAAAATTGCCACACTGCCAGCCAGTACCCCACAAATCAACAGAATTGGATTTTTTCACAGCATTATTTGATGGTGTGCATGATGCTATCAGTGCCTTCGGATCACAGTAGAAAATACTGCCACTGTGACCGTTACTGCATATATATAAGTTCCCATTGTGAAGGCTAAGCATGATATTTGATGGGCCCTGATCGTATGGTGGAGGCGCAATAGTCCACCACTGTTCCTCCATCAACACCTCCACAGCTGTACACGCTGTAAAACTTGAATTATTATTGGCACTCCCACCAGCCACTATCAAACACTCTGGAGTTCCAGCATTCACAACAGATGGGTATTTCCGTCCTGTTGGCATTGGAGGCAAAGATGATGGGTTCCAGCTGTATCCATCGTCATCACTCACCCATACCTTCCTGCCATTGGGGGGTTCCCCACCTACTAACACCAGCTGGGAGTGATAAGTGGAAAGTCCAGGAGAGATACAAGGAAGAGGAGGTGACACTTTCCAGGAGCAGGAATCGTAGAAGCACAGCGAACTCTGCCGGCACCCCTTACCACAGCTATAAATCAGTATATGTAACCCCGACTATCAGATAGCCTTTGAATGACAGCGTGTCGGACCTCATGCGAGGGTAAGGCGGATGCTTAGTGGCAGGTAATACTCCTTTGAACTCCGTTTTCTTCCACTTCAAAGTGCCTAGGGGATTTAAGAGGTCTACTGACATAGCTACAGCCGATAGCTAGCTAGATCGATGGCCAAGGAACAGAAATTATAGCGGAAACTCTTGACTAGTTTTCTCCAGGAACGCTTTCGATGTTTTTGTTCCTAGGAATTAGGAACTTGGCAATCTGATCGACTAGTCTGGCGGCGCCGACCCTATACCTCCTTTTTCTTCCTGATCGACTAGTAGTCTGGCGGCGCCGACCCTTTACCTCCTTTTTCTTCCCCCAAGAAAAAGGAGGTAAAGGGTCGGCGCCGCCAGACTACCATTGGTACTAGTACCAATGACTCCAATTGCGGAAATGAATTATTATATTGCGGGCAGACAAGCTGGCTCTCACTGTTTACCTTGGGTGGGAGCTCAACAGGCACATGCACCTCACTGTGGTAACAGCTAGGTTCCTAAAGAGCAAGACTGATTTTACAATTAATTATTATTAAATTTTTCAAGCTTGCTCACATAAGTACACTTATACTAGCTATAGTACTGTAGCTAGTATATTCAGTTATCATTATTCAACTGCACTATACTATACATGAAGAATAATCATGAATCAAAACATCACATGATGATAATCATAATTATGACTCAAAGTGTCACATGATTATATTGTGAGTGGGTTATTCATTGACATTATATAATGTAGCTAACTTGACATTATAGAGTATAAGACCAGCTTAGATCTATATAGCTATTAAAATAAGCTGAAATTAATATGGCGTTCTATCTTCATATTCTGTGTCTGGTGGTCTGGGTTTTATGTGCATCACCCGTAAAAAATGAGCTGATGGCAAAGGATGAAGCTACTACAGCAGATGTAGTTCCATGTTATAACCAGGGGGAATATTTCACCATAGATGTCAGGAAGTTGGCTAGTGAATTTGAGTGAGTGCCTTCAATCTGGAATCTTAAATACATAATTTATAGTTTGTGAGAATGCCATAAGGTAGCTATTTACATGTACTCCTATTACAGAGGAAAGAACATAACATCTTCCGACGGTCACCACATCTATTTTCTCTCTCTCTGCTCACCTATAGCATGCAGTTTCAAGAACCCTAAACCAGCAGATGCAGCAGAAGCTGTAAGTCAAAAAAAGATCACTCTTTAGCCTTAGTTATTTCTGTCAATGTACATACAGGTATGTCAGTATGATGCAGTAAAAGACACTTTCTACAGCTTGGGGAAGTTTACACAGTACCAGTGGCAAATCGTCAATCAGACCTACTACTACATTACTTTTAGTGGTGGTGACAGAGTGTATTCATGGAATGCTGATACTGAGAGGTAAGAAAATCAAAATCTACTGGTAACTAGCTATGTACACATTTGTGTGTGTCATTAAATAGACATGCCAGAATTGGATTCAATATTGATGGTTCTAAGGAACCAAGGATTGAAATTACATCAGTAGAACTCTCAGGAGCAGGGACTCCCACCTATGTGAGTAATTTTGATACTGACTACAGCTTCCAACTATAATTATGGATTTCTTAACTATATTGACAGGTTTTCAATGTTTACTACAATGGCTAGAAACGTTTCAACAGTATACAGAGTTGTAATTTTAATTACTCCATAGATAGTTATAATCAAAATCAATAATTATATTGCTTATCATTTTAGTCTGGATACCAAACACTGACTTATGCCATGCGTGTTATAGTGAATACCCTTACTTGAAGGCTCAAACAGTCCATGCACTTGTACATGTATTATTAATGCATGATTCAACCTCTAAGCTCTAGCTATAGTAGCTATAACGATATTCATGATTTACTATGCATGATGCAATAATGTGCCATGATTACTTTTAGACCATTATGTAACCATGCACAGTTACTTTTAGGACCTGATCACATGCATGGTCAATCAAATTCAATATTTTCTTCATTCAACTGTGAAGATCTACGTAAAAGTCATTATTATCATGTTCACTATGGTACTCACATAGCAGCATTATAGGTAGCTATGTGGCTAGAATCCAGTTCAATTCAACTCACACAACCTGCTTTAAATTCCACTTTTAAGTTCCTAACATTAATTAATGTATCACCACAGCTATTCTCTGGATCACCTTTATTCAGTAAGAGAATATAAAAATAGGTTGTATTCACAATGTGATATTCTAAGTTTAATTGAACTTCCCAGTCAAACTAACTTAGCTACTATATGTATATATAGGGCCCTAGCATTGGCACCTTCAGCAAATTTTGACAAAAGACTTCTTGTTATCAGCATGCATTATAGCTATGTATATAGCTCCAGCTTAGTGAACCAGGATGGAAAAAAATGGCATGTAAACATGCACAACCCGATGGCTTTCCTCATCCAACACAGGGTTGCTCCTGCACTAATGGGATATTCTCCACCATTGAAGTCCTCAGGCAATTCCCCCTATCTCAGAGTCTGTGTTTCTTTCTTTTTTTTTTCTTTTTTTTTTCTTTTTTTTTTTTTTGGGGGGGGGGGGGGGGGGGGGGGGGGAGGAGGCATTATTAATTTTGACAGCATTGTTTGAGTATAATGTTCTGTTACACCATCTTTATGCCTCTGGGATCAATGGTAAAACATGGAGGCTGATCAAAAGTTGGTATAGCTATGCATGCTAATCCATCTTGTGCTGTAAAATTCAAGGGCTTTTAGCTAGCTAGCTACCTCAGCCACTTTCAACATAGGAAGGGGAGTGAAACAAGGGGCTGTTCTCTCCTTGATTCTTTTTAACCTTATGTTGACCAGTCTCCAACATAAAAGTTGGTTGTGCTGCTCATGCTGATTATGCATTAGATCTTGCATCATTGTAGTCATGGATGTTAATTTGCAGGCAAGCTGATCAACAACCTCTGCTCCCTGACATCTATCTCTTTGTCCCTCAACATGAAATTGTCCACCTGTCACATCATCCAATTCTGGTGGAATCTGTCAACATGCTATATATAGGCACCACTGTGGAAACATTAAGTGTCTTGGTCTATTGTGGTCCCAGGATCGCTCTTCTAGATGAGTCTTTTTTGTACTGGGTGCTAGAATTATAGAGCTATATAAGGCTCCTGCGACCCACTGCATGGCTGCCTGTATATAGTATCTATGTCCTAATATGGGTGTGACTGTGAGGCTTGGTTTCTGACTGATCCACGCCTACAATAGGTGGAACAGTTTCAGGTTTCAGGAAGGAGGATCTTGAGGCTACCTCAGAAGTTTCTTTCGGCACCAACTATTGGGTTGAATATCTCAATTCAGTCAATGCCGACTGGCAGGCCACCCTATCAAAGGCACGCTCTCACCTCTCCCTTACATGACATCACTGATGAGAGAATGTGGTGCAAGGTACTCTTGAGTATGGCACCAATAAAGGCACAAAGACAAGTCAAAACAACTATGCAGGCCTGTATTTGGTGATCATATTTGCCCACACTGTTGTTCTACCTGGAGTGGGAAACGGAAATGCAAGGCAAGGAAAACTTTTTATTGACCATTGACATAAACCCTACATCGCTGCAAGGTGTAACCAAAAGAATAATATGGTAGCAGCGATGCAGGGATTATGTCAATTGTAGGGCTTGTCAATTCTGTAGAGCTTATAAAGTACATAGCCAGCACCTTGTTTCCGTAGTCATGTACTCAAGCCTAGCTACATCACTCTTTCATTTAGAAGAAATGTTTTTACTCTCATACTCCCTAGTCTGGCATGTGTGACCCCCCCCAAGAAAAAATCAGGAGGGTCTGGTGACCCGTATATACACGTTCAGTGACCTTATCAAGGATTCATGGGTAAGCATATAAATTATGTACTGCTTATGAAGTGACTGTGTGGCTTCACTAGACATCACTATGACATCATTAATTATTATATCATTAATGTATGACAACTTAGATAGTTCTAGAACCCATTATGAATACACTTGTCTTCCTGTGAATATCTAATCAGCCTGCATTTTTGATAAACCTAGCTATCCACTGAGTGCTGAAGTTTTCTGAGTTGATCAAAAGCTGTAAGAAATGCATCTAGTTATAGTTCATGGTTATTTGCTCAGTGGTACTGGTTCTAACATCTACTGTGCCAATGTGGCTAAGATATGGAAGAATCTTGGTCATGCTGTTACAGTTGTACGTATGTCAAGATCGCAATGCTTAATAATGCTTGTATAATTATCTAGCTATATTTTATATCATTAATTATTATTGCTTATCATTATGATTTGGTAGTGCAATTGTGCATGCTTGCATATAGCTAGCTAATGGAGTAGGGTAGGGAAACAAGGGTAAGGAAAAAATTCTTATCTAGATGTTACATGGGGCCAGTGGAGTTGGAATGGGACCTGTTAAGAGTTCTCAATATCCTACTGGTCCAGCTAAAGAAGTAAAGGGTGAAGACAGTGGCAATTGTATGCATGTGCATCCCGCTCCAATCATGGATCCTGGAATGTCTGGATGATTTAAGAGTATGTAAAACTTGTCGCATACATATAACGGCTGCTGGTTGACAGTCCACTCAGCATAATACGTACGTATGTTGACTTTGATGGACCAATGGGATCACACAGGCTCTAAAAGTAACTGTGGATGCATGTAGCTATAATGATAATGATGACATGGATTGGTATACATACCACAATTTCATTGTATCGTTATTGATTGATAATAATAATACTTAATATGCAAATATCCTGTTTTTATATTAATGTAAGATTTAGGAATTCCTCTTCATCCACCTTAATATTAACTGTGAAAACCTAATGGCAAATACAAATCAGAGAAGCTTCATAAATGTCTACCATGGTGCTCATGATCACAGCATAGCAATAGCTAGGTATAAGCTTTAGAATGAAAATGGATTTCCCCAATTAAAGTGTTAGCTTCCTCATGCTTACAAAAATTAATGGTCATGTACAGTGTATGGTAAAATGTGGTACTCTATAAACTATTATATACATTATTACTCTTGGGTTTGTTCATCCTGAACTAGTTCATTTTTTCCTCATTATTTCAGTAGTTATTAATTTTGTCAGTTGTCATCTGTTGTCAATAATTATAACTATACTACTGTGCTACGTACCACAAAGTTACACAAAAAAATCCTTATGAGGTTTTGATGTGGGAACAACCCTTTTACTAATAATCCTCAGTAGAAGCTATTAGTCTTGTTCATACCATTATCATCAAGAATAGTGACCGTTGTTGTGTTGGGTTGGATCAGCATACTGGAACTGAGGGGAGAAGATGGATCCTCCCTCAAGATGAGAGTGAATGATTCATCAGCTTCATAGATATCATCATCGGTAATAGTAATGTTGAAGCAATCTTTGCGAACTGGTGAGTTAGCAAGAAATCGATTAAACCCAGTTAATGGTCCGACTTGTGTGAAATCAGCTCCACCTACATATATGAATTCATAATCTATATAACTTTCATTTACTAAGTGGTGCCATTATAATTAATTATTACCTGCTGTTCCTGTTCTTGTCTGGTATTCCGTGAAAATAGTAAATTCAAGGTCATCGGTTGCTGGTGGGTTGGTCACATTGACACAAATTTCAACAAAACCCTCAGTCTCATTGACAAAATATTCTGGAAACTCAAATCCAACCTCAGCGACTAGAAAATGATAGCAATTAAGAATTAATTGATAATATATTGCTTTGAACTTACTATCATCATCTATAATATTAATCAAGGTACTATTGAAGAGGGTAGTTGGAGTTCCATAAGTAGGAAATCCTTCACTGGGTGTAATATTTGCTTGAAAGGATTCTACTTCTTCTGGAAACATATCACCATTCAGAAAAAAAGTAAATCTTATACTCTGCATATTTGGTTCGATATCTCTGGTTTGAGAAATTTGTCCAAGTGATCCAAGACTGTAATCTCCACCACCTCTATGTTCAAGTGTAGCAGCATTCAAACGAGGATCAGCAGGAGTGGAAGCAGTGATAACCACTGAATACGTTTGTTCAGTTACAGTATCATTTTCTTTTAGGATTATCACATCGGAAAACAAACGTCTGCGTCTAGGCTCTGTGAAGTTATATGATTGCCACAGAAATCCAATCTGAATAGCTGTATAGTATCATAAGAATAATTATTACATTTTATGATGGGTCTACAGTAATAGCCTGTACATTTTAAGGACATGTTTTGAGCTTAGCATTATAACTAGAATGCATAATTATAGGAATAGGGGGGCTGGAGGGCTACCCCTCCCCCCCTCCAATCAAACCATAAATTAGTCCAAAATTCTAAACGTAAAAAATGGCATTTTCCCCAATAATCAGAAAGTAATTCCTACACCTATGGAATAGCTATTATCACGCAATACTCACAGTCATCATCTTCTATTCTACAGATTGTGGTATTGCGACCTGTGCCTACACCACCAAGGTTGGTGGCATTAGCGATCTCCAAATAAGCAATGAATTGTTGTCCTTCTGCCTCATCAATTGTATCATTCACCACAGGGATAGATGCCCTCACACTTGTTATTGGTTGAGCTAAACCTTCATCAGCAGGGTAAGTGATTTCAATCACAGTGCCATCAAAGTCTGCCTCCTCTGTATAATTATTGATGGATAAGAATTAAACAATGAACAAATTGAACCATTAAGGTATAGCTACTTAACTACACCGAATAACGGATAATCTGGGGCCACTGAAATTGTCCATTATAGGGAGGTGTCCTTTATTCAGAGGTCATTTACGTAATATATAAAGTACTATGGTGGGACAGCAACAGTGTCCTTTACAGAGAGGTGTCCTTTATTCGGAGTGTCCATTACTCGGAGGTTCCACTATATTATTAGTTAGAGAGTGCCTAGGGAGTGCACAATGTATAGGGATGACCAAAAAAATGACGGATATCTTTGCATACACAGCCAAACTTCATCCACAAATTTTTCAATAACCGTACTATATACATACCTACATACATACATAGTTCCTAATGTACATATATACTATAATCAACAGTTATAAAATTATAATTAGTGCCACCCACATAATAGCTATGTAGACACCAATTTAAAGTGAGGGTTCTTGTCCAATATACATGTATAATTATTAATTTACGTACGTGCTCTGTTTGGAGATATGACATTATTAGGAACGATTGTATCTTCAACAGTACCCCTTCGTACTGCTTCATCAACTGTCAATGGAGTTACTCTTAATGTGACTGGATTTGCAAGCCTCTGACTTGGATCTTTTGCCACCCGGACTGGCATAATCAGCTGATTTTCAGTAATCAAATAATTGTCCTCCTTAAATTGAAAAGCAATCTCTAGAATTTAAAGATAATAGCTAAATAATTATTTTTGTGATTTTGACATTAGTTATCGATAGCTACATATAACTTTGAACTCGTGTATTGCAAGGTTTTCCATAGCTAACTTTGGGCAAGTATCTTATAATCATGCAATCTCTAAGTGATTGGTGTATAGCATATAGCTAAAGTGGGAAATTTTTGTTAGAATGATAATAATTGATGATTACACATAGGCGGAGGAACATAATTTTACCTGGGGGGTCAACCCCAAACCCCCATTGCACCATGTACCCGACAATAGTTGTGATTTAATTAGAGTCAAAATAGAGTTGAAAATGTTTCACTTTCCACATGCAGTCATGTATACCGGTAATTGTCTCCTACAATGACATAAATAGTTGAACGAAATCTGGGGGGGGGGGGGGGGGGGGGCAAAACCATAAGTCTAAAAATCTGGGGGGGGGGGGCTATGGCCCCCTGGCTCCCCTGGTTCCTCCACCTATGTTACAATTTTCATGTTATTCAAGTTCATTGTTACAGCTTATATACTTGTAATTAGTTTTTATACAATAATTCTCCTGTGTGTAACGAGGCTGTCTGCCTCGCCAAATGCTCGAGTCTTAGAATTTTTGCATAGACTGATTATCATTACTAAAACTCCTAACTACTGTACATAGCATAAAACAAGATATGAAAACAAACCACAGGATGACAATATTACCACAGAATGAATGACTTACACAAACTATCAAACAATCAGTATCACGTGATTAATTTCGTTGTTGAACATGACCACGAAAAAAATCTTCCCAATTTAAGGTATACTGTGCACTCATTGACTACATACCGTTACTATCCATTATTGTTGCCTGCAAATTGTTTCTGATTATTGGTGGAGGACTGATGCTTTCAAAATTAGAGGCAAGTGATGTTGAATGTCTCATCCAGTTCTTGAGCAGTTGAATCAACAAGTAGTGAAAATGTAATCAGTTGTGTCGGAGGATCATTTGGAAAAATTCGCATAAAAGATACACCTAACTCTACATCATCTTTCCCTGAAAGATATTTAAAAATAATTAATAATAATAGCTAACTATTCTCTGAAATTTGTCATAGAGTACACTAAAATAATAAGATACCAAAGAATTACCTGCACTTCCTAAATTCAGTGCAATTTCAGCGATGACTACTGAAGTAGATCTTCCTGATAAGAAGCCAACCTCAACAGCATAGCTCTCTCCTTTTTCCAGTCCCCTAAACTCTGTTTGATTAAATCCGAATACTACCAAAAAAAAAGAAAAAAAGAATGCTATACCTAGGTACCTATAGGTAGTAGCCGGTTTAACAAAATAGCCAATGCTAGTTACATAGCTATCTTCACTATAAAATTTAATATCTATCTGTATGAACTATTTAATAAAGCGATATCATTGGAACAAGCCTGAGCAAGCAATATAGCTAGCGTTATACAAATAAGGTAAACATAGTCCTGGTGGTGTGTTCTGATAATATGTAGGCTCCTGCGTACTTTCAACACAGTTCCTATTATGTTGTACTAAGTGTGTGTGCAATAAACGCTAATTTTAGACTGCATGATTAGCTATGGTTTAAGCCCTCTTTTCAAGAATCTTCATGATTGGTAACAAATATGACTTGCACTAGTTCACATGTTAACTAGCTTTGACATACGTAATGGGCTTGCATATAGCTACTATATGCACTTGATGTAGCATCAACTCATTGCTTACCCACAGGACAATGGATACATTCACCTCTCGTCATTAAAGAAAGACCAGCTGGGGCTACACTATTATCACAACAGTCATATAATTCCACTTGTTGGGAACTTCCTTCACAGCTCAATGCTGTGAAACAAGTAACTGTAGAAATCAAGATCAAAACAACAACAACAACAACAACAACAACAACAATTATGCATGCACAATTATTACTGACAGCGAAAGGAAGAGAATGGTTAATGTTGGTAGCTATCATTGTTCAGTGCACATGACTTGCAGCCAACAGCTGTGGTCCAGATTTATAATAAATAAAAATGACATTGATGGGTGTAATTTCTTGAATGTTTGGAAAAATGGTGTCCATTATAGCTAGATACCATTAGAAAAGTAGTGCATCAAATTCTTACGTACATGTTTTTGAAGTGAGATAATTTATTGCTATCAAGATTAGGGAGTGCATACTCTAATAAAACCAAATTATATACACTCATGACAAGGCTATTAGCTACACTGTAATAACACATAGGTTGTGTTGAACCACTATTGTAATCCAATCTAAGGGGCAGTCTTGTGTACATACCACTTTCATCGAGAATAGTGACTGTTGTTGTGCTGGGTTGGATCAGTATACTGGAACTGAGGGGAGAAAATGGATCCTGCCTCAAGACGAGAGTGAACGATTCATCAGTTTCATAGATGGCATCATTGGTAATAGCAATATTGAAGCAATCTTTGCGAACTTGTGAGTTGGCACGAAATTGATTAAACCCCATAAATGGTCCAACCTGTGTGAAATCAGCTCCACCTACGTATATAATTACATAATTTTCATTCACTAAGTGATGCCACAATAATTATTACTTGCTGTTCCTGTCCTTGTCTGGTATTCTGTAATAATATTAAACACAAGATCAACAGTTGCTGGTGGGTTGGTCACATTGACACAAATTTCCACAAAACCCTCAGTCTCATTAACAAAGTATTCCGGCCACTCAAATCCAATGACAGCAACTAAAAATTAAGAAAACTAAATGTAAAGGATCATGAAAATTATTGCTTTGAACTTACTATCATCATCTATAATATTAATCAAAGTGGTAGTGAAGAGGGTAGTTGGATATCCATAGGTAGGGAATCCTACATTGGGTGTAATAGTTGCTTGAAAGGATTCTACTCCTTCTGGAAACGTATCACCATTCAGAATAAAGGGAAATATTACACTCTGTTGATTAGGCTCAATATCTTGTACTGAAAAAGTTTGTCCAGCTTGTCCAAGACTGTAATCATGAATTCCACCACCAACAGATTCTATTGTAGCAGCATTCAAAAGAGGATTAGCAGGAGTGGAAGTAGTAATAACCACTGAATATCTTTGTTCAGTTACAGCATTATTTTCTTTTAGGAGTATCACATCTGTAATCAACCTTCTGCCTCTAGGCTCTGTGAAGTTGTATGATCGCTGCTGAAAACCAATCTGAAGAGCTATGTTGTATAAGAATAATTATATGAGGGCATGGTCTTTGACTATGAGCATAATTTAAGGTAAGGGCCTCAATTATTGCTGAGTAGGCACTTTTTATTCCGTAGACTTTCAGTGAAGCCACTATTCCTCAAGCTTTGTACAACCAGCTAGGATTGTAGATAAATCTAACTGGTACATATCTGTTTCTAGCAACCGAACCTAATTATGCCCCATCCTGTTATGGAGATTCAGAAAAAGGTTAATTGGTACCCCAGCTCTTTCTTGTGCCCAGGTAAGAAAGCTGGAGAAACAGCTTGTCAAATATCAGTTTAATTACATTCCAAGCATTCTTTACTGTGCGTCTATTCTTGCAAAAAGGATGTCTTACTTCTCTCTCTCCTCCCCCCCCCCCCCCCCCCCCCCCCCGAATTTAATATCATCAGGGGCCAAAATTATGAGTTCAAAAGTAATTCAGGTACATTCATACAAAAAATTAATGTAGCTGTATACTTACTAGTCCACAATCTTAGCTTAGAACCTACTTACGATCATCATCATTAATTCTACAGATGGTGGTATTGCGAACTGAATTGTCTACACGACCAAGGTTGATGGCATCAGTGACCTCCAAAAAAGCTATGAATTGTTGTTCTTCTGCCTCATCAATTGTGTCATCCACCACAGGGATAGATGCCCTCACATTTGCTATTGGTGAAGGTAAACATTCATCAATAGGATAAGTGATTTCAATCACAGTGCCACCAAAGTCTGCCTCCTCTGTGATAAAAAAAAGTGACATTTGATGAAATGTGACAAATTGAACCATTAAGATGCTTATAACTATTGAGATCTAGTATATAAATTTTGGTAAGAACATGCAGCTACACTTGCTCGAATTTGAAAAAGAAAACTGCAGTTCATGTCATTTTCAAATCTATTAAGCACAGGTATTTTATTATGTAGAAATATGAGGGTTGTGCAATGTACATTAATTCTAAGACTTACGTGCTCTGTTTGGAGAATTTTCATTATTAGGAATAATTGTCTCGTTAACAATACCCCTTGCAATTGCTGCAGCAACTGTCAATGGAGTTACTCTTAATGTGACTGGATTTGCAAGCCTCTGACTTGGATCTTTTGCCACCAGAACTGGCATAATCAGTTGATTTTCATTTATCAAATAATCATCCTCCGTAAATTGAAAAAAAACCTCTAGAATTTAAAAATAAAATGTTAATGGTAGCTAACTTGGTACTTATGAATCTCTAGCTAACTAACTAGCTGTATTATTATTTCAGCTCGAGATGTTCCTCACAAGTAAGGGAAAAAACGTTTCCGTGAAATGAAAAAAATGTAGGGTAAGGAAACAAGGGTAAGGATGAAGGATGGAAATGGGATCAATCTTTGTTCTGTATATCCAGCCAACAATCCCTACATATAGCTTCAGATAATAGTGCATATAATGTATGGCCTAGCTTTGATATTGTTATAGCCATTCCTCACTCCTACCACTATTGTGTGTGCTGTGCACTTATTGATCAAGTAGGATACATACCATTACGATCCACTATTGTTCCATGGAGCACGTTGCTGATTACTAGTGGGGGGTTAGGGGTGGTTATTCTGAAAGTGATGGTGAATGTCTCATCTAGTTCTTGAGCAGTTGAATCAACAAGTAATGAAAATGTAACCAGTTGTGTTTGATTTGGTGGGCCAGGAAATATCCTTACAAAAGTGGTACCTAACTGTACATCACTTCTTCCTGTATGATAATAAATCATTAAACAAGCATAAGAAAACAAAAAACATAATAACCAAGCTGTAGCTACAGTTACTTAGTATATTTGCTATAATAAGGCTCATGTACATGAAATTTATGATACCTGCAGTCCCGAAATTCAGTGAAATTGTAGCGACAACTACTGAAGGAGAGCTGCCTGATAAGAAGCCAATCTCAACAGCATACCTCTCTCCTCGTTCCAGTCCCCTAAACTCTGTTTGATTGAATCCAAATGCTGTACAAAAACACAACAACAATAACAACAACAATAACAACAACAACAATGCCAACAAATGATATTGCATGGTTTAATAAATCATTTTTCAAGTTTTTACTATAAATTCTGCATTTGCATGTGTACATACGTACATGACTGACTGACTGACATATTTGCTGTGCATGCTCATTGCATTGTTACACTAAATTATAGTACTACCTAGGCCTTACATTATTAATTTTTTTATTCGGGACAATGTCTCACAGTGCACCTTGACTGACAACTTACTAACAACAGATCCTCCTGAACGCTCACCAATATTGTCAGTTTGAGCAGTTGTAGGCATGCCCTGAATGTCATTGGGTGGTGCTGCCTCACTTGCTGCTGTTGTTACAAAGTCTTCGGTTGAAGTCCTCTCCATTGCTAGTATTAACATAACAAAAGACTTAAAATTACGAATTAATAGATCAATGCAGCACTAGTTGTCCATAATGATAAGTGAGCCTGGCAGTGTCAGTGGCCCAAGCCATAGCTACATAAATACGATGGTACATGTCCTGAATTAGTAGCAGCACTGGTTGTTTTGCAGTTACTGTATAGCTGTATGAATACTGTAGAGCTATATACTAGGGTAGTGTGCAACATTAATTTTGACAGTGAATGAGTGAAGTAGCTTGATAATCCTAGCACCTCAAGCTGTGGAAAACAGATACAATTGGAGCATGCATAATATTATGCACATGCAGGGACTGAAGCAATCACTATGCATGAAGAATACAGCTAGTGCTATTTAGCTATTACAAACACAAAGATATGAAAAAACCTGTATAGGGAATACAGCACTTAACTATTGGTACTATAATATGGTACAGTACAGTCTACGCACTTTCAAGATAGGTATCCCAATTAAATTGCTACTTGCTGTGTTTGATTAACAGATACACAGACACATGGACAGTAACAGTAACCCTTGCACATGCTTTGAGAGAGAGAGAGAGAGAGAGAGAGAGAGAGAGAGAGAGAGAGAGAGAGAGAGAGAGAGAGAGAGAGAGAGAGAGAGAGATTTGTTACACATGTATAGAGAGAAACAAGCAAGGCATACATACGTAGGCTTAGCTAGAAGAAATAGCCCAATGTCACACAATTTCAAGTGCAAAATAGGAGTATCACAGAGTTGCAGGCTAGTTAGCTACAATAATAATTATGATAACTACTTTACTACCATTATCCACGATTGAAGGAGCTGGTGTGATCATTCCACAGGTCTGTGAGACTACTGGTGAAGTAGCGGGAAAGAGTGGACTGCTCAGAGCTCCAGTATCACACATAGGATGCAAGTTTCCAGTGCAAAGCTGTCCCTGAGTTAGAAGCCTTCTCCCTTGGGAAGTAAGGTTCCATTTTATATTCAAGGGATTCCAACGATTGCGATCCCCCCATGCAAAACGTGGGTAAGGCTGTGTAGGAAAAGATGGGTAAATCAGATTTTCGAGCAGCAGGTACACTAACATGCAGCTATCTGTAATTAAAACACAATCTGATTGGTCAGTTAGAGGGCACTAAAACTTATAGATCCACTACATATTATAGTAGCCCTCAGTCTCAGGGCATAGGGCTATACGTATAGTGCCCTCACTTTCTTACTGCGAACTGCTAAATTGACAGTGCTGCTTGGAAATGGTGGGTTAATTGCTACGTATATGTAGCTACTGTACGTAAGTTAGACATTTCGACCAATGGGCTCTAAAAACATTCAGGCCTGTAACTAGTAGTACTCTTGCTGCACTCGGGCTGCACAGCTCCAGGTCTTCAGGTTTCTAAATACCATGGATCCCTTGGTTTCAGTGCATGTCTATTCATAGCTTGTTATGTACGTACATCTTTCATTATTAGCTACCTGTAGTATATTAGCTAATAATGTACGTAGCTAGCTAGCAGCAATCCCTAGCTGCCAACCCAAGGGAAAGGGAAAGGTTGGGGACATTAGCATCAATGACTTTTGTTATACATCAAAATTGTTACCACCAACCAGCAAGCTAGATGGATAAATTATGGCATTACAAACTGGCCTTATAAGATTCCCCTGCCTTTATCATCAGTTAATTTAAAAGGGTGTCCTACACCATAAAAAATAAAAATTTTAAAACGTCCATATCTTCATTATACTACCCCCTATAAGCTTGATTTAGGTCTCAAAAGAGAGCTCTCTTTGAGAGCTTTCCAATAGTGTACTTAGTTACAACTTTACACCCCCCATATATGGAAGACCTGATATGACCTCATTAATTAAAAAAATTCTTTTAAATTACCACATACTTAGGAGGCCTTTGATACTCCTATCATAGCTTCCTATGGGCCTAGCTGCTTTGAATGAACGAAGGGATTTCAAGGGGGGGTATAGTTCCAAAGAAAAAAAGATAAATGTGAAAAAAGTGAAAAAAGTGCCATTTTTTTACATCTCCCTTCATATGTTTGGAACCATACCCCCCCTTGAAATCCCTTAGTTCATTCAAAGCAGCTAGGCCCATAGAAGCTATGATAGGAGTATCAAAGGCCTCCTAAGTATGTGGTAATTTAAAAGAATTTTTTTAATTAATGAGGTCATGTCAGGTCTTCCATATATGGGGGGGGGGGGGGGGGGTGTAAAGTTGTAACTAAGTACACTATTGGAAAGCTCAAAGAGAGCTCTCTATTGAGACCTAAATCAAGCTTATAGGGGGTAGTATAGTGAAGATATGGACGTTTTAAATTTTTTATTTTTTATGGTATAGGCTATCCAGACATGGAGAAGAACTATTGTATTGATTGTTGGGTGTTTACACATCTCTTATCTGGGAGAAGATAGGCAAAGCACAACCCTTGCCGGATCTAGTAGGAAGATCATTCAATGGCAAACACATAGCAGTTAATGCAGTGAGCTTTTCTGACTTTGTCCTTGAGTATCCCTTATTCATCACACAAACTATACACATGATGATAATGAATTAAAAAATTCAAATTCCTTGAATTCAAAGTGTGATGCAAATGTCCTCACCTTCCTTTGGGTTAGTAAGGGTCGATGCTATATGTTAGACTAATAGCTATTAAATTTCATCTAAAATTGAAGTTTCTGGTGTTTCCAACAGTTTCTCAGCCCAGTAGCTACGTAGATACGTATTAACTCACTATACTAATTGAACCCCCTAATGGCAGTCGTACTCTTCGGTGGCAAATTCTTACACTTACACTTCTGATTTGGTACCATGCATGTAATTCAATCTGATTATCAGGCCTCGAGTCAAAAACTCCTATACATGACCTTGAGGAAAGAGTACAGCATGCCCTGCAAGCCTGGACACCTGCTGTTGGCTCAATCTGATAGTTGAAAGTGGCCTCAATAGATAGGCCTGCTCGTGCTGCCTATAAAATGAGACATATGTAATATTCAATGAAGTATACAAAATGTACAGAAAGCAATAACTACACTTTGAACTATAATTTAGAATAGTGTGCTTCAATTTGCTCTTTTGTGTTCTATGTATAGTTATGTATTATGTAGTCATTATCAAAGTGAAATGGAAAGTGATTTATGTACCTGCAGTATAAGTAGATACAATTACATACCAACAAATGAACAGAAGCACTTCCTTCGATAGAGACTCCCAGTTTAAAAGCTACTGCACCCAAAGCTCCCGATGCCTCTGTTCCTGTTCTACCGATGCAGACATTCGTATTGAAGTTTATATCTAGTTGTCCATGAAGAGCAATCGAAATGGTCAAGGGGATTCCAAAGACGAAAACAGGTATACTGAAACGGAAGAGAGTTCTTCGATACCGACTTATATTGTAAGAATAGATTTTGCAGGGTGTTTGGTTGTTGTAATGAAGTAGAATATTACTACCAACTCTGGCATATAGATCAATACATATTGATGTGGTGGAAGCTGTTAGCTTGAATTTAAAATCAACTAATGTTGCAGTCCATGAGAGAACTCTTCCTTTTACAATGCCTCGAGCAAAAGCTTTCATTTTGTCACAGTGAGTGCCAATCCCTGCAAAGTATCCACCGGCTACTTTGATATTAGCTTCGTTGGTGCCAATGGTTGTTGAGTTGATGTATGCTCTATGATGGGGATAGGTATTGACATCACTTTGTCGAGTTGATAATAAAGCAACACAATCGTAGTCCGAATTGGATGAAGAGTCCCAGTCACTTGTTTGTCGCTTGGCTCGACCACCTGGTATTGTGTCCTCTCTTTCAAGTATTTTAAAAAGGAGATCTTTAGAATCGATCTTCTTGAAGTAATCCACCACCATCATGTGTAGATCGGTACTGTTGATTGAAGCACATACTTGTACAATGGAGTATAAGATGGTGTGAGATGTGAGGTAAGTGATGTATTCGTCTACCTGCTGTCGTCTGCTTTCAACATACTCGAATCCATGATCTAGTGTTTCGATGACAGCAGCTACATATTCTTCTGAGTCAGAGGTCCCAGGGACTAAGAATTCTTCAAGTACTGTCAATACAGTATCCTTATCAGTAAGCTTACTCAGTGCATCAATGACGGCTAACTTCATCTCTTTTGATTCACTGTGTTGATTAAGAAAGCTGAGTATGACTGTAAGAGATGACTCTGATCCAGTGTTCCCTAGAGCATGGACTACTAGAATGCTTTGTGAGAGGTTGGGATCAGACTGGCTATTGATACTCAAAGATACTATGTTAAGATATCTCATGACTCGAACTTCAACCTCTTCAGAGCCTTTGGTTGCAAGACTTCCATACACCAAAAGTAGCTGGTCTGAAATGCTAACATTAAACCTGGTGCTTGGGTTGAGTAAATGATCTTCTAGACCAACAACAAGGTCAAGACTCCCCCAATCCAAGAAGGATATGTGAGTGAGGACCGAATTTGCTTCCAAACTATCACTTGTATTGTTGAGAGCATTCAAGAGAGCCTGAAAGGAGTTGCGTATAAGGGTCATCAAGTCGTATAGTTACGTAGCTATAAACTTTCCATTGTTTATACCTATAATTATCATTATTATACTAGAGTTCACAAACTCACAGGGTCATTCTAACATTAAACTTACCATTTGAGATCTTAAGCTTCCATCAATACTTAATAACATGAAAACTACCTCCCTACGTCTTCCATAAGAATCCAAGTTCGGCATCTTTAATGTAATAATTATTAATTTCTGATAACTAAAATTGTACGTAGATATTTTATTGCTTACATGTTTCATGAAAGCTAGAACTTGATTTATAGCAGGAGTGTATGAAGGTTGGACTCCATACCTTGACTCCAGTTCCACCAGCCTCTTCAGTTTGTTAACTGTAAATTGACCATCATAATTAAATTTTTTCTATGAATGGACTCCCAGAAACATGCGTATGCAATCATCACAGTAATGATCAGTAATTTTGCATAGTCCCAAGATCAAAATAATGACATGGAATAACGTAATTGTGATTCTCTTATATTACGTAATTAGCACTATAGGAGATTTGCTTGCATTGATAATAATCACCTAGTTTATCACTCTCTTTGTCTCCTCTGTATTGTCTTAAAGCCAAGGTTACAGATCCAGAAGGAAGCCTTTCCCTCAAGAGTCTCATCTCCTGAAGTGCTTCATCTCCTGTATTAATAATTTTGAATATACATACATTTGTGATAGTCCCAGGTATAGAAATTGAATATCACATATAATTATTATCTGAATAATTATGCACATGTGATAGCTATACTGTATGTAGCACTAGTGAGTTGAATAAGTTTTCTTATTTCTGTGTGCTAAATCCTTTGTATAATATCATTTGTAGTGAAGATTACTGTTAGAACTCTCTCTAGCTACTCACTTTCATCAACAGTTGCCTTCAAATTCTCCTCCATAGAAGTTCTCATGTTGGAATCAATCTTCTTCTTTTTAATTCCAAACATGTAGTTGGTAATATTATGACAATTTTGCAGTTCGAGATCGTACCACCCACTTGCCGAGAACATTACTGAGAAAGACTTATCATCATCATCCTGTGTGGCATCTGATTCATTCACCAAATGCACGGTCATGTTTCCAGCAGAATGCACCAGTCGTCCTGACTTGTACTCAATTTCTTCATCCTTCTCTATTTCAATATCTTTTTTTGATGCCTTTGATAGCTCATGCACGTCACTTCCATGAATGATTCTTCTCATTTTCATCTCCCCCTCTTCAGTTGGAATAATATGACTGCAAAGCATAAATATAGTGGAAACTCTGATGAAGATAAGGAAATAACTAAGACTCTCTTCTAGTGGTAATTGGGGCAAGCAAAGTGAGCCCCATACCTGATGTACTTCTACTAGTAACTACACACATACTTTTTAACATTAGAATTTTTTTATGTGACGGACTTGGGTAAACTTATGTAGTATGTGCGCAATGCTTGCATATCCTCAGTATTCTGATGAGAGGAGAACGAACCAAATAACTAGCTACTGTGCTAACTTTTGTTAGTGATTTCTAGCTATGGCTCAGAACAACTAAGGGATGGTGGCTATAAAACCTGTTTTAGCTGTATAGTCTATCATCATGACATGTTTCTAGGTTAAGGGGTCAAATCTTATATTGACATGATTGTTACATATATGTTCGTAAGTGACTGTAAGCACTGTATAGCTAAACACCGGACAGGTAGACGCTATTCACTCTGTGTTTCGATATCCCTAAATTTAATGATATAGCTAGCTAATACATAGCTAGTTATTTAGCTAGCGCACAAAATGTCGCAAGTATCTACATCACTACAGAGATGATCCACGCAACATAAAACATACACAGAGTGAATAGCGTCGGCCTGTCCAGTGACTAGCTAGTACCCCTATAAATACAGAGAGTATATTGTCTTAATAGCTAATTTATAGTGGTTTCTTGATTTTTATCAACTACAGTAGCTGTACAATGTACATGTAGTGGGAGGTGTGGGTTGATCCTGGATCTGTCTCCTCCTCTTCCTCCATGTCATCAAAGTTGGCCTGAAAAGCAGCAGCAACACCTTTCTTGAAGGTGATGGCTTGATTGTTCTCAGAGGTGGAGTGGTAAACAGCTGCAATTTTTCCATGTGAATTCTGGACGAAACAGAACCATTCGGAGAGCAGTTTCGTCATTGATTGCTGCATCCCTCTATGCAAATCAAAAGGAATCATATTTTGATGTGCTTACACAATAGCTTGATTTCTTTGATTCATTACGTAGCTACTGTAGCTAGGAAACAACAGTCACGTAATTTTTAAAATGATACCATAGTCTTTTGTGTATGCACATATGTAAAGAAAATTCTTACTATTGCAATCCTGAATGTGATCTGGAGATTGTGCATGGTACTGGTAGTTCACTGAGTGAGCTAATTAAGCATATTTTCTAACCATACTTAAAAACGCAGCTCTGTACATACATGAAGATTTTATTTGTCCAATTTTTTACAACACAATGCCATGGCTACCATATTAAAATTAAGAAATTTTTGTTGTTACTGCTTACTTAAAACTCGCTTTTACACTAGCTAGTGTTTTGTACAATGGTTCTTGAACATTATTGAAAAGCCAATCTATATGTAGCTAGGTATTACACTAATGGATAATGGAAGTGCCAGATAATGCTTGATATCGTAGCTATTAGCTATAACCACACCTTTTTTCATCGTCAGTACTGTTTTGCAACATGTTTCCAGAAAGAATGGCACTCTTGATGTCCATACAGTACAATCTTGCAGAAGTTTCATTGTGAATTCCAGCTGAAAAAATTGATAGAAAACAAAAAAATAATCATTAAATAACAATTTCTAACTATAATAATTAACTCTTACATGAAATACAAGTTATATCAATATTTGCCTTGACTTCCACGTTTCCTTTTTCTCCACTGTTGAAGTATTCCTGATAAACAGTGTACCAATAGCTGCAACGTTGTGTTCTCTGTGATATAACAGCACAGTAATTCTTTACATACATACATATAGCTATATGTACGTAAGATATAATTACACATGTGACTGTATCTGGGGAAAGGGCACTACTCCAGGGGAGTAGCTGGATTTATTATTTGGTGGGGCAAATAACCTTACCATACACTTTTTGCTGACCATACCCATTTTTCAGTCATACTAAACAGCATTGTTTCCATGAAATTATTAATACTGAGGCAAGTGCCCCAGTTGCCTTAATGGTACGTAGGTACTCCCGACAGCAAAAATGCAGCAGCTATACGTAGTTACTACGTACGTAACTCCAACTCACCTCACATTCTCCAGTCTTTATATAACTTGGTGTTATAGGAGTGGCAGCACTGGAGAAAGATTGCAGCACTGATGTTGCAATGATCAAAATCACTAATTTGTGCTCCATCTCAGCTTCAAATAGTCTGAGCAAAATTAATAGCTATTAATTTTTATAGCGATGCTATTTCCTTTGTGCAAACTTCAACTTTTATTAGCTATGTTAGCTAATTCTCTCTCAGGCTCAAGATTCCGCTGCAGTAGATGTTACTTTCTATAATAGCTAGTTAAAGCTAGCCAAGACATCATCACTCATCCTCTATTAACTCCTAGGGCTAGGAATGGTGGCCAAAAATAGATTGATCCCAATTATGGATCTAATGAGGCATGTGATGTGTCTTACTAAATTATGAGTAGTGGCTATAAGGTCATCCCAATATAGGTGATAAAGAGTGAAGGTCATACAACTTTGATGTGCATGTCTCGCTATGAATAATGGTCTGACTATGAGCACTACTGCAGTTGGTCATTTTCACACATGTAGCTACATAGCTACACAGTAAAAACAGTTTTATTTTTTGTTGTTTTTTTTTCCAAAAAACAATAACAAAAAAACAACATATTTATATGTCATTAGCTATACTTCTATTTTATGTCAAATTAACAAAAAAAATTTAGCAAAGAATACTGGAAATGCATCTCATTATTAGTGTTTTTACTGTGTAGTATATAGCTAGCTAGTGTAGGAACATAATATAAGTTTTGTCTTCTAAATTTGACATTCTTTTCTGGGTTACGATCGGATGTCTAGAAAATGCCTCATTTTCTAGCTGTTACCATGCAGCTGCATGTTAGCTATCATGTTGTGGACGTTTGGGACAATGTTTCCACAGTGCTGCCTGTATAGATTATGATGGCATTTTAAACTTTCTGTAGAGTTTAAAGAAACCTAAATTTCTTTTGTTATGAGAGAAAACGAATTTAGTCGTCAACCACTGTTGCAGGCTCAGCTTGACTAGATCAACCACTGTTGCTTTCATTCAAAAGATGATTTTAACTCTCTATTTAGCCACAAAGTCAATTGCTCGGCTCAGGAGCCCAAGGCTTGTCTCATCTTTGAAGAGGCCCCCAGTGAAGCAACCTCTTCAATTAGTGGGATCCTTGACACTCTTACTGCAGAGAGGTTGCTTTGGTAGGAAAAAAAATCTTCTAGGAAAGGAATCACAGCAGGATGATGTAAGACAGCAACAAGACTGTTGGAGAGGCCTTGGGTGTGGTTAGGGGTGTGGTTAATTAAGATCTTTGAGCAGCTAGAATTTTTCGCACTGCGCATACACAAAACTTAGGGCGTGACCAGGTGGCATCATTATACGTACGTGATGAGGGTTTTGCCAATTGCTCTTCTCCTACAGTTCTACAGCCAGTTTGGTAAGTGTAAGTCAGTCTATCAATAATTATACTGCATTTAATAGCTATGGCAAACTACAGATCACTGGCCAGGCCATAGCAGTATCATTGAGTTTCATGTAATTATTTACCTGCAGCATGGGCAAATTCAGAATCTGCAGTATGTTATGAGACACTTGATTGTGGTGGGATGGTTAAGTCAAGTACTGAATCCCTTCCTAATGGAGAGCCAGCGTGCTGCTTTGAAGGCTTCAGGGCGTATCAGGAAAGTGGTTCTGAAGCATGTGTACCCTGTCAAGGTGAGTGACTATGTATACATATGTAGATATACACCTTTCACACTAATTATGGTTCTGTTTTAATTAGCTTGCAGTTTATTTCGTCCAAGTGTTCTTCTTGCTCGTAAGTAGCTACGTACATATATTAAACTCAATATTTTCTCAATGGCTAGTTAACATTATATCTGGGACTATATATCACATATCAGCTATTGAGTATTCTAATGTGGAAACTATTAAATGCAGAGGGATCCTAAAAAGTGAAGTAGGGATCCGATAGCCATAGCTGCATATTCATAGCCCTCCTAATTTCAATAACCACACCTATATCACCCACCTACTTCACTCCCCTCTTCAGCAACAAGTTATCCCTTACCCGTACCCATCACCGAACTCAAGAACCACAGCAATAATAATTATTATAAATTAGCTACTTCACTCCTAATTTCAATCCTGAATATATGTAGCTAGAAGTTTTTGCATTTCAGGGAGTCCACATTCAGGGGTTTCACTGTACCCTGACAGTGATTGTGTGAGATTTATTGTGTACATTAAATTGCAACAAATGAGTATGTTTTGTTTTGTGATGTACACATGGTTCTATACCTGTTTTTATGACTCTGGTATCCCCATGGTAGCTAAATCTGCCATAAATAATTATTGGGAAAGTCTTGAATTCATGTTGTTATAGAGATTTCAGAGTTATAATAACTGATTATTATCATGTGTATAACAAAACTTGGCAAGTTAGTGCACCATGAAAAAATATAGGCTAGGTCTGTGCTGAATAGAGTATTAAGTCATGCTGCAGCCAAAAGGTTAATACTATTCTGCACATGTGTATAGGCATGGTGTTGAATAATGAATTATTCAATGGCAACAGACCAATCAGATTAATGCTGGAAATCCACATAAAATTATCAGAATTGCTCTATCATAGCTAATGATAAATTAATGATTGTAATGTTATTAGCCACACCCCCATCACCACCACCACCAGCAATGGCAGGTATTTCTGCAATCATGACAGCACAACATACTGACACTGAAGGTGTGCCCTCAACTGCTCAAGCCGGCAATGTTGACAAGAGTTCAGGAGGATCTGTCAGCGGCTGTCAGGCAGGGTCCATAGCAGGAATTGTTGTAAGCTCCATCTTTGGACTGATTATCATAGTAGGTTGTACAGTTATTATTACATTAGGAATTGTGGCTCATTTCATAAGAATTAATTTCTAGTCTTATTCTGGCTATAATAATATTATGCATAGCTTATAGCTTCCAAAGAAAGTTTATATAGCCAGCTAGGAGTTTTTCATTTTAACTGCACACAATAGTGTCAAACCTTAATTTTGTGTTATTAATAGAAACAGTGCTACAGTAGCTAGCTATAGCTAAAGTATCAATAATGGATATTCTTTTGCAGCTTATTGTTCATTGCTACCTTAAATTAATCATCGATAAACTTTCTGCTTTATAATGTAAGAAGGGAAGTCAGTGTAGCTATAACTACGTATACTCATAATGCTATACATAATGGTCACCCCTGTGCAATAGCAACAACAATAAAAACCAGCAACATTAAAAGTTTCAAACTCCAGTAAAACTGAAGAGGTGCAGCTAGTATTTTTTGACTTTAGCTAGTTAGTGGTTCACTCCTCAAAAGATTTAGTTTATTTCTTGAGTATTGCCTGATAGAGATCAATACACCCAAAACTCATAACCATGGCTACATGTAACTGCAGTATAGCTACAGTCCTGTAAGCCATAATTATGAAAGGAGGAGTAAAGATACATGAGTTACGAAAGGAGCTATAGCAACCACTGCAATCACAACATCTCCCAGTGAAGCATGAGAAACCTGGTAAAAATTGTAGGCAATTTGCTGACTTGAAGAGGAAGTCATTGATTGGGTACCATCTTGAAGTGAAGTCATTGATCGGGTGTAATTCCATCAAACAAATCACCACAAACATCTAGAGAACAGAATGTACTGATCTAATGTTGAAGTGT
Source organism: Crambe crambe (assembly GCA_963924555.1). Classification (NCBI taxonomy): domain Eukaryota; kingdom Metazoa; phylum Porifera; class Demospongiae; order Poecilosclerida; family Crambeidae; genus Crambe; species Crambe crambe. The sequence goes on from OZ004587.1 coordinate 5,169,846, forward strand.
GAACATTATGGTTATAAGGGAAATTATAGAACAAACTTGCGTACTTTGAATATAGTGTCTAGCAACACATTTCTCGAATTGAATGTACTCAACAAGCTTTAGCTAATAAAGGTGCATTGATCTTCATCACAAAAAGACACATTCAGGAGTATGAAATCCACTATAAGAGTCATGTGTGAACTGCTGAAAGTAAAATTACTACTGTTCGAATTGTTCTCTGCAAGTAAATACCAGACAACCTTAATACTCCCTAGTCTGGCATGCATGACCCCCTGGAAAAAATCGGTACCCATGATTCATGGGTAAGCATATAAATTATGTACTACTTATGAAATGACTGTGGTTTTCATTAATTGCGTGGGCACTGATAAAATTAATGTTGCCACAATGCCGAATCCCACAAAGACGATCAAGACAGCTATAATTATAGGACAGAGATTTACCAACCCCTGAGGCTGTGGGGGAATCAAGCACATCATTCCCTCTTGCAAAAGTGAAGTAGCTATGCAATTCTTCTTGCAGAAACTTTAGCTTGAATCCTAGAGAAGAGGCTGCTGTACTTCATGGATGACTGCTTTCAAATCTGGAACTGACCTAGCCTCAAAGGTAACCTATAGCCTATAGCTAATAAAAGAGTAGCTATAGTGCAAGCAATTGCACAAACATTCCACCACGCAAAGTTTTAGTTGCTAATTTATTAGTACTGGAATGAGACCGTGGTAAGTAGTAGTAATTACATTCTCCAGGACCACCAAACGTGTATTATATGGGTCACCAAAACCTCCCAATTTTTTTCTGGGAGGTCGTGCGCACCAGACTAAATAGTTACTCCCCAGGGCCCTGTCACTATTCTACATAACATTTAGCTAGCAAGCTACTGAAATAATCAGAGAAGATCTTGTGAATAACAGTGGGGAGGGCACTAGCCAACATATGAACATTAGCTGTGTTCTCAGACCCTCATGCTCAGCTGGGCTTGCTACACTGACTATGTATGAATTCTATTTCAACCACATCCTTTAGAGGCAAGAGTTTAGTTCACACTGAGACCAAGGGAGGAGAACAACAAGCAAATGATGAAGTAGCTAAAGTACCGACTCATTTGTGCTTCAACTCCTTAGGCTTAGCTAAGATATTTCTGTCAGCATGTATGAAGCTGTATGATACTTACCAGATATTAAAGACAAGCACCTTCAATCCACTTAGATAGGCCTAGCCTCTATGACCAAAATGCTTTACAGCTCGCTGAGCATGTTTTGGGTCTGCATAATTCAAGGATCAAAGGTCAAATTGAATGACATACACCCTCATAGCCTCAACCCAAAGGAGATCCGACACCCGGGTGTCAATTCAATTCAATACTCACCACGTGATGCTAATTTGCTGATATGCATATTGACACCAGGATGTCGGACCTCCTCTGGCCTCAACCCAGCAATGCTCTACTTAAGTGATAGCACAATGCCCTTTCTTTTTACCAGGCCAGGCCATGTGCTTGGTGGGGACAAGGCTACCGTGGCCACTGTTATCCCCACCAAACGAGGAAATTTGACATAAGCAGCTCAAGGATGAGCTGATCAGTATTTTCCTGAAAGCAAAAGAGTCTAACTGCAAGCCCTCACTCTAGAGTCCAAGAGTCCCCAGGCTAGGCGACTGCTATAAATTTGGGACCAACTGGTAGTGTAGCCACCAAGGACGCCTCCACTGACACTTCAGCTTGTCCTTCCAGCAAGCATGAGAGAGGAGGCCCTCAGAGATCTTCATCAAGGCACTATGGGAGGCCATTTGGGGGATGATAAGATGTTGGGACAGAGGTTCTATTGCCCTGGCTATCACAGTAATGTTTGTGAGTGGATAAGAAGATGCAGTCAGTGTGCTCTGAAGAAGACTCCAAAACTGCACCTCTCCAAAGCATCGAGACAGGCTATTGGTAGCTGTGGATATACGTACTGGGACCTTTCCCAGAATCGGAAGTAGGAAATTCCTACATCCTCACAGTTGCAGATGGCTTTGTTGAAAATGCCACAACCATACACTTTTGGGTATGTTGGACAAAGCAGTGACAGACAACAGCAGAATGAAGGAGACCACAAGTGCCAAGTTGGACTGCCAGAAGGATATCTACAATCAACATCATTGATAAGTCACGCAGCACCCCTTACCACTCACCGTCAGATGGCTTTGTTGAAAATCCCACAAACGCACACTTTTGGGTACGTTGGACACAGTAGTGACAGACAACAGCAGAATGAGAGAGACCATGAGTGCCAAGTTGAACTGCCAGAAGGATATCTACAATCAATATGTCCATGGTAAACCCTTCAGTGTGGTACGGCTCCATTCATCTGTTATTCCTCTCACCCTTGGACAGGGCCATTTCAGATTATTTGGTGAATTGCTGATGTGATATTGCATACAGGATCTACGCAGTCAATGATGCCAACTTGGTCATACATTTTGATCGTATCCAAGGACATCATCTACTGAAACCACTGATCGACATCCCCCACCCACACCTCCACCTCCTCAAGGTACCAATGTTCTCCTCCCACTTGACCCACCCCCCACACCTATCCCACCTCACCCACCCTCACTGCCACGACCACTATCCCCCTCCTCCCTATCCTCATGCCAGACTATTTATCTCATATCTTGATCAACGAGATCAGAATCTGGAGGGATTCTTCCAGAGAGGAGGACTTGTAATAGGACAGGATATGACATCACTAATTATGATATTAATTATTACATCATTATTATTGTAATAGGAAGGATATGACATCACTATGACATTCATTAATTATTATAGCATTAATGTATGACATCTTAGATAGTTCTAGAACTCAATTGATTGATTCTGTCTTCCTGTGTGGTTGATTACAGTATCTAATCAGCCTGCATTTTTAGAAACTGGGATAAACCTATCCACTTGAGTGCTGAAGTTTTCTGAGTTGATTAAAAGCTGTAAGAAATGCATCTAGTTATAGTTCATGGTTATTTGCTCAGTGGTACTGGTTCTAACATCTACTGTGCCAATGTGGCTAAGACATGGAAGAATCTTGGTCATGCTGTTACAGTCGTATGTCAAGATCGCAATGCTGGAAAGCTGGACTTTGTAGACGAGTGTTTTATTGGCACCGAGAATGTGCCAATTATTGCACCTAGGCCAAGATCCATTCGTGTAGTAGTGCCTGATATAGATAATTTGCTACTCGTGTATGTCTTCAACTGTTATGAAGGATTTAGAGTTAAGGCAATGGGAAGTGCTGAGTGTTCCCTTGCTGAAATAGAGAACTACATTGATAAGACAGCAGCTGGACTGTGTAAAGTCTTAGAGCAAGGAGTTGACCGCATTCTCACTAATCATGCTATTCTGAGTCCTGCTGTGGCCAAACGAGCTTGTGAAGGGCGAGTTCCATATGATGTGAAAATACATGGCAGTTCAATAGCTATCTTTTTCGCTCAAACAACGACCTGAACTTCTAAAGTATGCCCTGGAAGGTCTTAGTCATTGTGAAAAAATAGTTGCAGGCACTTCGTATATTTGCAAGCTCTTGGGTGAGACCTTTGCTCAACATACTGAAGAAATAGCTCTACATCATAAGCAGGTCGTAATTCCACCAGGAATGGATCCAAACGTATTTCAGTTACTTGATAGTGTAGAAGAAAACCAACAATGGTTCCTTGAAAAAATACAGAGTTTTATTGACAGAAAACCCTCAGGGAGACAGGCAGCAAAAATGGTTCTACCCAGTGATCCAGCAAGCATTAATGACCTCCATGGCTCTCTCACAGCCTTAGCTGGCACTTACGACCAATGGGCTATGGATTCTGATCTCCTAAAGCGTTGGCCAACCCTTACTGAAGGAGAACCTATCATTGTTTACTTTGGAGCTTATCTGAACTCTAAAGGTGTGGGTGAGGTTCTTGTTTCTTTTCCTATGATTCTTCATGAAGTCCCAAATGCTAGACTCCTGGTCATAGGTTATGGAGGTTATCGTGAGCACATGGAAGGAATACTAAACTCCATGGAATCCGGAGATGTAGATGCCTTTATAGCATTTTGTCAGGCTGGATGCTTCTTGGATGCCTCACCAGATCAGCTAAGAGGCATATTCCAAAAGATATCACCAGAGGAACGCCAGCGCATCACTATTACGGGAATTATGGAGCACCACCAGTTAAGCAAGATTCTTCCGATGGCCAGCATTGCTATTGTGGGAAGTAAGTGTGCTGAGGCATTTGGAATGGTAACAGTAGAAGCAATGTGTTCAGGTATCTTACCGTTGAGCCACTATCATTCTGGCCTGGCAGATATTTTGGATATCGTAAAAAAGACTGACTCTTCCTTAGAAGCCATCATGCACATCGAATCTCAGCCAGGAGGAAAGTTTGAGTTCACTGATGGGTCTAGTCTATTGAAAGAGTTACCCCAAAAAGTAATCAAAGGACTTCAATATCTTTATCCGAATAAAGACTATTCTGATACCTCGCGAAGAAGAGAGATTTCTGAAAAGCTAAGGAGTATTGCTGTGGAGAATTTTTCCTGGAATAAAATCTGTGTGTCATTATTACAACCACTATCCTAATCTCTGTAGACTTTTGGGGCTTTTTGAATTATTATAAGTAGCTATAATTATGAAAACATTAGATTCTCATTTCCAAGCTTTTTGTATTGCATATTCAATTAAGCTATTTTGTTGCTAATTATTAGATGAAGTATGAAGTTTAAGACTGCTGCATGAATGCTTGTAATACCAATCTTAAAAGGACAAAGGGATCAATAAGGAAATTATAGCTAAGGGAAGAGAACTGATTTTGACTGTAAAAAATTCTCAGTGAAATTACTAGCTAGAGAATAGAGAGGGGGGCACATGCATTATGTCATAGCAGTCCACAGTTACTTACGAAAGTTTGACAACAGGAGTCCATATTTGGTGCTGTGTTGGATGGTAGGCAAAGAACTTGTGGTAAATGTTGTCGGAAGAGGCTTTATTGTTGCAGAAAGCGATGTAGAGTTTGAGCTCATCTTCGGGCTGTCACCTAGCTTGCTTGGGTCCACTTCACTCTCCAGTAGTCTAGGGAGGAGTTTGCTGTGGGGCATGGCAGGTGGGTGTGGCATAATGAGGAACGATAAATAGGAGGTATTGAGTTTAAAAACTTACTCTTTGTGAAATATCTTCCAAATTTCCTAATAAAGAGACCGAAGAGCCCTGGGGGCAGACTCATCATTCACTTCAGGATCATAATTCTAATCAAATGATTATCACATGATTATCACATGACCTATACATCGGCATAACACTCACCATTAGACAAAAGTACAACTTTTGGCTATATCTGCAATAGCAACAAATTAACAGTGGTCTCTAAGCCACAGCATTAATTAACTGGAATTTACCTCCTTCGTTCCCTCAGCATCTAATTTCTGTTCTTCATCATCATAACAAAGTCTCCAATAGATCTAGGGACAGGACTGTTGAGTTGTGATCTTCAGTGGGCGTGTTACTCGATCTCCTCTCAGTGGTGGATCCAGGATTTTCAGAAAGGGGGGGCACATAAATGCAAAATATCTGCGCACTTGTGTGTGAAAATTTTTTTTACCCGGCTTTGGCCCTTTTTAGGGAAATTGTCATGCACCACTGTAATTCTTATAAGTGGCCACACCAAAAAGGGGGGGGGGGGCATGTGCCTGAAATGCCCACTCCTAGATCCACCACTGCCTCTGAAGATGAGAGATTATGGTTCTGTTTTAATTAGCTTGCAGTTTATTAATTTTCGTCAAAGTGTTCTTCTTGCTTGTAAGTATTAGCTACTGTGATCCTTCATCGAAACTTGTGGTTATAAAACACTTGATGAAATTGCTTCTACTTGTCATCATGACATGCATTCATAAATGATTGGACTATTATAGCTGCATAATGTCTCTACTAACACAAAGAGTCCAACCATGAAATTTGGTTTAGAGATAGAGTTTTAGCCTCATAGACCACTATAGCTAGAGCCAAAAATTGCCTATTAATCATATCACAGATCAGCTCAAGGGTGCAAAGGTCAGTCACAAGCCCCTCCCTTATTGACATTAGATACTACCCCAGTACTGCTATGATTATATATAGGGATTGTTGGCTGGATACCCATTTCCATCCTCATCCCTACCCTTGTTTCCTTACTTTTTCAAGCAATGATCATCCCTACTTTTTTTTTTTCCTTCATTTCACGGAAATATTTTTTCCCTTATTAGCTACATTAGGAATTGTAGGTCATACCATTCGCAAAAGACTTAGATTCTAGCCTTGTGCTGGCTATGTAGATTCATTTGACATTAATTTCTTGTCCATACATGCTACATCAGTATAGCTAATTAATTTTGACTCATAACTTTGTGCTTTATTCACTATACCCTATAATTATGCTTCACTTGTGTACATAGCTATAAGATACGATGTCATTTCCAAAGACAATACATGTGTCAATGGCAAGGCTAGCTAATACAACTTAAAGTTATTGTGGCTAGCTAATGCCAGTGGAGGTAGGATTAGGAGGGCCAGGGGGGCCATGACCCCCCAACTTTCATTATCAATTAGCCTGCATTATGTGTTGTTACAACCCTCTGTTGCTCTGTTGTAGTGGCGGATTTAGGGAGTTTCTTTTACTTCTTAAGAAGTACCCATCTTAATTCACATCTTTAATTTTTTGCACTTAGCAGCATTAACAATGAAAATATAAAAATGGGTGTGGTTATGGGAGTGGTAGTGGGACACCTACTGATAAGAAGTACCCTTTAGAAAATCCTGGAATTGCCACTGTTGACAGTTGGCCCCCTCAACTTTCATTTTGTTCCTGCTTCACTGAACTATGCCGTAGCTACGTAGAGCTATAGGACTTAACTACTCATGTTCATTATGTCAGAGAAGTTTCACATGACATAAGATTTTGGAGAGATAGGTATACGTGTAGCTAGCTACTAGATTAACTGTACAGCAGCTACGTAGCTAATCATATTATTTTTGCCAGCTATCAATATGACTGTAATTTTTAGTATAAAATCCAAAAATGAGATATTTATTATAGAGGTTAATTAACACATTGCTGACTTCAGGGGAAAATTTGAGATCATGTTTTACAGAAGTGACTAAAGTGTTTGGTAGGTTTAACTGTTATCATGTATAGCTAACTGTTTTGATAACTTTACACTGAGATGGTGTTTCCTGTTTGGATTTACATGTCCCTGTCCATCACAACCTGGAAAAATGCATAAGTAGTTCCCCAATTCAGTTCCCCAATTCAGGGTTTGGCAACTGAGAGTAGGAGCTGGATGTTCTTGCTCATCTGGATCCAGTAGAAAGCCAGGGATCTGGTAATGTTTAATGTGCTTTGTGTACTGCTGACAAAGTTGACATACTTTTCAGCTGAAATTTGAACAGGCTCGTGTGCTTGTAGTTCACTGAGGATGCTGATCATGATAACATTCAACGTCTTTACATCCAGCTAGTCTAAGACTTAGCTATAGCTATGCTACATGGAAAACTGCCTTGGAAATGAAATATCATGCAGTTTGTGGAATCACTGACATGCATGACATAATATAGCTATATATACTTGTCAGTAAAAAGTTTTGGAAAATTTATGCTAGCTACTGATTAAAAGAAGTAGCTACCGTATAGCGCTCTATTTTCGAGGCACTAATATTTGGAGGATAGCTATTTCGAAATTATTTCGCAGAATAATTTTCGAGGATCATTTGTTTGGAAAGAACTGCTGTGCTGAAAAGAACCACCAGGAATAGTCATGACCCGTTTGCTATGGCTGTTATAGATGCTACAGGTAGCATCGTAGGCCATGTTCTGCTGCTCTTCTTACAATTTCAGCCCTTTTTTCTGAAGAAAACCTAGAGTATGGCCCTCTGGTGCCGGTGGTATTGACAAAGCGTTTCAGTAGAAACTTTCGAATTCGCTGCTTCTATAGAAGAGGAGGGAACTGTTACAGGGATCTGATAGTGGATTAGTAGGTTGCTTTGGTTTAGAGCTAAAATAACATGATTTGACAGCTGCACTGTACTGTAGCTAGCTAGCTAGCTAGCTGTACGCATTGTGCACGCGCGTACATAACACGTGGCAGGTAAAAATATTCGAGGGCACAATTTTCGTGTTTTGAGCAAAATCCGCGAAAACCTCGAAAATAAAGTGCCTCGAAAATAAAGCGCTATACGGTATTAATTTTTAATGTTGTAGGTGTTTATTGAAGCCAAACCATTTCTATTCATTATATCATGCATTCAGTCCACAATATAGCTATATCATCACCATTCTACCTTTATAATCAGTGGCGGATTTAGGGTGGTTCCTAGGGTTCCATGGAACCCCCCTTTCATACAATAAGGCTGGCAGAATCTTGGCAGAGACTCTAAGCAACTTATAAGAGTCTCCTAACCTACGTACTACTAATTCGATCTTCTTATTGTACGATCGATCGCGGGCTCCGCCTTTTCCGGAACTGTTTAGCTAGAAAGGGAATTTCCCACTGCTACGTGTTGTTTATAAGCACCAACAGCTAGCGGTGGATTGCATGTCGCTTGACACTAGTACTTCAGCCAGCAAGGTCACATGGACCAATCAGATTCATGCTGACATCATATCATTGCCTACAAATCTGATTGGTCCATGTGACCTCGGTGGCTGAAGTACTCATAATTGCCAACCGTCCCGATTTGGCCGGGACACTCACGATATTATACCTCTTGTCCCGGTCCCGCCCGACATAGTGCTTTAACAATGACTTGTCCCGACAGATAGAGCTACAAGGTAGTCTCGCGGACCAAGGAAAGAATCAAGTCTGCCCCGTGAGACTACTTCATTATAAAACATCACGTGATCTGAAGTTATAAACAAAATTAATGACATCATGAAATCCAGCGTAGATTATTTCATTCCCGATCCCAAATTTCAAAACGGGCGTGTTTAATAAAAAGTGGGCGTGGTCTACAAATTTTTCGCGCGCGCCAGACTGTCCCTATATTCCATTTCCAGAGGTTGGCAACTATGCAAGCAACCTGTATACAGCCTATAGTGGGTAAAGTTTAACCAAAAGGGTGTGGTTAGGTAAAGTGGGCGTGGCTAAGCTAAAAATTTTCCGCGCTTGCGCGCGGATACAATTGGAACCCTCCTTTCCATTTTTCTAGATCCGCCACTGATAATAATTAACTATTATAAGTTTCTTGGTCTTGTCTGTACTTAATTTACTCTCTTTCTCAATGGCCAAGCCAAGAAGAGTCCTCTACATAAGGATCTTCGTCTCTGTCTGATGATCACTGAATACATGTTATAGATTATATACCTAGGTCACACTGCGTAATTTTAGTTCATTTTATTACACTCATATACATCTATTGAGTACTTAGTTCGATGAATGGATGTTTGATTTGCTAGCTATATGAAGAATTTCTAGATCACAGAACTCTTGAAAAAGCAGAAATTCCATTTTGAAGAGGCACTACTAGCTAATTAGGATTATCGCATGGATATTATCTGGTATCAGTTCAAAAATCCTGCTGCTTCAAATAACTGTTTTCCACTCCTATCCTGGGTTGCTCAACTTATACTTATAGCTAGCTAATACCCCACTCAAATGCTGGAATTGGGATGGAACAGATCGAAGTCGGCTTGATGTTGAAGGTTCTCTGTCATCTATTTTGGCAGTTAATAAGTTGGACTGTCCAGACTCCATTTCAAAATGTTATGAGTTTTATCCTGAGAGCCAATTATTAGCTATAATTATGATGTTACAAGAAGGCAATAACTATAGCTATAACAGAGACCTTGCACAAGCAAGAAAATAACTATTGTGGGTCAATCAGCACATCTCACTAAAAGTTGATCAGGGACATAGCTAGCTAGAACTCCTGGAATGGGTATACAAAGGTGTGCCACAAAATATATCTTCAATGACTTCCACTCAAACTACAAATGTTGCTTGTTGGCACTGAACCTTCTATCCCTGATGTACACCCTATAGAACTCCAAGATATCATGTTTCCTGTGTCATAGGGACTTTGACCTTAGGAACTTTGTCACTTTCAGCAGTGCAATCACAGCACCAGATCAAGCAGACTCACCCACAGGCAGGCCAGGCTAAATGTATCGCGACACTACTACTTTAACCACCCCGGAACTCACTTCCCCCCGATTGATCTTGAACTCTCTCAGGGGTCATGTTATCACCCACCTTTGGAGCCATTTCACTATCAATTTTAACTCTCACAAAGGTTGTTCATTTCATTATTATTTGTCCATGCCCTCTCTGTAATCACTACTCTCACCCACCTATTTTTAAATGTGTTTTCTACAAGTACTGTTTTTTTTGTTTTGTTTTTTTTCAATTCTGTCATTATCTTACCCCCTTTCTTTATTATGGCTGTTTGCAGTACAGACTTACTTTCAACCATGTCATTTATTCATTTTAAGCGCGCGCAGACCCGACAGATGAAACGACACCTTTCCAAAGTAGGTTAAAGGTCATAGCTAATGGCTAATAGTTTGCTCATATCTAAGGATGGATTTTCTTCAAAACAAAGTTCATATGGAAGAGTAAGAAAGGGAGTAGGTAAATTATAAAAAATAAGCCATGTAGGAACTTAGTCTGGCATAGTGGAAACTACGCCAGACTAGTAGTAGGAACTGTTGTACAATCGTTGTTAGTTTGTCCTAAAGTCCTAAAGTCTATCCTTGTTCTGAATGTACTTGAGTAGGCCTACCCTCCCCATGTAAAACGTGTTTTTGATTGCTCATATTTACTGTATTACAGCTTTATTGGCAATTTCTGCTGCCAAGCTTTGCAGTGGACTTCAGAGTCATGTGCAGGTTCCCGCTAAATTTGTGTCACCCCTATCTACACATTTTAATGAAGTTGTGACTGAATTCTGAATCAATCTCTCTGAACAACATAAATCAAGTTCTGGCTGTGGAGTCATAGTTGATTAATGCTGCAATCTGAATTCCTCAATACCAGCAAAGCTCTCAGATGTTGAGCTCGTGAACTTCTATATATAAGTTGAATGCCTTCATCCTTCTTGCATGCCTTATATCATATGAAAATCAAGTTATTTTTGAACATCAAATCTAATTTTAGCACTAGCTATATCTATTAAGAAACTGTCACAGTTGGAATAATAGGATTCTGTTGATATGTTTCTTTCCCCCGGATCTGGACCTTTGCAGTCAGGTTATATCTTGGTCATTTTTTGGTGTTGTCCTGCAGTATTTGACCCCCACCTTAGCATCCGGAAGTGATGTAATGGTGTAACGTAGCTGAAAAATGTAGTTATTAAACTTTACATGCAGGAAAAAAACAGGCACAAGAGATTTTAGAAACACAGCAGGAAAAATCAAGCACAAAAAGACTAACAGCTAAACAGAAATGAAACCACTAATTACCCACAAATCAATAATCATACACTACAACACTAATAGAAGCATGTGTGTTGGTGTGCTGACTTATGAAAACTTGACAACTTCTTCACCCAAATAACTAGCTATATACTAAATTCTCAGTGCATGGCTGATAAAAATACTAATTTGCAGTCTCCTGTTCAGTGTAAGACATGCATTGACTCAATAGATGTTTAAGGTATATATCAATATCTTATATCAAAAATCAAACTTGTTCCAATAAAGCATGATCAAACACAATTTCTCACTTCTTTGTTGCCATATATGTCAGCTGTTCACCAAAATAGTTGAGTCTGTAGAAATCACATGAATCTAGGCTCAGGAAAGATCAAATATTGTAGCAGGGGGGCCGGGAAATGTCTTCTTGGGATCTTGCAATGAAATGACATTATTGGAAGTAATTTTGTGAAAAAAGTACAAATTTGCATCACATTAAATACACAAGGAATAAAACAAAATTTGCAGGCAGGAATGATACATCTTGGCATTATCAATTCACAAAAAATCGAATTCCTATATACAGTGTAATTCATGGAGAAATGAAATTTGACCACTCTCTCACCGGTTGCCGGTTGTACACTTGGACTAGGTGCACTCTCAGCCTCAGGAAGTCAACCGGATACTGTTTTTTACGGCAATTTCCTCATTTCCGGCCAGATGATTATGACAGCGTGCAACTTATAATGTGGTTGGGTGTGGCCTAAAAAGCAGTATAATTAGGTCAAGCTGATCTATTAATTTTGTACATATTAAACAATGATGAGTTTCATTCGCAGAGTATTATCAATTGCTCTTCTCCTACAGTTCTACAGCCAGTTTGGTAAGTATTGTAGCTATATCAGAGCTAGCCATCTAGCTAGTACTGAGACATACTGAGCCCATGCACTGCAGCTACAAATAGCCACCTAGCTAGCTAGCAAGAATCACTGAATTTAAGCACAAAGCTCATTAATAGATCACTATAGCAGTTTTCATATTATTTACCTGCAGCATGGGCTTCTGTATGCTACGAGACACTTGATTGTGGTGGGATGATTAAGTCAAGTACTGCATCCCTTCCTAATGGAGAGCCAAGGTGCTGCATTGAAGGCTTCGGGGCATATCAGGGAAGTGGGGTTGAAGGGTGCGTACCCTGTCGAGGTGAGTGGCCTATAGCTACACCTTTCACACAGTGTTTAAAATTTAATTAGCTAATTAATTTTATTTTGTCAGAGTGGGTCACCTCCTCATTAGTTAAACTAGGGTATGTTCATGTAACATTGGAGTGAATGAACACTGCTCCAAAACTGAGCAGCAAAAAATAAAACAAAAAACAAACAAACAAACAAACAAAAGTCAGACAGAAGGAATGTGAAGGATAGAGCCAGAAGAAGCTCCGAGAAAGGGATAGAGAAAGAAGAAAACGACAAGCAGAGTCTGAGGATGCCAAATCCAGAAGAAATGAAAGAGATAGAGAAAAAAGAAGAGCAGAGTCTGAAAGTAACAGCTTCTCCAGTTCTTTCTGTCCATTCAGTTCTTTTGAGGTTCCCACCTGTGGTACTGGGGCAGAACTTCAAAAGTACAGTAACCACAAAGTGTACCTTGCTGTGTACACCACAAGTGTATCTTGTGGTACAGCAAGTTTTAAGTTACCTTTGCCTTGAGGTCTTAAAACCACAGTTGACACAAACCTTTTGTTCTACTGAGTCACAGTGTACATAGACCTGGGTGTTTCTTTGAGTAAAAGTGAGGGAACTCCCTTGGGAGAAAGTGTCCCAAATATGGAGTCTTTTCTCTGTACCCTGATAATGATTTCCTTGAAATTTATTCGTGTGCCTCACCACAAAATGAGTATGCTTTGTTGTATATACCACATGTTATTTGTTTGGTAGTTTCGGTTTCCCCAATTACTGGGAAATGGTAAATAGGGAAATTTTAAATGTGATTTTCAGTAGTTGCATGAGTTATGTAATAATAAAACCAGTGATTGTTTACCGTAATATTTTCATATCAATACGGTTCGTCCTTTCCAAGTAATAATTTATGGTGACATCATCAGCTAAAGTTTCACTCATGCACCACAATGCTTTGCATTTCCCTAGTACTAAACTATCTTATAGTCCCGCATTAGCTAACTATGTGGGCATAATTTTTTTTTTGCTCCATCAGAATTTTGCTTGATAGAATGTTGTGGGTTTACTGCTAGATTACTCTTAGCTAGCTTGTAGTACTATAATTGTCTAGGAATTGTTCTCTATAATAGCTAACTTATAGTTTTTTCACCATGTGATGTACATATCCTTGGTACGAGAAGCCACTCCTTTGTGAAAAGAACTAGATCAATTTGCGGGGATCAATGTGTGTCACATGACAATGAAAATGCTCAATAGTGAGAAAATGAGTAAATATCTAGTGACAAAACTGTTTTTCAGAGAGAGCTAGCCACTGTATGACCCAACCAGTGCTATGTTGCCCTATTAATTGATTTGAATAGCTACGTATATGTATTTTGTAATGTTACTAGCCACACCTCCACCACCAACAACAATGGCAAGCACTTCAGCAGTAACGACAACAGCAGCAAGCATGACAACAGCAGCAAGCACGACTGCACAACCCAGTGACACCAAGGGTATGCCCACAGCTCTGGCTCAACCTGGCAATGTTGGCGAGAGTTTGAGAGGATCTGTCGACGCTAGCTGTCAAGCAGGGTGCATAGCAGGAATTGTCGTAGGTTCCGTCATTGGAATGGTTGTCATAGTAGGCGGTACAGCTGCTATTATCGGAGTTGCATTCCATGTCATTGCAAAAAAATAAATCAAGACGATTTTAGCCTCATTCGGGCTACACAGATTCATTTGACATTAAATTCATTGTCTTTATTATGTCTACAACATGGCTATTGTGATTCATAACTGTTTGTTTCATTCACCACCCTATAATAATAATAATTTGTGTGAGAAAATAGTACTTTGATAGCTCACTTGTAGTTATATCCCTCATAGCTATGCCTCTCTTAAGTTATACACCTCAAGAAGCCTCATTAATCTCTTAATCACCACTACTGGTTAATTCTGACACGATGTACGTACATTCCCAAAGACAAAAGATCTGTGTTTTTATTATTACACGTACATATGTATAATCATGTCAATGATATGAATTGGTATTGCTACAGCTATAGCTAACTATCACTTAGAAACACCCATTCAAGTTGTTGTAGCTATAATATGCTGTAGAGCTATAATCATGTAGCTACGTATATAAAGTTCACCTTGCCCCTTGATCATTCACTATTAATTGAGAAAGTTATAGTGAATAGTCAAGGGGGGAATCTTGCATGTGTGAAGAGAAGCTCAATCTTTGAATAATAATATACAATAATTCTTTTAGTGTGAACATAATTATTCATAAGTAGTTGTTTTTGTGTATATTTTTGTATACAAAACACATTTCCCAAGAGAGTCGTGCTTGTTTGTCATAATGATAGCTAAAAAGGCAGATGATGCTATGAAATTCACTGTTTATATGTTCATGACGTATGCATGATTTTGGACAGATAACTACTAGATTATACAACGACTGATCATTATAATAATGTTTTTGCTAGCTATCGATCATATGACTGTATAGTTTTGTACTTGTTATGTACATGACTAACATGAGTCCAATTCAGCACAGTAAACAGGACTGTAACATAACATATATCCCACCTAATACATTTACTCCCATAGAGAAAAGTGTTACTGTCATAAATTCCCTCCCTTAGGGTAAAGTGCGTTATGACTCATAACGCACAGTCATAACGCACTGTTCCCCAGGCTATGAATAACAACAGTTTTAGGTTTTCTGAAGCTGACTGTTGGAAGAAGATGATAATGAAGATAATCTATGAGATAATGATCAGATAACATTGTCATTACCTAGCTATTACTAAAGAGTTTATTTCTGTCTCTGTATTATGTTGGTAGTTTAGCTATAGCTGACTGTTGGAAGAAGATGATTATGAAGTTAACGATCAGTATATAACATTGTCATTAACTATTACTAAAGAATCTATTTCTGTCTCTGGGTAGTTTATAGCTGATTGTTGGAAAATGAAGAAGTCATCTGGTGCTGGGTCACAAGGAAACTTCTTTTTTTTTTGCAATTTTCCACAAGAAGAAATTATTTCTAAGGCCCATTGGTATTTGGCGTCATACCTTCCGCTAGCTTCGCTGTCGCTAGCAAACACAAAACGTGGGTGGAGGAACTCGTTAATAGCTGGGTGTGGTGAGCATGGGAGGAGCCTCGTAATTCGTAGTCTTGCTTGAGAGCACGAGGCTAGAGTTGGCGTCTGAACAACGGCACATCACAGGACAGGGACAAGCCATGGCAGGAGTTTTCGTTTTGTTTCGTAACTAAGGGGTAGCTACGCTCTAGCTACAGACCGACCAATGAAATCGTGCGCCCTGGGGATATATAACAGTTAGAACACGGTAGTCCTGGTGATTATAGCCAAATAAACAACCTTATCCTCGGGCTGCGCCCTCGGATTCGGTTGTTTATTGGCCATAATCACCAGACTACCGTGTTCTAACTATTACTTATGCCCATATATAGCATATTTAGCACTTCAAAGAATTCATAATAGTCAGCAGTATTATAAGGGAGGTTTTTATTATTATTGAAGGTTGTTTTTTTTTCTCATTTTTTTCGATATCATTGCAACTGCTATGACTTCACAATTAATTTTTTGAAAACTAGCTCAAAGAGTGGGTGATCAGTCTGCTGGTGTTTTGAATGTGAAATTATTTGGTCATGAATAAAATTAGAGTACATAGTGAATGATCAAAGTGTCAAGTGAACGTTAGTACATTAAATGCAAGCATGATGTACTGTACAGCAGTATTACACAAGGGAGGTTTTTATTGTTGTTCAAAGTTGTTTTTTTTTGTTGTTATTGATGGTTTTTTGTTGTTGTTTTTTTCTTCATTTTCATTGCAAATGCTATAACTTCACCAAAATTAATTATCCAAAAAAAACAACAACTACATAGCTCAAAAGAGTGGGTGATCAGTCTGCTGGTGTTTTGAATGTGAAATTATTTGGTCATGGATAAAATTAGAGTATCTATAGATAGTGAATGATCAAAGTATCAAGTGAACGTATATAGCTATTAGTACATTATGCTTTCATCTAAAGGAAGGTACAATTAGGAAATATACACAATAGAAAGTAGTGTGCAAACGTAGGCTTTTATGACATATGAGACACCATTGTAACTGTTTTGACTCACCTGGAAACTTTCACTTGAGTGAATAATTAAGACACCTAAAACAACCTCTGAAATGTGAATGGATAACAAAGGATGCCTCTCAATAGTAGCTAAACACTGCCTTAATACGATAGCACTCTGCTCCTCTGCAATGGCATCAGGAAAAAAGCTGGGATTAAAGTTGCAGGATGGAGCAGACAGATGTCTGTCTCATGGGTGGAGGTGTATTCCCTGGATTTCACCTGATCAGCAACCTACAAATATAATAGGAAGGAGAGAGAGAGAGAGAGAGAGAGAGAGAGAGAGAGAGAGAGAGAGAGAGAGAGAGACGCACAAGTGCAAACCATTATGCAAGTAAGAAATGAAGAAGAGTTAAATACACAATTTACCACAAATTAATTATGCATGAAACTGTAAAAAAGAATTTTAAGAGTCAGAGCACATAGTATCCTCTGTTATCAGGTACCTAGTTTAAGATTACGCTGTACAATATAAATATTTGTTAGCTAAACTTACATATTTTGGTAGATAGCTATAGGTCAAGTTTGACTATCTAAAATCAACCAATGTGGCAGCTTGCAAACCAGAAATGATCATGACTAAGTTATGGGTCACGTGAGGTAGTGTGAATTGCCACGTGATAGGAAACAGCTTAAGGCTTCTAATCTTTGATGTTACCGGACTCCATTAGTGGGAGTGGTCCCTCCCTTTCCAGGAGCTAGCCAATGGGTCGGGACCAAAACCCATGGCTTAGTGTTGATCGGATTGGGTTCTCCCCTGATGTCTGGTATCAAATGTTGACTAACTCGGATGAATGGGAGTGTTAGGCTTTACACTGTAGTGTGTACTTTATACCACAGGAATGTTCCCTGTAAACAGATAGGTATGCAGTTTATACCTTACTGTTTACAGAGAGCATTCCTTAGATATGCAATACACACTTTCATTTTTAGAGTGTAGTATGTAAATAGGCTGTAACTTGGTCCCAATCAGCAGCGCAGTGGACAAGATCATTTCCAAAGTTATATTTTTATTTTCATTTTTTG